>CM054059.1:446924665-447293220 GCA_028641055.1 Alopecurus myosuroides
TCTCCGGGGCCATGACAGTTTGCCGTGTGAACAAGCATACATTTGGTACCGGTTGGTGTTACCAACCGGTACCAATGGTATTTTCTCTTTTCTCCTTTTCTCCTTTTCTCTTTTTCTTTTCATGTTTTATACAAAAAACTATAACTTTTGAAATAAACGTACAAATTACATGAAACTAATTTCTAACATTTCGTAAAATTAAAAGCTATCAACTAAAAATAATTTTGTGATGTTTTGTAACATTTTCAAATTTTGAAATTTAAAAATGGATTCATTTTTTTTCTAAAAACTACAATTAAGTCCAAATTTTGACGTAGGGTTTATATTATTTATTTTGGTATTCCACAATGGTCATTAAAATACTTTATATTGTTTTATCAACCGTGACTGAATGGTTAGGGTTTCGTCGGAGAGGAGTTCTTGAGCGTTTGAATCTCACCAATCAGGATGAATCAAACGGATCGTGTGTTTCTTCCACACGGCCCTATATATAAAACACCTCTCGGACTCCCCACATACATATTTCAGTTCATCGGCCGAATACAAATCATTCAGATTCGCCGTCATACGTCCAACCGTGCATTAGATATACATATATGGACTCACGAGCCGCGGTTGGGCTGTATGACAGCAATACCGATTGTTTTATTCTATCTCTGACATAACAGGTTTGATACAACTTCTTCCGATGATTTTTGGTGGATACTAGGACATATGTTATGACAACACGCGAAGGTCTCGCGTCATTTTCGTTTTTTTTAAATTTTCGGGAATTTTCTCAGCCTGTTTCAGCAGAAAGTCAAGACGGCGGGCATGACTGTTTGTAGCTAGTGGTTGAATATTGAAAAAATCTTGGTGTATCTTTGTTCAAATAGGTAGTTATGTACCTAAAAATGATTTTTTCCAACCGTCTTGAGAAAATTACGATGCAGCTGCGGTTCAAATATGTCTCGTTTCCAACTGAATCGACATAACCTTGTGATTTTCAAAAGAGGTGCATAGGAAACTTTTCTTAGGAAACAAATTGTTTATTTGTGCATATAACATGGTATAGTATATTAAGAAAATGCAGATCTCAAGTTTTGCAACATATTTGTGGTAGGTCCTTCACAAAAAAACTATTTTTGACACTCGGAAAATGGAAAATGGAAAATGGTTTGTTTATTCAATAGAAAGAAAACATTCCTTCCTCAACGTTGTATGTGCTTCCAAGATGCATATTTGTGTGAAATATGGGCACACTAAAAAAACTTTGACATGTATTTGGGCATAACACCCGTCATTAGGATCGAAACCCTAGAATGTTCATAGGAGATAACTCTTTTTTGTGAACACGTTTTCAGCACAACTATCGTATTCCAAGCTTATTATTTTTGGCGGATACTAGGACATATTTTATGACACCACGCAAAGGTATCGCGTCATTTTGGGTTTTTTCGAATTTTCTAGAATTTTCTGAGCCGATTTTAGGGCAAAGTCAAGACGACGGGCATGACCATTCGTAGCTAGGGGTCGAATATTGAGAAAATCTTGGCGTATCTCTGTTATAATAGGTAGTTGTGTACCTAAAAATTATTTTTGCCCAAATCTTGGGCAAATTACGATGCAGTTGCAGATCAAATATGTCTCATTTCCAACTAAATCGGCAGAAATTTGTGTTTTTCAAAAGTGGTGGATAGAAATCTTTTCTTAGGAAATAAATTTTTGATTTGTGCATATAACATGGTCTAGTATATTCAAAAAATGCAGTTCCCAAGTTTTGCAACATATTTGTGGTAGGTCCTTCACAAAAAACCAATTTTTGACAATTGGAAAATGGAAAATGGTTTTTATTCAATAAAAATAAAAATTTCCTCTGTAAATATTGTCCGTTCTTCCAAGATGCATGTTTGTGTGGAATATGGGCACATTAAAACAAACTATGCCATGTATGTTGCCATAACACCCGTCATTTGGACCGAAACCCTAGAATGTTCGGAGGAGATAACTCTTTTTTGTGAACACGGTTTCAACACATCTATCGTATTTCAAGTTTATTATTTTTGGTGGATACTAGGACATATGTTATGACACCACGCGATGGTCTCACGTAATTTTGGGATTGTTTTGAATTTTTTGGAATTTTCTCAGCCGGTTTCAGGGAAACGTCAAGACGGCGGGCATGACCATTTGTAGCTAATGGTTGAATATTGAGAAAATTTTGGTGTATCTATGTTATAACAGGTAGTTGTGTACCTAAAAATAATTTTTGCCAAAAATCTTGAGATAATTACGATGCAGCTGCATTTCAAATTTGTCCCGTTTCCAACTGAATCGGCAGAAACTTGTGTTTTTGAAAGAGGTGGATAGAAACCTTTTCTTAGGAAATAAATTGTTTATTTGTGCATATAACATGGTATAGTATATTCAAAAAATGCAGCTCCCAATTTTTGCAACATATTTGTGGTAGGTCCTTCACAAAAATAACCATTTTGACACTCGTAAAAAGGAAAATGGTTTTTTATTCAATAAAAAGAAAAACTTCCTCCGTCAACATTGTCCGTGCTTCCAAGATGCATGTGTGTGGAATGTGGGTACATTAAAACAAATTATGCCATGTATTTGGCCATGACACCCGTCATTTGGACCGAAACCCTAGAATATTGAGAGGAGATAGCTCTTTTTTATGAACACATTTTCAACACAACTGTCGTATTCCAAGATATAATTTGGTCTATCTTCGAGATAGAAGGTTTTATACATTATTACACATCACCAAAAACATCCCTATCTATTCTTCTAAGTTTTCTTCGTGTGTTTCCCTTTCTTCTGATTGCGACGCAACCATGGACCATCTTTGTTATTTAACACGATGCTTGGGTGAGTTTTCACCTTGAAGGGTGGAATATCATCAAAATTATTAGAATCTTTTGACATGTCTGTCTTGTCCTCCACTCCCATGATGTTTCTTTTTCCTGAACTATGTGGCGCTTTGGCTCATCATACGATGTGTCCTCTTGCCTTCCTATTCTTTTTTCGGTTCGGTAGACATGTCCTTCACATAGAAAACCTGAGCCACTTCACTGGCTAGGAAGAATGGTTCGGTGTCATACCCTAAATTCTTTGGATCCACTGTCGTCATTCTGTACTGTGGGTCTACCTATATCCCATCTTTCAGGTTGAACCATTTGCATCGGAACAAAGGGACCTTGAAAGTAGGTCCATAGTCAAGTTTCATATCTCCTCTATGTACCCATAATATGTGACCTTCATCCCATTGTCGTCTGCTGCATCAAAGCGGACACCACTATTTTTGTTGGTGCTCTTTTGATCTTGGGCGGTCGTGTAAAATGTATTTCCATTTATCTCGTACCCTTGAAAAGTAAATATTCTAAAAGTTGGTTGCTTGGCTAACAAGTATAGCTGCTCTTCAACAATGTCGTTAATGAGAGGTGTTTGCAACCAACCGCCGAAACTGTTCATGTGTTCACCATCAATTCGGGTATTTTGAGCGTAAAATATTCTTGTGTTCCACCATATACGGAGCCGCAAAGCTGGAATTATGGAGAGCTTTGTAGTGTAATTTAGTGAAAGAACGTCCGTCCATACAAATTGTTTCTTTCTTCCCTAGCGTGCCTTTTCCATGCAGTCTGCCCTCATAGAGTGATTCAGGAACACCGATAGGCTTTAGGTCAGGAATAAAGTCAAAAAAAAAAAAACTCAACGACCTCCTCTGTTCAATAGCTCTTGGAGATGCTTCCTTCTGGATTAGCATGGTTATGAACATATTTATTTAAGACTCCCGTGAATCACTCAAACGGGAACATATTGTGTAGAAATACAGGACCGAGAATGCCAATCTCTTTGACTAGGTGAACTAGGAGGTGCGTCATAATATTGAAGAAGGATGATGGGAACACCAACTCGAAGCTGATTAGACATTGCACCACATCCTTCTGTAAATTTTGTAGAGTTAGTGGATTGATCACCTTCTGAGAAACTGCATTGAGCAATGCTAATAGCTTAACGATGGGTACGCGGACATTTTTCGGGAGAAGCTGTCGGGGGGTTACCCCCGAGTAGGGTAAAGGCAAGTGGTAAAGGCAATAATCAGAAGAGATGTTTGGTCGAGTAGCCGCCTGCCCGGTACTCGCTACCCGGTCAACTGCTACTCAGTCTTACAGGTAGATGATCAGAAGGAGATATCAAGCAAGTTATATCTGTTCGAGTACAAGAGCTGGTCCGAGTAAAACTGGCGGGAATCTACTCGGGCCAGAAGTGAAAGGAGCCGTTCTGACACAGGATCCCGCGTATCCGGGGTCCATACTTGGCACTATTCACAGCACTGTTCATCTGGGGCCGGCGTGCCTGACAGTGACAGTGTGTCAGCAGACCGTCGCAGGATAGGGGGGACCTACTCTGTGTTCGCACAGTGATAACAAACTGGTTACTTGGTTTTGCCCAACGACTTTCCGGACAGGACAAGATTAGAAGCCAAAGCTGTCAGCGGCAACCCGGAAGAAGGACGATGTGCACACAATGTCGACACTTGTTCATATTTGGACGTATCCGGCTGGGCACCAAGTATATAAGGTGCCCCGCCGTCTCCTACGCGAGGCAGGATCCACACGGTGACCTAATTCCTACACTAGTAGCAGATTCTTGACCTACTTCATCACGTAGAGAGAAGAGTGGCTACTCGGTAGCAAGAACTATTGTACTGTGGCTACTCGGTGAGACCTCGAAATACATAGAGAAAGGCAGGAGTAGGGGTTTTACCTCCTCACGAGGGCCCTGGATCTGGGTAGATCGTGTTGTTTGCAGTGTTTGATCTTTACCTCACGCGGCTACTCGTCGCGTGATCCCTCCCCGAGCACCTCCAGCGTCCATCGTCCCCACATCTTTAGCCATCCTATGGCATCTGTCTTGACACCACCACGACAGTTGGCGCCCACCGTGGGGCAACCAGCGGCGCTGGCTGGAGTTTCTGTTCGGACGGGATCTTCTTCGGCGGAGCGCGTAGTCTGTGGCCTTGTCCACAGATTCGGCTCCTTCGACTTCGTCACCGACAACGCAGGGGACTTCGGCGGCATGGCCATGCCGGAGGGCGGCACGGTGATCTCCTTCGGCTCGCACCTCGTCTACGTCGCCACCGCCGTCGTCAACGAGTTCCCGGAGGAAGTGCTGGTGGCGGAGGATCCTCCTGCTGTGATCGCAGCATGCGGAAGGCCTGCGTGTCGTTCTGCGGACTGCGTGGAGGTGATGGTGGCTGGTGTGGCCACGGATGCTGGTAAGGGCGCAGCTGGCGCTGCGGTCGTCGTCGAGGATCTTGCTGGCTCGAGCGCTGGTGGCAAGACCCACAAGCCCTACGAGAAGGAGTGCAACCGCGTCCTCTCCACTACTCCGACCATTCCTGCTTCCGCCGTGCGAACTGGCATGCTGCCTCCCACCGAAAACGAGCTTCTGACCATGAAGGAGCAGCTCGAGCGGCAACGCCAGGAGCTCCTCGCCGAGCAGGCGGAGCTGGATAGGATTAGTCTAGAGCTTAGCTTAGACCAAAACGAGTACAACAAGGCTCATGGCTTCACACCCGTCACTAGGAGAGCTAGCAAGGTAGGCGCTACACGGCGCAACCTAGGTGCCGAGATGGCGACCTTTGGAGAGGTTCCTAGTCAGTCCGCCACCGCAAACACCTCCACTAGGCCTAGGTACAGCACGCCCGCCAAAACACTTAGAGCTGCAGAGGCCGTAGCCGCCGAGTTGCCTCATCTCGACGGCGACGCGCGCGTTAGGCAGCAGGAAAGGCTCAACGAGTTGGTGTTGGAGGCCGCTAGGCAAAACGAGGAGTTCCGGAAAGCCAACCCGGGTGCTGGCGGCTCGCAGGCGGTGCATTCGCATGCGGCAAGATCTAACGATCAGGCCTCATCTCCGCACCCCAGCCGCGAGAGGGACCGCAGTGGCACCTCGGGAAGGAACAGGAAAATGCAGGTGTACGACCCGACTGTCGCCGCGAAACAGCACGCTGTGCCGCGACAGTCTGGCCAGAAACACAACTCTGCTGGAGCAGGCTTGCAAGCCCATAAAGCTCATAGCCAAACGCGAGGTGGAGATCGCCCCAATCCTTCCCGGCAGCAAGTTGCTCAGCCTACTCGGCAGAGGCCTCGCCAGGCTGCTGTTGCTCAGCCTCGTGCGGCTGACCGAGTAGCCAACCTGGTGGAGCAGCCTGTGGCCATGGAGGAGGACAGATACAATGACGGCAACTCGGCCATGGGGCTGGCCGGGTATGATATCCTGGATCGCGTAGGAGAACGCGTGCTGGAGCCTGCGGATGTTCGGTACAAGCTGGATCGGATCATTCTGTCTGCGCGGCTAGAAAACACGGGGCCTCCCGGCCCTAAATGTTTTGGTCCGCGCATCATGAACGAGCCATCCGTAAAGAACTTCCAGCTCGCGAGGGGCACCAAGAGCTACAACGGCAGCACCAACCCAGAAGACTGGCTCAACGACTACGTCACCGCGGTCCATATCGCGAGTGGCAACCGGAGGTGGGCTGTGCGCTATGTGCCGCAGATGCTAGAGGGTCCGGCTCGTACTTGGCTCAACAATTTGCCCAAGAACAGCATCAACTGCTGGCTGGACTTCTCGGAGGCATTCATCAGCAACTTCACCAGCACGTACAAGACACCCGAATAGGCCGCAGCAGCTGTCCGCCTGCAGGCAGTGAGAAGATGAGACGGATCGCGAGTATCTTACTCGGTGGAGCACGCTGCGGAACACCTGTGAAGGTGTGAACGAGGCGCAGGCCATCACTTGGTTCGCGCAAGGTTGCAAGCATGGTAGCATGTTGTGGCAGAGGTTGCAGAGGGAGATGCCGAACACTCTGGCGGAGACCATCAAGATCGCGGATCAGTACGCGCTTGGCGATCCTACTCAGCTGTTGATGGACTCCTCCGAGCCGAGAAGAAACTTCGGCAACAAGCGCAACGAGTTCCGCAACAAGCGCAGGGGTGACCGAATAGATACTCGGTATGACCCTGAGGAGGTGAATGCAGTGGGTGTTGGAGCTGGGAGTAGCCAAGGGCAAAAACCTGCTGGAGCCCAGTACGGGCGCAACCAGAACCAGGGCCAAGGCAACAAGAAGCCATACCGAGCTCCTCAGTCGGGTAGCGGCAACTCGGAGCCTGCTAAGAAGTTCGTCTTTGACGATATGAAAGATGGCCCATGAAGTTTCCACACACAGCACCCCTCAAGGCCAGCCAACCACACTACTCGGCAGTGCGAATGGTGGGATCTGATCAGGAACGAAGGCTTGCCTCCTCCTCCTCCCCTGCCAGTTGCGAATGCTGCTGTTCAGCCTGCTCGCGCACCCGCAGCTCGGCCTCCAGTGTTCCCGAGAAGAGAGAATGTGAATCAAGTGGCTTTAGGAGCCAACCGTCACTTCAACAATGAAGGTTACCGCAACAACAACAACAACCGCAACCGCAACAACAACAGAGGCAACAACAACAACTTTCAGGGCAACAACAACGGGAACAATGATGATGGGGGCCGCAACCATTACCAGGAGCACCATGAGAGCTACATGATCTTCACTTCCGAGCCATTCGACAAGCAATCGCAGCACAGGCGTGCCATGGAAGTCAACGCTGTGATTCCTGCTGTTCCTCACTACATGCACTGGTGCAATGTAGAGATCACTTGGTCCCGAGCTGACCATCCCAAGGTGATGCCCAACCCGGGTAGCTACACCTTGGTGCTGGATCCTACCTTCCTGGGTCCCGAGAAGAATGTGAGGTTTAGCAAGGTGCTAATCGACAATGGCAGCAGCATCAACATCGTATACAAGGATACACTCGAGAAGCTCGGGATTGGCGAGAACATGCTGATGCCCAGCAAGACCACTTTCCATGGCATTGTGCCGGGGATTTCTTGTTCTCCAATGGGCCAGGTTTGAATAGACGTGCTATTCGGCACCAGGGAGAATTGCCGCACAGAGAGGCGGCAGTTTGAAGTGGTCGACCATCAAAGCCCTTATCATGCTCTACTCGGCAGGCCGGCTCTGAGCAAGTTCATGGCGTCTACCCATACTGCCTATCTGAAGATGAAGATCCCTGGTCCCAATGGTGTGATTACCATCTCGGGTGATTACAAGAAGTCCATAGAGTGTGCCTCTGCTGGTTCTCAACTAGCGGAGTCGATGGTGATTGCTGCTGAGAAGAAGAAGATGTAAGAGGTGGTGGCCATGGCGCAGTCCGCGCAAGCTGGCGCGCAGGGTGTGCCGAGTACCCAACACGGGACTGCATTCCAGGCTTCCCAGGAGACGAAGAAGGTCCAGGTTGACCCGGAGTTCCCCGACCGGGTTGCCATCATTGGCTCCGGGTTGGCGGAGAAATAGGAAGGCGAGCTCATCCACTTCCTCCGTGAGAATCGGGACGTGTTCGCCTGGTCTAATGAAGATCTGCCAGGTGTCTCGAGGGAGTTGGTTGAGCACTCTTTGCATGTGCGTCCAGACGCCAAGCCGGTGAAGCAAGCTATGCGCCGTTTCGGAGATGAGAGAAGGAAAGCTATCGGTGATCAGATCACCAAGCTGCTGATAAGCAATTTCATCGTGGAGGTACTGCACCCGGATTGGCTAGCCAACCCGGTCATGGTCGAGAAGAAAAAGGAGGACCCTAAGGCCGCTACTGCGTGGCGCATGTGCGTCGACTACACCGACCTGAACAAGGCCTGCCCCAAGGATCCTTTTCCGCTACCTCGCATCGATCAGGTTATCGATTCCACTGCTGGTTGTGAGCTCTTGTCTTTCATTGATGCCTACTCTGGTTTTCACCAGATTGCTCTCAATCCTGCTGATCAAATAAAGACTGCTTTTATTACCCCGTACGGGGCTTATTGCTATCGTGTCATGTGTTTTGGCTTGAGGAATGCGGGTGCAACCTATCAGAGATGCATGCAGAAATGCTTGCATGATCAGCTCGGCAAGAATGTGCAGGTGTACGTAGATGACATTGTCATCAAAACGAATAAAACACATACTCTGCTTGCCGACCTTGAGGAAACCTGTGCTAACCTACGCAAGTACAAAATGAAGCTGAATCCGAGTAAGTGTACCTTTGGCGTCCCGGCTGGCAAGCTACTCGGCTTCCTGGTGTCTAGTCGGGGCATTGAGGCCAATCCTTCAAAGATAAAAGCTATTGAGAGCATGTCTTTGCCGAGATCCTTGAAGGATGTGCAAAAGTTTACCGGTTGCTTGGCGTCTTTGAGCCGCTTCCTTGGCCGAATGGGCGAGAAGGCCCTGCCTCTCTACCAATTGATGAAGAAGAGTGATAAATTCGTCTGGACGCCGCAAGCAGACGTGGCGTTCAATGATCTGAAGGCGATGCTGGGTAGTGCTCCCATCTTGGCTAGTCCGCTACCCAAGGAGCCAATGCTGCTATACATTGCTGCTACTAACCGAGTAGTCAGCGTAGTGATTGTGGTGGAGCGAGAAGAAGAAGGCAAGAGTGTGCAGCGCCCCGTGTACTATCTTAGTGAAGTACTGTCCAGCTCCAAGCAGAACTACCCGCACTATCAGAAGATGACTTACGGTGTGTACCTGGGCACCAAGAAGCTGAAGCAATATTTCCAGGAGCACCCCATCACTGTGGTGAGTTCTGCTCCCATCTCGGATATCATGGGCAACAAGGAGGCGAGTGGAAGAGTAGCCAAGTGGGCGATTGAGCTAGCCGCGTACGCCCCCGCGTATGCGAGAAGAGAAGCCATCAAGTCTCAGATTCTGGCGGAATTTCTGGTGGACTGGGCCGAGGTGCAGTATGAACCTCCTGCTCCAGTTTCCAACTATTGGAAAATGCACTTTGATGGCTCCAAGGTGAAGGAGGGGCTTGGTGTTGGCGTAGTGCTTACGTCACCCAAGCGAGATCAGCTCAAGTACGTGCTGCAAATCCACTTCAAGGCGTCGAACAACGTTGCCGAGTACGAAGCCGTGGTGCACGGCTTGCGAGTAGCCAAGGAGGTTGGCGTGCAGCGCATCATATGCTATGGTGATTCCGATCTGGTGGTGCAGCAGGTTTCTGGCACTTGGGATGCTTTGGACGCCAACATGGCATCATATCGCTTCCTGGTACAGTCTATGACTGGATTCTTCGAAGGGTGCGAGTTCCAGCACATCCACCGAGCAGAAAACGAAGCCGCAGACGAGCTGTCCAAGTTGGGGTCTTCTCGGCAATACATCCCGGCGGGAATTGCCTTGGAGCATTTGAGGAAGCCGTCCATCAAGCCATCCCCCAACTCGGAATCCATTTTCGTTCCTTCTCTGCCAAACGAAGAAGCTGTTCCAATGGAGATCGACTGGGAGAATGCAACACAGAACTCGGGGACTGCCGCTCCCTACTCGGGGACTGCCGCTCCCTACTCGGGGACTGCCGTTCCCTACTCGGGGACTGCTGTCCTCAACCCGGGGACTATCGCATTCATTGAGGAGGTTCTCGCAAATTGCTCAGGGCTTCAAAGGAGTGCTCCTAACCCTGCGGAGCAGACAGAGGTACCTGTTCCGATGGAAATGGACGAACCAGTGTTTCCTACACGGGAGACACCGAGTTTGGGCTATGCCCATATTATCCTTTCTAAGGGACGGTACCCTGCCAGAAGACGAAGTTGCTGCAAGGCAGATTCAGAGAAGATCCAAGGGATACACCATATTCCAATATGTGCTACACAAGAGAAGTGCTACTGGCGTGCTGCAACGCTGCGTGGCACCAGAAGAAGGAGAAGAAATTTTGGTGGAGATACACCAAGGGGAATGCGGGCATCATGCCTCTTCTCGGGCATTGGTCAAGAATGCTTTTCGGCATGGCTTCTACTGGCTCACAGCTCTGCAGCAAGCTGAAGACATCGTGAGGAAGTGCAATGGCTGCCAGATGTTCGCAAGTAAGATTCACATGCCTGCTTCCGAGTTGAAAACCATTCCCATTACTTGGCCATTTGCTGTTTGGTGCTTGGATATGGTTGGTCCCTTCAAGCCGGCTAGAGGCAACATGACTCACATCTTGGTCATGGTTGACAAATTCACCAAGTGGATAGAAGTGAAGCCTATTCGGAAGTGCGATGGAGCTACAGCTGTGAAATTCTTGAAGGATGTGATCCTGAGATACGGCTACCCGCACAGTATCATCACGGACAATGGCACAAATTTTGCTGAGGGAGCAATGGTGCGGTTCTGCAGAGATAAGCATATCCGACTAGACGTTGCGTCAGTCGCGCATCCCGCCTCCAATGGGCAAGTTGAAAGAGCAAATGGCATGGTGCTAGCTGGCATAAAGCCAAGGCTGATTGAGCCACTGCTGAAAACACCTGGGTGTTGGCTAGACGAGTTGCCAGCGGTGTTGTGGAGTCTAAGGACTACCCCTAACCGGTCAACCGGCTACACGCCATTCTTCTTGGTATACGGGGCTGAGGCCGTGTTGCCAATAGACTTAGAGCATGACTCCCCCCGAGTAACCCTCTACACTGAGGTGGAGGCGAGAGAAGCTCGAGAAGACGACGTTGACCTGCTTGAAGAAGCAAGAGAGCTGACTCTGTCACGTTCGGCTATCTACCAGCAAAACCTGCGGCGTTATCATAGCCGAAAGGTGAACCCAAGGGTTTTCCGAGAAGGAGACATGGTCCTTAGGCTTGTGCAACGCACAGCCGGGATGCACAAACTCTCTCCTCCATGGGAAGGACCTTTCATTGTGAGCAAAGCGCTGCACAATGATGCTTACTATCTTGTGGACGTGCGTCCATCACAGGCGAACAGGGTAGACAAAGCTGGAGAGGAATCCAAGCTGATGGGGGGATAATAACCCGGTAGGCCAACTCCAAGGCGTAACCCGGCCCAAGGAACACGGTGCGCAATCTGGTTAAGGATAATGAAGCTTCTGGAAGGCCCAAAGTTTGTAGGCCTTGTAACCCGGATTGTGGGTTACAGTAAGGAAAGTTAGGGTTCATAAGCGGTGTCCGGATAGGATTCAAGCTGCGCCTTGGAGAATAGGGCCGAGGGGGTACGGGTGCTTTATAAACCGACCCCTAGGTCTAGTTTAGACAGAAATCTAAGAACCCTAGCAATATCGCCTAATATCGAGCATCTAGTGTAATTCCAGAGTTGAGTTATTATGTCAAGATCGGAGACTCGGCGACTTTGATTGCCGGCTACCAGATCGAGTTGCATCATGTTTTCCTCTGAGCTAAACCCTCTCCCAAACACCTGTGTCGTCTTGCCCCAAGATCAGTTACCCCCGGTAACGTCTGCCGTGATTATCCCACGACAGTTGGCGCCCACCGTGGGGCCTGCGTCCAAAGGTGTTTACATCACGGGAGAAGCTCGGAAGAACATGGAGAATCTTGTCGTGGGCGAGATCTACATCGGCCACAAAGGAGAAAAGATGGTGGACGATTCTGGCTGGGGGCCAGAGTCGGATCACCTCGAGTCCGGATCTATGGTGACTATCGGCCGGATCAACATCTTCATCGGTATGGTACGTACGCCTGATTTAAAGGGACAATATCATGTGCATACTACAGGAACTTCTAGCAGGAACAAAGAGACATTAAAGCAAGCGGAAAACTCGGTTTCCTCGGCTGCGCCGGGATACCTTAGATGGGCGGAACAAGAGGTAACGTGGAGTAGAAGAGATCATCCGGAAAGAGTAGAGCGTCCAGGAGTCTTGGCATTGGTGGTTGCTCCACAGGTTAATGGTTACGAACTGAAAAGGGTCCTGATGGACGGTGGAAGTAGCATCAACATCCTTTATTGGGAAACCTTCTTACGGATGAGTCTCAAAGAGTCCCAGTTACAGAAAAGTTCGACAGTCTTTCATGGGATCGTGCCGGGTCACTCAGCGAGCCCCGAGGGAAAGATCACCTTGGAGGTTGCTTTTGGAGAATCGACGGATAATTATCGAGTTGAGTGGCTCACGTTCGAGGTGGTCAAATTGCGCAGTCCTTATCACGCGCTGTTTGGAAGACCGGCTTATGCTAAATTCATGGCTAGGCCGTGTTATGTGTATTTACAGCTCAAGATCCCGGGTCCTAAACGGACTATCACCATACATGGGAACCGGGATATAGCGGCTGAGTGTGATGAAGGAGATTCAGTAATGGCCGAGCAAGCGTGCAGAAAGGAAGAACTCGAATATTACCGGTCTCAAGTAAATCCGGATGATAGAACAGCCTTGAAAAAGCCGAATACTAAGGACGAGAGGGCAAAATTCAAGGCAGCGCAAGACACCAAGAAGATAGATTTTGTCGAAGGTGATTCCACTAAGCAATTTACCATACGGTCTAATTTGGGAAAAGAGCAGGAGAAGGCACTTGTGGAGTTTATTCGTTCAAATGCAGACGTGTTCGCCTGGACACCTAGCGACATGCCGGGTATCCCTACAGAGCTGGCCGAGCACAGTTTGCATGTAGATCCCAAGTCCAGGCCCGTGAAGCAGGGTTTGAGGAAAATGAATGAGGAAAGAAGGAAGGCTATAGGCGAAGAGATCGCTCGGCTATTGGCAGCCGGCTTTATCATGGAAGTATTTCACCCGGATTGGTTGGCAAACCCAGTCCTAGTGATGAAAAAGACCAATGAGTGGAGGATGTGCATTGATTTTACGAGTCTCAACAAACATTGCCCAAAGGATCCGTTCGCACTACCAAGGATAGATCAGATTATAGACGCAGTAGCAGGAAGCGATCTATTGTGCTTTCTGGACGCATATTCCGGGTATCATCAGATTAAGCTCAAGAGGGAGGATTGGGAGAAAACATCATTCATAACCCCTTTTGGGGCCTTCTGTTATAAAACTATGACGTTTGGATTGAAGAACGCCGGCGCAACTTACCAACGGTGTATTCAAAAGTGCTTCGAGGACCAAATTGGACGCAACGTCCATGCCTACGTGGATGATGTGGTTATCAAGACCAGGAAGGCGGAGACATTTATCGATGATCTAAAGGAGACATTCAAAAATTTGAGGAGATATCAGATGAAGCTTAACCCGACAAAGTGCGTGTTCGGAGTTCCAGCCGGGAAATTACTCGGCTTTATCGTTTCCGAGAGAGGGATCGAGGCAAACCCGGACAAAATCAAGGCCATCCAGAGTCTGAAAAAGCCGGAAAATTTGAAGCATGTTCAAAAGCTCACGGGCTGCGTAGCAGCCTTGAGCCGATTCATATCCAGGCTCGAAGAAAAAGCAATACCCTTGTACCGGCTCTTGAGGAAATCAGATAAATTCGTATGGGATCAAGAGGCGGATGAGGCGTTTGAAGCACTAAAGAAGCAGTTATCTGAAGCACCAGTACTAGCGGCCCCGGGTCCTAAAGAACCTATGTTGCTATACGTGGCAGCTGGCCCCCGAGCCGTCAGCGCAGTAGTTGTTGTGGAGCGCAAAGAGGATGGGAAGGGTTACCCGGTTCAGAGACCGGTTTATTACGTCAGCGAGGTATTATCAGAAGCAAAGCAGCGCTATCCGCATTGGCAAAAGTTGGTGTTCGGGGTCTTTATGGCTAGCCGGAAATTGAAGCCGTATTTCCAAGAACACCCCATAACAGTGGTTAGTTCGATACCAATGTCGGATATCATCAGAAACTCGGACGCGACGGGAAGAATAGCCAAATGGGCGATAGAGATGGGGGATTATCACATCAACTACGAACCCAGGTCAGCAATCAAATCTCAAGCTTTAATTGATTTCGTTAACGACTGGACACATACATGCATGACTACAACGGTTCCAAACTCCGAGTCATGGATCATGCACTTCGATGGATCTAAGCAATACGAGGGATCAGGAGCTGGGGTGGTGCTAACGTCACCCAAAGGAGATAAATTAAGTTACGTACTACAAATTCACTTTGACTGTTCCAACAACGTGGCCGAGTATGAAGCCCTATTGCACGGCTTAAAGGAAGCCAAGGAGATGAACGTCAAGAGGATACGATGCTTCGGAGATTCGGACCTTGTGGTACAGCAGGTGTCAGGAACTTGGGATAGAAAGGACGCAACTATGGCAGCATACCGCAGGGAAGTTGATAGGGTTGCAGGATGTTTTTCCGGGTATGAGGTGGAGCATATAGACAGAAGAAAGAATGAGGCGGCCGACGCACTCGCTAGACTCGGCTCGCGCAGAGAGCCGGTTCCACCTAACGTTTTCCTGGACGAATTATGGCGACCATCAGTTAAAACCGAGTCAGAGGAGGAATTGGCAAATCAAGACCCGGATTCAGGACTTGTGGCCACTATACGTACTATTCCCGAGTGGACAGAACCGTTTTTGGCCTACCTATCGCGAGGCGAGTTACCACAACAGGAGGTATTAGCAAGGCAAATTTTGAGGCGAGCGAAGGGATATTCTATCATCAATGGGGAATTATATAAGAGAAGTGCAGCAGGGGTCTTTTTGCGCTGCGTAGCGCCAGAAGAAGGCCGACAGATTCTCAAGGAAATCCATGAAGGCGACTATGGACATCATGCATCCACAAGATCTCTCGTGGCTAAAGCTTATCGACACGGATTTTTCTGCCTCACGGCTCTAGCGGATGCGGAACGATTGGTAGCAAGATGTGACGGATGTCAAAGGTACGCTCGCCAAACCCATGTGCCGGCTATGGAGTTGCGGACAATCCCGTTAACTTGGCCGTTCGCTGTTTGGGGTATGGACATGGTTGGCCCATTTCATATGTCACCATGCAAGAAGACACATCTTTTGGTGGCTATTGATAAGTTTACCAAGTGGGTTGAGGTTATGCCAGTTACTAATTGCGAATCAGCCACAGCAGTCAAGTTCCTGAAAAGGATTATCTACCGGTTCGGGTATCCCCACAGCATAATTACCGACAATGGAACCAACATGTCCCTTGGTGAGATGGAGAAGTTCTGTGGCAACAATAGAATCCGGCTTGATGTCGCATCAGTGGCTCATCCGCAGGCCAATGGGCAAGTGGAGAGGGCAAACCAAGAATTGCTTCGCGGATTAAAACCACGATTACGAGTCCCCTGTATCAGGGCAGCTGGCGCATGGGTCGAAGAACTTCCTTCTGTGGTGTGGGGTATCAATACTACGCCTAATAGATCTACTCAGATGACACCCTTCTTCATGGTCTATAGCGCGGAGGCAGTACTACCGAGTGATATTATTCATGATTCACCACGAGTATCAGTATACCTCGAAGTGGAGAATGAAAAAACCCGGCAAGATGCCGTGGATATGTTAGAAGAGCAAAGGGAACAAGCCCTGGAAAGATCAGCCATATATCAGCAGGATTTACGAAGGTATCATAGCCGGCACATGAAAACCCGGGTCTTCCAGGAAGGAGACCTGGTTCTGCGCCTGGTAACGTCGAACGAAGGAAAGCACAAGTTATCACCACCCTGGGAAGGACCGTTTATCATAAGTCGGAATTTGCATAATGGGTCATATTACTTGATAGATGCAAGGGAAGAGTCGACCACAGTTAATGACACCGCTCACACCACTTCATCTATGCAAGAAAGAGACAGACCGTGGAACGTGGCTCAGCTACGTCCATATTATACTTAGCAAAAATTGTGTTGGCATATGGAATTGAACGATGTAACAGGCAGCAGGTTTTCAGACGTACTCTTTTCCTATCCAGGGTACCCTTGGGGACTGGACGGGTTTTTAATGAGGCGGCTTGCTGACCTAGATTTTTCATATCAAGTAAAGAGGTGATTATCAAGAAAAGAGATGGTTATTATCAGGTTCTGTACTCTCAGTATGATGCGTATATCTAGGTCTTGGGGGCTGGTCGCTTGAATAGCACAGTTACGAACTAAAAGACCCGGCCATGATGCCTATGAGTTATAAGGGCCGATTACTTGCAAACGAGTACGGCTACAATCTTATAACCGGACAAAGAAGTCCAAATTTCTTGGCTATTCTTACTTAAGCTCGATGTGACTCGCACTAAAGTGGCATGATTTGTTCGCTTACGATTACAGTCAGCCATGAAACCCGACGGGGCTTGACTGGCCACGTTTTCGTATAGATGTAACAACATGGTATCCACGCGAAAGCCGGCTTACAGTACAAGATAGTCAAAAGGGTCATCTAAACCACAAGTTATGCAGAGTACAAGGCTAAACAGCTGGAAACTCAACGATTATTAAGCATAACTTCAAATCCTATGTGAAACGACTCAGGGATCTTTGTGAATTTAGCAGTAGGCAATTCGTTCTCCTTTCAAGATCAAGTTCCCTAGACTTGGAGATCCGGGTCCGGGTGACTTGAAATCTTGAAAAGAGAAAAAATTGCTTACTTGTTAGAATTCCAAAAACCCAAATATCCGAGTCTTGGGACTTGGGGACTTAGAAGCAAATCCGCTTGTCAACACCCATGAGACCCGGAAACCGAGTTTCACAAAAGGAACAATAAAGAAAGCCTGATATCGAGAACAGACGAGCTCAAGAATGGATAAATTTAAAAAGGCCGGAAGAGGCATAGAGTATATCAAGACCTTAGCGTACATTACAAAATCCCGGTGAAAAGATATCAAAGGTGCACAGGCGCACCACCCAAAATATAATTGTTTAAACAGCATATTGGCCGACCGGCGCATAAGAAGAGGCATTAGATATCAGATATCACTCTGCGTTCATCTTGGCCTTGCCCTTGCCATCATTGGTGGTAGCAGCAGCACCCGGATCAGTAGTACCAGCCCGCGCAGGAGGTGGAACGACTGGTGTTGAGGTAGCGGGGGCAGAGCCGGCTTCAGCTTGCTTCTTGGCAGCCTCCGCCCTCAACGCAGCAGCTTCCTCCTTCCATCGAGCCAGCATATCATACGGCTCGGGAAGATCCGACTTAATCGCTTCACCAGCAGCGTTATATGCTGGAACAAGGATATCAACATCTAGGTCGTCAGCGATCACGCTGGCCGGGTAACGGACCTCCTTCTAGACAGCCTGAAAATCCTTCACCGAGAACTTGGACCCATCAAGCTTGAACTCTGGGAAGCCGCCCATAAGCTTCACTAGCTCGAGCTTGGGGAAATAAGCCTTGGCAAGTGCAAGCCCCCGGGTTACTCCAACCCGGCAAGACGAGCGTTTCCAGTGCCAAATCCACTCAGGAATAGTGGAGAAGGCATCCAGCATCCTCTTCAGATCAACATGTCCTTTACCCGGCCACCGTAATTCCTGAAGGATCCATTTGGTTCCGGCACATAGCTGCCGGATAACGCTTTTCATAGTTTTCAGCCTGGCAATGTCATCCTCATCCGGCATGGCTTCGTCCGGGCCTGAAGAAATGGAAACATAAGTCGGGAAAAACTCTTGCTATCTATCAAAAGGATAAACCCGGAGGAGGAAACGTACCAAGTAAAGCACGATATGTGTCAGATATTTGGACAGAAAGGCTTGTTAGATCATCTTCTGCTTTGTGAGCCCTTTTCCTATATTTCCTCATTATCAGCCTATTCCTCCTGGCCTCAGCCTCGGCTGCTTCACGCAAAGCCACCTCCTTTTCAATGAGCTTGGTGGCGTCTGCCAGTTTCTCCTCAGATTGAGTCACAAAAGACTGCATGGATGCAAACAAGGGTTAGCCGGGTAGAGGGGCAAGTTATTAGTCGCTTGTATCATAAAGTCCCAAGCAAATTACGAATCAATTCACTTGGAACTTGGGGACTGGATAAGGACACAAGCAACGACAGTCCGACTTACCTCGTGTTTGGCTATTAGAGCCCCCAAGATGTTTTCTTCATTAGCCCTTAAAGCGCGCAAAGTTTCCAGCATCTGGGCAAACGTCAGTTCCTCGGGTCGAGTACCGGAAGAGCCGGCAGCCTGGTCGCCTGGTGGGGGGGCTCTCCCCGCTCTTGGGGTCGAGACCCGGACAGTTTGAGTATCCGGGTTGGGAGAACCCATCCTTGTATCCAGAACCTCGATCTCTTCGTCTACTGGTTTCGACGAAGAAGGAGATCCGGCAGCTCGGTGAAGTGGATTGTTCAGAGGGCTTTGTCCCTGGTTATTCTCAGTATCACCGCCAGTCGTGGCATCTATGTTCTTAGTCGGCTCCTCTGCCCGATGGTTATCCGTCTCTACATTCTCCGGATCACTGACGGTGACTTGAGTGCTAAAAGAAAGATGAGAGGAGGCAATTAGCAGTGGTGGTGGAAACTTGTCAGATGTCAAAGGAAATCATATAGCAAAAACTTACCCGGCATTCACGTCATAGTCCGGCGGGAGCTCGCCACTGGAAGCAGATGAAGTTGCCACGGGGACCACTAACGGAACCCGGAATTGCCCGGCGCGTGGATGGTTAGGAGAAGGGTGGCGTCGAGGAGAGTCGGAAGGACGAGACAGAGGAGCACTGGCACGATGGGCGGAGGAGGTAGAGATGCCCGGGTTAAGGGGATCTTCGCCCGGAGAGCTCCGAGTTACTCTGCGTTTGGCTGGGAGAGAATCCTTCAAGCACGACGAGTTTGATAATTGATGGTTAAGTCGTCGCATGGCGTCAAAGGAGTAAGGTTCAGAGGATAACGAGGAGAAAGGAACCTTGGACACTGCCCCTCTGGCCTTCCTCTTGGCTCCAACTGTGGCTTCTGGATCGGATTCGGTAGCCTCCGGGTCGTCCTCGTTGGTCTCACCTTCGTCCTCCAGCCCTGTGAACCGGGTGTGTGTTCGTGAAAAAAAAAGTTAAACGGAAGGAAAATGATACAAGTAAAGATTATACAAGTTCTGTGCAAATACCTTCACTATCATCAGCCGGCTCGTCCTCTTCTTCCGGGTCTCTGGAAGGGGGGGATGGTTCAACTCTCCAGAAAGGGTCATCAGCCTAAGACAAAAGAGTGAGACTAAGGGTTAGAAGTTGTATCAAGTCGAAATGTGGAAATAAGTTATGAATATCGGATATTACCGCTGGAGCCGGGTTTTCCCGAGTAAATGGGGGTAACCCGGTGATGCCCTTTATCACCTCTAGCTTCTCTGTCAAGAAGCCCTTGATGGTCTTGTTGGTATCGCCGGTCGCAAAGCTCTTGGTGGAGTATCGGAGTGCATCTGTGGTGTGCCCCGAATACTCGCACATCAATTTGGTGCGGATGGAGTTGGGTTGGATCCGAAAATCAACCCATGTTTTTATTAAATTGAGCCCGAGGAGGCCTTGGGCTGAGAGGATGGCTATCTTGGCTAACGAGGGAAGGATCGCCTCCCTGTCTGAGTCTGGTGCAAAGGCATTGAAAGACTCGGAAGGTTCGAGGAGGCTCTCCGAGTAGCCCGGCAGTTTCTTTTCGCTGTCTGGGGAGGTATCGTGGCAATAAAAGAAAGACAGCTGCCAATGTTTGACGTGGGAGTTTAAATTGAGGGTTGGCATCGGTGAATTCTTGCGGCGTTTGATGGATACCCGGCCGCAGGTAAGAAGCGCTCCGTCACCACTTTCGCGGCACGGCTTACATTGGAATAGTTCGATGAAGAGAGTCAAACTCGGCGGCATGCACAAGTACGACTCGGACAGAACGATGAAGTGGGTAATGTTCAACATAGAGTTAGGCCCTATGTCGAATACCCGGAGGCCATAATGGCTTAAGACCTCCCTAAAGAAAGGGTGACCCGGAGGACGGAATCCCCGGGTCACGTGCTCTACGAAGCAGATTACCTCGTTATCGGCGGGTGTGGGCCGGGTCTCGTTACCCGGCGCTCTCCAGTGAATGTCCTTCTGAGAAGGGAGAATTCCTAGTTCGGCTAGCTCGTCCAACTTGGCTTTTGTAGCTGTGGAACGCCCCCAGTTGGAGGATATGGTTTGGGTAGTCCTTGCCTGAGTCGGCTATTTTCCTTGCCGTTTGGGAGCCATGGGATCGACCTGCAAAACACAAGAAAAAGAGGCATAGGAAATAAGACCCGGAAGTGTTGGATTATCCAAGTTTAAGGTATCAAGAAAGTATGAAGCTAAGAATTGTCCGGGTATCACGCTATGAGGTGGATGTTATAAGGTATCCGGGTGTTAAGTATAGCTGTGGAGATTGTTGGTCACTTACGTATGGGAAAGCATTTGGGGTAGATGGATGGTTGCCCATGTATCTACTGCAAGCAAAATAGCTGGAAAAGGAGGACTTTCCGGGTGTTAATGAAATAAGCGGAAAATCAAGGAGGAATGGATCTAGATGGAAAAATTTGCGAGCGATTGTACGGGGGATTTGGTGATAGGTAATGGCAGGAGGATGAGTTGTGACTATCTAGCAGGTGGTTAAAGGAGTTGGCGAGCATCAAATCGATCTAATTTGATGCAATCGGAAGAACGACTCACGGGTTGACCGAGATCCAATCATGGATGAATTGAAAAATTGCGGGGCTAAACTAAACAAGTGCAAGGGGCTTAATGGAGATATTGGGGTCTAGCGCGGCGGCGGCGCGGGATGGCTCGAGGGCGAACGCGGCCGGCGGCGGCTTTGCTTCGATGGCGAGCACGAATTTCTTGCGGTGGTGCTGCAAGGGCGTAAGGAGCAAGGAAGGAAAGGGGGAATTGAAGTGGAGAGATGGGTTTTAGGTTGCCCTCGGAGCACTATTTATAAGGCAAGGGAGAGTCTATCCCAACGGCCGGAAGCCGGAAATTGTGGGGTAATGGCTATCTGCGCGGATTCTGCGAGATATGCGCCTGGAATTGAGCAAAGTATCTGGACAAAAAAGAGAAGGAGATCTACCCCATGATATCAGGGTCAATTATCGAGTATGGAATCTTGGCATTTTTATTAGGGTTTAGACCTGGAAAGTCAAACTAAAGTATTTGGGGGAAAAGCCGGGTTACTATATGGCCACCATGGAGTAAGGCCTAGCTGTCTATCAAAGCATCTTAACCCGGCCTCCATATGTCTGTGTGTTTGGTATCTTTGCAGGGAATAGCGAGCGCTTCGAGGAGGATCCGTGAAGCCCAAGCTATTCTGGGGACTACTGATGGGGGGATAATAACCCGGTAGGCCAACTCCAAGGCGTAACCCGGCCCAAGGAACACGGTGCGCAATCTGGTTAAGGATAATGAAGCTTCTGGAAGGCCCAAAGTTTGTAGGCCTTGTAACCCGGATTGTGGGTTACGGTAAGGAAAGTTAGGGTTCATAAGCGGTGTCCGGATAGGATTCAAGCTGCGCCTTGGAGAATAGGTCCGAGGGGGTACGGGTGCTTTATAAACCGACCCCTAGGTCTAGTTTAGACAGAAATCTAAGAACCCTAGCAATATCGCCTGATATCGAGCATCTAGTGTAATCCCAGAGTTGAGTTATTATGTCAAGATCGGAGACTCGGCGACTTTGATTGCGGGCTACCAGATCGAGTTGCATCATGTTTTCCTCTGAACTAAACCCTCTCCCAAACACCTGTGTCGTCTTGCCCCAAGATCAGTTACCCCCGGTAACGTCTGCCGTGATTATCCCACGACACAAGCGTCCCTGGAATGTAGCCCTACTTCGTCGCTTTCATTCGTGAGCAAAAATGTGTATGTACTCTCAATTCTACTCTGCAATCTGAAATTGAACTCGGGGACAGCCCTCGTCCAAAATTGCTCTAAGTGTTTCTACTCGGCTTTACTTTTTGTTTATTCGGTTGCTCTGCTTCAAAATTCATAAGTACGTTGAGTATTGTGTTTAAACCTACATGCCAACTCTTCGACTCTGCTGCTGTCCGAAACCCGGCTTCATGGCAAGCAAGAGAACAAGCAAAAGGTCAATGAGCACAAGAAAAAGTACTAAGGAAAGGAAGAGCGCAGGAACCGAGTAGGGTGCATTTACTGTTTTTCTCTGTCTTTTCTTTTCGGTTAAGTGGTGGGCGGCGTTACTATGGTTGTTCCTAAGCGGCTAAGTACTTGCAGCTCTGCTCTTTGACTCTTGTGACTCGAATACCAAAAAAGCAACAAGTTGCGGGTAGAGCTGAGACGAAAAGAGAGAGTGAATAAGAAATGCAACTCGGGGACTCGCATGATAATGCGACCCGGCATCGGGCCAAGGCTGAACAAAATGATTAAATTGGAAATAACGGGTGTGAATAAAAATGAGTAGCAAACGGCATGAGTAGTCTGATACATTTGCACCCGGCATTCCGGGGAACTGATAAGTGTTTAAGAAATAAGCTGCAGGACAAATTCAGGATGACGCGACGTTCTCGGTGCTGGCCTTGGTTGCTTCATCTTCAGTAGTGGACTTGGTCGCGTCTGCCTCCGAGTTGGCGTCAACAGTCTTCGCGGCTTCGTCCTCGGCGCTGGCATTGGTCGCATCCGCTTCCGGGTTGACGGGGACGGTCTTCGTTAGCTCGGCGTCGGGCTCGGTGGCTACCCGGTCTGAAGTGGCCGTGGCCGCCGAGACGGGCGCTGTCGCTGAGGCGGAGCTGGTGGCTTGGGCGCAAAGGCTCACGGTGTCATCGAGGGCAGCTCCTGACGAGGTGCCGAACTCGAGCGCGGCGGTGTCGATCGACATCTTGTCGCCCTCCACCTCCTCGTCGCTACCCGCGACGACCGCGGCCTTCCCCTTCCCGGCCTTGCCACCAGGAGACTCGAAGCAGCTCAAGTCCAACTCCTCCTCGTCCGTCTCTTCATCGTCCCCCTCCTCGCACTCATCCACCTCGGTGTCGGGCTCGGTGAGGCCGTCGATGAAGGTTGCCGTGTCAGCATACTGGGCGACCTCGTGAGCGACAAGCTTGCGGATAGCCACGCAGTCGGGGTTCTTCTCCCGTTTGGAGTCCTGGCGCATCTCGCGGACAATCTGCAGATTAAGGTTTTCATACCAACTGGTGATAAATAGCAGCATCATGTCCGCGCCTGCCCGAGCTCCCGAGGCGCGCCACTTCTTCAGCTCGGCCTTCACGCGCTGCAGCTTCAAGGCAAGTCCGCGAATTGTTGTTGGCGCGGAGTCCTGAGGCCAGAAAAGATCATGGATCTGGAAGGCGACGCGCACCAGCTCGGTGCCCACGCCCGCTAGGCGCTGGAACTACCCTTGCATGATCATGATGCTCTCCTCAATTTCTGCTCGGGTGTCCAAAGGCTCGCCCTTATCAGCACGAGCTGCTCGGACCTTCGCCAGGGCGGGCACGCAAGAAGACTCGAGATCAGGGAAGACTTCTGCAGAAGCTATCGAGAAGATTAGAAACAGAAGCGAGTAGCAGAGGAGCAAAGCGAGTAGCAGTGAAGCAAAGAAAAGAGAGCACTTACTGTTCAAATCATAGCGCAGCCCTTGCAGCAGGTTCTTCCACGATTCCTCGTTGGATATATGTTTCTCTTCAATCAAGCGGAGATCGTCTAGCTGAGAGAAGAGGCCAGCGTTGCTTTTCTTCAGTACCTCGCACTCCTGCTCGAGGGCTTTCTCCCTGGCCTTGGCTGCTGCTTCGTTCTTCTTCTTCTCGGCAAGCAAATTCTTCTTCTCGGCTGCTAAGTCTAGGGCATCCTGGAGCGCAGTGCGCAGCTGGACTTGGAGCTTCTCCATCTCGGTAGCGTGTTCCTTCTGCAGCGCGATAGATTGGCTTGATAATTGATGCTGCACCTCAGCAGGCTTGAGGCAGTCTTGATGTTACTCGGCAAACTTCTTATGATCTTCTGAGAAAAGCAAAGCACGGTCAGCAGAGTAGCGAAGAAAGAAACACAAAGACAAGCCGAGAAGACGGCAGCGTACCTTCTAGTCTTTTAATCGTGGCTTGGCCACTCTCGACAAAGGCACGGCAGGTTGAATGCTCGTCCGCAAGGGCCTTCAATTTCCCTGCAGAGTAGAAGTGGTTAGCACAAAAAGCAGAAGCGGGCGTAAACACCAAACGCAAGAACCGCGTAGCTACAAGCGTACCTTCAACTTCAGAAAGTTTCAATGTGTTGTTCATCACATCCTTCTCGGCTGCCTCGTGGGATGCACGCTCTTTTTCCAGGGCATCAATGCGTCTCCTGGCAATGGCGTGGTTCCAGAGTAGGCGACGGTGCAGGCCGGTCCGCTTCAGTACGCTATTCTGAAAAGCAAAAGAAAAGAGAATCAGGCAAAGTAATATAGATTCGACCCGAGAAGGCGGCTACTCGGCCAGAATCTCGGGGACTGGGTGATGGATAAGGAAAAGAAGAAGAGTAGAAGAAAAGCGAAACGCAACTCGGGAAAGGCGAGTAAGACTTACCACGTAAGATTGCTCAAGATCCTCTGCGTTCTTGCGATGGACGAACATCTTGGCGGCAAGCGTCGCAGAGTTGGATGAGATAGTCATGGGTTTGTAACCCAAGTCTGCCTTGTTCCAATCGATGCACATATGGTCCAAATCGCCCAAATCCGTGCCGTCCCAGTTCGTGTTGCCAAGAACCTTGCTGTCCCACTTGGCGTCGATGAAGCCAACCAAATCAAGCAGTTGCTCAAGGCCCTGGGACGTCACCGCCTCATCCTGAACCTCGCGCGAAGCAATGGAGAGAGACTTGTCTTGATTCTTGGCCGGGGGTCTGGAGTCTACTGCCACGGCCTTCTTCCCCTTCTTAAGTGCAAGCCTCTGCTCCGCGGGGGTGAAGCCAACCTGGTACTGCTGGCTGACCTTCACCATATAGGGTGGGAAGCTGGGCGGATCTGAGACACCGGATGCAGCAACGGCGCCAACAGCCGCGCCAGGCTCGCGGATAGCCAGCTGAGCGGACTGGGCGGTTGATGGTGGCGGCGGTATCACGGCTGCATCTTGACCAGCGCCACGTGCTGGGTTCCTGCGAACTGTGCCTTCTGCCGGGCCTGCTGCCTTCTCGGCAGCCCGCTTCTTCGAGATCTCCTTCTCGGTGGTTTTCTTCTCGGTGGTCTTCTTGGCCTTCTCCTCGGTGGCTTTCTTCTCGACAGCTTCCTGCGCGTTCTTCCTTGTAACAGGCTTGGCCGGGGGGCTGGCTGCAGCCTTGGTTTTCTGCACCAAGGAGGAGTCTGGTGCAGTGGAGGAGGTGCCCTGCTGGGTAGGCGGCGCCAGGGGCGTGCTATCCGGCGCGGCATCCGGCTGGGCGCTACTCTGCGCGGCGTCTGGTTGCGCATCGCTCAGTGGGTACTGCTCCGTCGTGGCGGTTGCTTCTACCCGCTGCTCGGAAGCGGGATCTGGCTGCGAGGCATCTGTCACCTCTGTTCGCGCCTGGGTCGCGGAGTCTTCCTGTTCAGCAGCCCCTGTGGCTGGCTGCTCTTGTTCTTCTTCCTGCCGCTCAGGGGCGGCGTCTTCGGGCATCTCGGTGTCTTGTTCTTGGTTCTCCTCGGCAGTGTTGGCCGGAGGAGAAGGAGGCCTATCTTGGCGAGCAGCATCCTGCGCTTCTTGATCCGCGCGGGACTGCTGCTCCAGCTCAACATTCTGGGCATCTGCGTTGGCGGCTTCGTTCTCGTCGCCGTCGAGGTCGATAAGATTATCAACGTCGATGGCGGCCTGCTTGTTGGTCTCAGTGGGCGCAAAAGCGGCGTCCGCATCCAAGGGGGCTCTGAAGAGAAAATTGCGTTCAGAAAATAAGAAGAAGGCAGCGGAAACGGAGAGGAAACAACGAACCAAAAGGATTGGGAATCAACCGAGAAGAACGAAGTGAAGCGAAGCGTATAACCGAGAAGAACGAAGTGAACCGAAGCGTATAACCGAGAAGGAACTTACCCCTTGCGGGTAGGGATCGCTGGTCGTTTTCTCTTCACGACCTTCTTGGTCGTCTTCTCGGTCGGCTTCTTCTTCTTGGCGGGGGGCTCTTGGGCGCCACTGCCCGCCCGCTTGCGGGTAACAGGAGCGGCAACTGCAAGAGGTTTGACGACCAGGGCTCCCTCGTCCTCGTCCTCATCCTCGTCTTCGTCCTCAGCATCAGCACCGTCTGTGAAATAGAAAGGAAGAAAAGCAATTCAGAAGTAGAAAGCAATTAGTTTGCGCTGCTCGCGACCAGAGGGGATAAATTCAGTTACCTTCACCTTCATCTTCGGACCAGTCACGAAGAGACGAGTCCGCGTGATGCTCACTTGTCTGGGCGGCTTCAGGAGGATTGAGCTTGTCCGCGGTCTCGAAGGAGACCACGTCATCTTCCTCCCGGTCCTCGAACCAGTTGCCCTCGAAGCGTTCACTGCTCTCAGCGAGCTGGCGGTCAAGAACCTGAAGGATAGAGAGACATCGCAAGTTAGCCGAGTAGCATGAAGGCACCCTACCCGGCTAGGCGTGCAAACACCAAGCATATTAAGCCTAAGCAATTCGGCTAAGTGTCCTACTTGGCAAGGCGTGCAAACATCAAGCACATAAACCCTAAGTGTTTCTCCTAAGTGCCCTACCCGGCTAGGCGTGCAAACACCAAGCACATTAAGCCTAAGCAATTCGGCTAAGTGTCCTACTTGGCACGGCGTGCAAACATCAAGCACATAAAGCCTAAGTGTTTCTCCTAAGTGTCCTACTCGGCAAGGCGTGCAAACATCAAGCACATAAAGCCTAAGTGTTTCTCCTAAGTGTCCTACTCGGCAAGGCGTGCAAACATCAAGCACATATAGCCTAAGTGTTTCTCCTAAGTGTGCTACCCGACAAGGCGTGCAAACAGCAAGCACACTAAGCCTGAGCAGTTCCGCTAAACGCCCTACTCGGCGTAGAGTGCGAATGCTAGTCACAGCAAGGAGAGGAAGCTATCTACTCGGATTGCATATACAAGAAGCAGATTAAGAAGAACGTACCCGTGGAATCGGCTTCGTGCGGCTGTATGGGATGAACCCATACTGCCAGTTGTCTCGAAGGCCAGTGGTCAGGATGGACCGAGCGTAAGCGGCGACATCCGCATTGCTGAGCTCGAACGTAGTCGTCCGGGTACAGTCGCGGGGGCCGCCCAAGTAGCACATGGGGTGGGAGCGTCGTTGCAGAGGCAGCACGCGGTTGCGAATCCAGCAGGCGACTGGATCGTCACTCTTGAGCCCTTCTCCGATCAGATGGGCGAGCCGCTCCTCCATCTGCATCAGGTTCCGGCTGTTGGATGGCTTGTTCTTCCAATTCTGCCCGGTAGGAGCTCGGCTGCTCCAAGGGGGCAGATTGATGCGGTCCTCGATCTTGGCATCCTTCGTGGCGGGTAGGTTCTTCACGTACAGGAAGGATTTCTGCCACTTGCGGACAGAATCCAAGCCCTTGATGCGAGGGTGATTGGTTCCCGTCCGCTGCACCATCATGGCGCTGCCGGTATCGGTTGTCCGGCTGCTGGTGTCCGTCCCGTCCTTCTTGCCCTTGCTCTGCTGGCGGAAGAAAAAGTACTTCGACCACGTCTCCGTCGTGGGGCGAACGCCGAGGAAGGCTTCGCACACCAAGGCGTGGTAGGAGAGGAAGACGACCGCGTTGGGAGGAAGATGATGCATCTGAAGACCGTAGTGGTCGAGAAGAGAACGGAGGAAATTGGAGGCAGGAAGGCCGAATCCCCGCGCGAAGTGCGCGAGGAAGACGACGTGTTCGCCCTCCTGCGGTGACGGAACAAGCTCGCCGTCGGACGGCCGGCAGCGAACACCGGGAGGAACCCTCCGGGTGTTCACGAGCCACTGGCAGTCCTCCGCGGTGACGTCGGAGCCGTCCCAGCCGGCGCGAGCACTATCTTCGTGAGCCATGACAGCAAGTAGGAAAGTGGTGAAAGATTGGAAGAGATTGGTGGAATGGATGAATCCGCGGCAGCGCAGAGAGTTGCGCGGCGGCGGAGAGCTCTGCGGCGGCGGAGGAACGAGGAGGAAGAAGAGGAAAGTGAAGCGGAAGGAGAACGGGAAGTTACCGTGGGGGTATTTATACCGCACCACGGATTACCGTTACGAATCGGAGTAGTGGGATCGATCGTGGCAGTAAATCGTGCGGCGTGGGGTCTGTGGCCGGTTAGAAACGCACACAGCGCGGAACGCGCGCGTAACGGCCGCATTAGATCCCACGACGAGATCGTGGGCGATTACTGCGCGTGATGGGACATTACGAGCCAGTGGGCCCACTCAATGAAAACTGGGCGCGTGGCCTGTCAGGTCCTGGGCAGCGAGGCGTCGCGGTCCTGGATGCGTGACACGTGCCCAGCTGCAGCACGGACAACCGGATTGTGCTCTGCGCTGCAGAGATTCGATTGGAGAAATTCCCTAAGTCTTTTTACTCGGTTACAGAGTAGAAAGCCAGCTCTATTCGGAAGGGAGGAAACTCAAGGTACTTTTCAGAGTGCTACTCGGAGGTCTTACTCGGTATATTGAGGTTCAAGGGCAAGGTTGCAGAGCTTGGTTTTAAGCTGGCAGGGCCCAGTGAATGAGTTCGCAGGACTTTACCAGCTTCGGGGACTGCTGTCGGGGGGGGGGGGTTACCCCCGAGTAGGGTAAAGGCAAGTGGTAAAGGCAATAATCAGAAGAGATGTTTGGTCGAGTAGCCGCCTACCCGGTACTCGCTACCCGGTCAACTGCTACTCAGTCTTACAGAAAGATGATCAGAAGGAGATATCAAGCAAGTTATATCTGTTCGAGTAGAAGAGCTGGTCCGAGTAAAACTGGCGGGAATCTACTCGGGCCAGAAGTCAAAGGAGCCGTTCTGACACAGGATCCCGCGTATCTGGGGTCCGTACTTGGCACTATTCACAGCACTGTTCATCTGGGGCCGGCGTTCCTGACAGTGACAGTGTGTCAGCAGACCGTCGCAGGATAGGGGGGACCTACTCTGTGTTCGCACAGTGATAACAAACTGGTTACTTGGTTTTGCCCAACGACTTTCCGGACAGGACAAGATTAGAAGCCAAAGCTGTCAGCGGCAACCCGGAAGAAAGACGATGTGCACACAATGTCGACACTTGTTCATATTTTGACGTATCCGGCTGGGCACCAAGTATATAAGGTGCCCCGCCGCCTCCTGCGCGAGGCAGGATCCACACGGTGACCTAATTCCTACACTAGTAGCAGATTCTTGACCTAGTTCATCACGTGGAGAGAAGAGTGGCTACTCGGTAGCAAGAACTATTGTACTGTGGCTACTCGGTGAGACCTCGAAATACATAGAGAAAGGCAGGAGTAGGGGTTTTACCTCCTCACGAGTGCCCTGGACCTGGGTAGATCGTGTTGTTTGCAGTGTTTGATCTTTACCTCACGCGGCTACTCGTCGCGTGATCCCTCCCCGAGCACCTCCAGCGTCCATCGTCCCCACATCTTTAGCCATCCTATGGCATCTGTCTTGACACCACCACGACAGAAGCCCCCTCAATGCAATTGGAAGTAATTGTGTCATAATAACGTGGCAGTCATGAGACTTTAGGTTTTGAAACTTTTTCTCTGACATGTTTATTATTCCCTTTATATTCGACGAGAAGCTAAACGGGACCTTGATGCTGCTCAAGACTTCAAAAAAGATCTCCTTGTCTTCTTTGGTAATTGCGTAGCTGGCAGTACCTTGATACTTCTCTGGATTCAGGTTGTCCCGTTCGTGCATATGTTGCTGGTCCTGCCGTGCATCTGGTGTAACTATTGTCTTCCCATACACTCCCAAGAAGTTTAGCGGGTTCACGCAAAGATTTTTTGTCACGTGCATCACGTCGACTGCAGAGTGAACCTCCAGGAATTTCAAATAGGGTAGCTCCCAAAATATATACTTCTTCTTCCACATGGGTACATGTCTGTCATCGTCATTCGAAACAGATTGTCCGCCAATACCCTTTCCAAAGATCACATTTAAATAATATATAACATCCCCAGTAGGGCGGATAGGCTTCTCTCGGTTATCCGCCTCAGCTCTGAAATGCTTGCCTCTCTTTCTTACATGATGTTGTTTTGGAAGAAATCGACGATTCCCCAGGTACACATTCTTGTTTCCCAAATATATACTGCTAGTCTCCCCTAAACAGTGTGTGCATGCATTCTATCCCATGTTTGACTGTCCTGAAATGTTAATAAGAGCATGCCAATCATTGATGGTTACAAACAACGACACGCAGGTTAAATTCCTTTTGTCATGCACATCCCACACAGGTACACCTTCTTCACACCATAACTGTAAAAGTTCTTCAACCAATGGCCTCAGGTACACATCAATGTTGTTGGCGGGTTGCCTCGGACCTTGGATGAGCACTGGTATCATAATGAACTTCCACTTCATGCACAACCAACGAGGAAGGTTATAGATACATAGAGTCACTCTCCAGGTGCTATGACTGGAGCTTTTCTCCCCGAAAGGATTAAAGCCATCTGTACTTAGACCAAATCTTAAGTTCCCCGGGTCATCTGAAAAGGTCTTAAACTCTATATCGATTTGTCTCCACTGCAACCTATCAGCGGGGTGTCTCAGCATCACGTCTTTCTTACGGTCTTCCTTGTACCATCGCAACAACTTGGCATGCTCTTTGTTTTGAAACAAACATTTCAACCATGGTATTATAGGAGCATACCGCATCACCTTGGCAGGAACCCTCTTCCTGGGGCACGGCTCGCCCTCAGCATCACCAGGGTCATCTCGCCTAATCTTATACCGCAATGCACCGCATACCCGGCATGCATTCAAATTCTCGTACTTCTCACCGCGGTACAGGGCATGCATGTATCTTCTGCACCTCTAATCCTAGAGGGAAGACAACCTTCTTTGCTTCGTACATACTAGAGGGCAATACGTTCTACCTGGAAGCGTCTTCTTTATTATTTTTAGCAACTTTTCAAAATTCTTGTCAGCTAGACCACTCTTTGCCTTCCATTGCAACAATTCCAGCATGGTACGCAACTTTTTCTGGTCATCTTCGCAATTTGGGTACAACAATTTGTTGTGATCCTCTAACATTCTCTCCAACTTCAACTTCTCATTTTCACTTCCGCAGTTTATCTTCGCATCAAGAATGGCCCGACCTAAATCGTCATCAGGCTCATAAAAATGAGCTTTTCTTCATCTTTGTCTCCCCCTATTGTCCTATCACCGTGTTCAGTAAACTTAGGATACTTGTCATTATCCTCTTCTTCTTTGTTGTCTTCCATTGTAACCCCTATTTCTCCGTGCTTGGTCCAACAATTACAGCCGGGCATGAAACCGTTCTCAAGCAGGTGGACGTGAAGGGTTTCTGAGGTAGAGTAATCCAACATATTCTTACAACCACTACATGGACAACAAATGAAACCGTTCCACCACCTCGTTCTCTCAGCCACGTGGAGAAAATTATGCATGCCACTAATGAACTCAGAAAGGCGTCTATCACCGTACATCCATTGTCGATTCATCTGCATTATATAAGTATATCAATAACCGTTAATTACACTACTTCATGAATATATGAGGACCAAATTAATTAATATTCAAGTTATCACATTAAAAGAAAACTGGAGTACTGACCAAATGTAATACATATATTTCTCATAAAATATACACTAGAACTAACATACAACTATCTAAATAAATTTAGATCCAACAAAAACTGCGATCAAAATCGCAACTAAGGTAACTACTGAACCAACGACATAATGATACCAAGCCTCTTGCTTAATGGCATATTTTCTAATCTTTTAAATCTTCAAGCGCATTGCATCCATCTTGATGTGGTGATCATCGACAACATCGCAAGCTTCAACTCAAACTTCATCTTCTCTTCTAGGCATTGCAGACGAAGATCTTCACTTCTTTTCTATTTTGCTTTCAAATCATTATTTTCTTTCTCAAATAAATTTAGCATATCGACAAGAGGGTCGGTTGGAATTTACGGTTCAACTACCTCCTAGATAAAATATGCATGTCAAGTTGGTCGGCATAATTGTCATAAAACGAAATGTAACAAAATAGTTATAAAAGTATACCAATCCGAATCATAGACCGAACGAGGGACGACGGGTACGGATATCAAAACCATGACACTATACATATAAAAAACAATCATACATGTAAGAAAATTATAATGTAATAACTATATGCATCTATCACATAAAACTAAGTTTTTTATAAAAAAATAAAAACAAGAGGCTCACTTAGGTGGTGCCGGCTAGAGGACGCCACTGGAGATCGACATCGCTGAGGACGGAGACGATACTAAAACCAACAAATCATACTTTAATTTGAGCTCAAATTGCATTTAAAACGAATGAAATTCCTAACTTAGACACTTCATCGAACACCTTGCTAGCACTAAAAAATTGAAAGGAGTTAAACTAGGAAGGAAATGAGCTAAATTAGGAACGCCGGAAGAAAGGATCATGTTGCTAACCCTTGGATAGATGGTTGCCGCCAATCTTAACAAAATGGTGGAGAAAAATGGAGATTTATTGGAGTGTGATAGGAGAAAAATATTTGAAAAGTTGTAGTAGATAAAAAAATGGAGAGCTAGGTGTGAGCCCGGGTTGAAGAAATAGGCTGGACACCCTTTAGCACCGGTTCGTAATAGGAACCGGTACTAAAGGTGCAGCCTCGGCCCCACATCCGCAACAAATTTGGCGCAAAATCTGTTAGTACCGGTTCGTTTCATGAACCGATACTAAAGACCACAAACGAACTGGTGCTGAAAGTTTCTGGCGCTTTGGGCTCTGGAACCGGTGCTAATTTTACTTTTAGTACCGGTTCTTAAACGACTAGGTATCGAAGAACAGGGAGGAGCTGGGCGCCATCCCATGCTATCCACGTGGTGCCCTTAGACTGGTTTTTTTTTTGTCTCGCTGCTCTGGGTGAGGGAAGAAAAGCGCTCGATTAATTTTCCACGAAGCAAGCTACTCCGTATTACTGTACGTCCCAGCACGCTTCGCGGCGAAGCTAGGGTTCCTCTCGCTCCGCGGCCGCCGCTAGCCGCGCTCTCGGATTTCCACTTCGCCTCCTCTCGCTGACGTCCACCACCACCACGGCGTCCTCGCACCACCACCCGCATCTGCGACCACGGCCAACGGCGGGCGCACAGGGATGTGGCACTAGAAGGTGTTGTAAAGCCAGCGGCAGAGCGCGTCATCCCCGACGCCCAGTGCGACCCCCTAGCGACGACTCCGAGCCTATCCACGGTAGCAAGCTGGCGTCGTCGTGTTGGGTCAATTTTTGTCATATTTTGCTGCCCTGCTTTGACTTGTTGCGTATTCCTGAACACTGCCCTTTCTAAAATTCTCTCCCGTCCCACTCTTATCTCCGCGGCGGTGGTTCCAGATCGAACAAAGAAGATAGAGAAGAGGGAGTCAGGCATCGCCAGCCCACGCAACCGCCGCACCGGAACCCGGAAGCGCCGCCCCGGATGCTCGCGGAAGCGCCGCGCGGAGCTGGTGCGGATGCTGGCAAGGAGGAGCACGCGCGTGCAAGCGGCAGCAGCCTATATCACCCCCTCCTATTCGTCGCCCACGGCGGCCTGCGGTCTCTGTTAACGGCTGCAACCCCACTTCCCCAACACCTTCTGCTCCTGCCTCACCCCCAAGGAGCGGCACTTTTGATTCGCCGTCCGGATGCCCCACCAGCGCGCCCGGGTGTCGTCACACCGTCTCCAGGTATAGCATTCGTCACTCCCCACTCCCTCCTTGAACATCTTTTCCTAATTCCACTGTTGATGTGCAACGCTATTTTGCTCCCCTATTGTGAGGTTGCATGTGTGCACCGAAGGTGTTTGTGAAAATGAAAATGACTAAGAGCAAAATGCCCTACCTCTTATTGTGTATCTTTATGAAAGTGTGGAACTCAATGCGGCATCAATCGATTAGTTACACAGAGATTGAATCAAGCTTATAGCTACCCATTTGTCCAAGCTTTATAATACTCGATTGACTCAAGAAATGATTTTCTCTCAAACGTATAATAGTTCTTGACACATGGTTTTCATGTCACATTGATGCTGCTTAATTTGTGTTTTGTTGTCTAAAAAGATTGACATAGAGCAACATATAGCACCATGAGATAGCCTTCTTTAATCCTCACCGGTTACCAATCAGGAATTCTCTGTTTCCCTCTCCGCTCCTTTATATATATCTAATGTTTCAGTATGAAAATTATTGCCTCTGCATTATGATCATTGATGCTATTTATCATATTTATTTTAACAAGTTTTTAAACTTTGTCTATGAGTCATTCTTTACGATATTGCTTTTATACATATATTCAGCCTCAGTCTTTTTTTGTGATATTGCTTTTATACATACATTCAGCCTGATCATCATATCTAACTTTCCCCGTTGTACTAAAACAGTTCTTAGTTGATTCCACTGTCAAAATGAATTTAACTTACTATTATTTAAAGAGGCAAATGAATGAATAGAGATACATGAAGTTTGCTCCTTTTTGACAGATCATAGTGTATTATATTGGGCTGGGAATTTCTTCTCGCCCAAAGTTGTCACATTACCTATAGGAGAATGCTGTTTTTTTGGTGGGGATTCTGAATTTCGAGGGGCTTTTCGGTGCTCAAATTATTGTAATAATTTTTAGTGCAGCTGAGCTAACTGTAAGCATATTTACTTCTACAACCTGTTCTGCTAGATTTCAGTGGCAATATGGGAGGTAAGATTAATAATTTCTTACCTCTCCTCTTGATAACCCAAAAAGCATGTGTAGACATGGCATGCTTTTGCTATCCTAGGCTCTTAGGCATGTTTTATTTATTTTAGTAGATTTGTTCTATGTTCGTTTCTATTAGATTGTAGCAGCTAAAACTCCAGTGAACTCTATGTTTCTATTGTGGTTTGGTAAGTCCGTGGGAGGTACAGAGAGCTTAATTAACTAGCCTAATGTGGAAACTCCTTATAGACCTACCTACTGTAAGTATTTTTCGTATTGCATCGATTCATTGACACAATTGTTCTGTCAGGTTCTAGCTAGCTCGCTGTCTTTTGGGTTGTGTGTGCATGGAGGCATGCTCATCAAGTGGGATAAGTTTATCATTAATTATATGCTAGCTGGGTGAGTGAGATACGATGCACCTAAAGTGATCAGTTCTCATTATTTTGCAAGTTGCCTGATAGGTTAGGCATAGCTGGCCCGCCTCATTGACTGATGGTACTAGAAGAGAAGTTCTTATCTGCAGCTAGACCAGGTTAAACAGTGGGAGCTTGATGGATCTGAATGACACAACATGAACTGTAAATATGCTTAGGCAGTGCTTGATAACTGATCTACTGCAAAAACAAAAGGCCTTTCTGTTATTCTGCTACTATCTTCTCATTGGCACCGAATGTTGGGAAAATGATGCTTTCGATGAAATTAGTTCTCATCACGTTTTACCCAATTAAGTACCCCATCTCCATTCCATATGCATTCAGTAATATCCGATTTCACTTGGTTAAGTTGGGGAGAAACCTTGATTCACACTTTCATGTTAAAGGTTTTATTTTTTGCTTAGGATTTGAATGTATACATTTTGTGACCTGATGGTTATTCTTAGGAATTTGTGTGTATTCATATTGTAGCACTGGTATTTCTCTGCCCTATTTGATTGGGTTTAGTGCAATATTGTAATTGTAAGGTGCACGTGTACCAGTTTTTAAGTATTTGATCTAAAAAGGTCTAAATATTCTGCGATATATATATATATACGAATAGAGCGTAATTTTCTTGTTCCATAAAGTACACTTATCTCATCAAATATTGATACGATAATATGCATACAATTGACCATTGCGTAGTATGACCATTCAAGAAGCCAACGATGTATTCAGATTACATTGATGTTTGTTATCGGCTCTGAATAATAAAGTATAGCAGACCAAAGTTGTATGTTATTGGTTAGTTTTTCTCTAGGTGTTCTCCTTTTCTGCATATTAATGGAACCTGCAACTTTTTCTGTTTCAGAAATGGCAGCATCTTGAATTCAGATATTTGGGGAGTAAAGGTCAGAATTGGAGTATCATTTTTTTTCTTGTATATAAGCTAAAGATCATAAGGAGGGTTTTATCCACGTTTATGTATTGTCCAGTTATTGAGAATGGGTTATTTGTCTCAAAAACAAGGTTGTGGATTGTAAAGACGTGTTTGGGAGCAGGAGGCGTGACTTTATGATGGCAGTGGCTTGGTTGAATTGGTTGTCCAATATCGTAAAACCGCAGTTCCCCATTCCATCCCCTTCCGGCCTTCCATAAGGTAGTTTTCTTTATTCGACCTGAAATCACAAAGATTATGACCAGAAATCAGTTTTGATTGAGTAAGACTTACCTGTTCAGATCAACTACTAACCAGTTCCCCTTTTTTATGTGTGCACTCTAGCAAGTTTGGAAATATAAGCAGATCCATCAGATTATCAGACTCCAAGAAACCATGAACTTATCTTGTTAAATGAGGGCAAGCACGACAATTCTCCTGTTATGAATGCAAGGACAAGGGACTCAAAACGCGGTAGGGAATTTGCTCGTGCCCTCCCGCTGGCCCTCCTCCCGCTTTGGAATTCTATAGAAATTAGTCAATTTCACATCTATGGCATGGAACGACTTAAGCTGGTCTGCGAGAAGTTATGCGAGTACATCGATGTGGGATTAGCGACGACCATCTTGGTGCTAGCCGACCAACACCATTGTGATGGGTAGAAGAATGCGTGCTTCATTTTCCTTGCTGCCCATGCAACTTTGAGGGAGGTCATGGCCGACGGCTTCCAACATCTAAGCCAGAGCTGCCCTTCTATCATGGTCGAGCTCATGGCCATGTCCTTGGCACACTGCCTGAGAGATGGGCAAGTGGTATAGCAACGGTGAATCATGGTTTTTAGACTAATGTAACCAGGTAGATCCGTAGATGTCTTAGTAGTTAGTAGTATATGGTCGCGCCTATCCTAATTAGCCAATGGTATGCATGAATTAGCTTTATTTTGCCCCTGTTTTGTCAGTTCACTGCATCTCTGCAACTGCAATTGCAGAAATTAGCCACACCTTGCCCCTATTAACCAGGAAGTGCATTGAAATCAGACGACATAGATTGCTCAGGTTCTGGACAATGGTAGCCCATGGATTCTATATCTTTTTCATGAGTTATTGCTCCTGTTTAAGCAATGAGTACTTCACTTGATGGTTTCTGACCTTATTTCATCTGCCCCATCTTTTGTAGTGTAGTAGCAGTGACATCCTTGACAATTTCTCATGAATCAATTCCTGGATTTTCAGTTTAGAAAATTAGAAAATCCAACATTTTCTTTTCACGTTCTGAATGCGGAAAGGCTGCCTGAGGAATTGTAAGGAAATCTTCAGTGGTCAGAGGTAAGCCAATTTTTTTTTGTTAATAGTAGTTGATTAGCTTGATTTGCACTCAGTTTCTTGTGCCAGAAACTGTTTGACATTTTGAACCTTATTTCATATGCCCATCTTTTGTACAGTAGTATTTCATTGATTCAACAATGACACCCTTGCCAATTTATAATAGATCAATTGTTGGCTTCTCAATTATCTCAGTTTAGAAAATTAAAAACATCCAACATTTTCTTTTCTTGTTCTGAATGTGGAAATGATGCCCTCCAAGTGGACCGATGACAAGATCACGCGCAAAGGCCATCAAGGATAAGGTGAACTCGCTCCTCTCGCTCTATACTTTCGGTCTTGTGGAGGATGGTGCTCTACCTCATGTTTCCACACTTTGCGTGCTCAGGTTCAAACCCACCACGGAGGCACCGAAAAGTACCCGAGACGATGCGCAAGAAGATACGGAGAACAACGGTGAAGACGGCGTCCAATTCGGAGTCCCGACGAAGAAGTTAGGGGTGAAAAACCCCTTCCCGGCCTCGGGAGCCGGCCAGGCCGGCCTCCCTCACCCCCAGGCCGGACCCCCACCCGAAGGGGCCGGCCTCCACCTCGGCCTCGGGCCGGCCTCGGCGCCCCCCTCAGGCCGGACCCCCTCCAGAGCGCCCCGGCCTAGGGGCCGGCCTGCTCTCCTCCCACCTCGGCCCCAGGCCGGGCACCTACCCGAAGCAGCCGGCCTGGGGGGCGGCCTGCCTCCTCCCCACCCCGGCCCCAGGCTGGCCTCCCCCTCCAGGCGCCCACCCTGGCCCCAGGCCGGGTTCCAGGCCGGCCCCTAGGCCGGGGTGGAACCGAAAATGCCCGGAAATGCACCGTTTTCGCCCCCGTTTCCACCTACTTCGACCCCCGGCTATATAAGGACGCCCCCAAGCTAGATCTAGGGTTTAGAGTTGAATTAAGAACATTTGGAGCTCAGCTCTCTTGTATCCCTCTTTGAGGAACCATCCCTCCGACATCATCGAGGATTGTATCAAGGATCATCCAACTACTTGATCTCTCCCTTTGGGTTTCTATCAAGTAATTGTCCAATCTTCCTCTCGATTATCTTGAGGTTCTATTGGCGTAGTGGACCGGCTACGGGTGTGAAGAGGTTTCAATCAAGGTGAGCTCAGTTGAATCGATCGTTCCGGAGGCGGCTCTCGGAGTTAGTTGCCGGAAGATTTGGGGTTCCTCGGTTCTTACTAGTTATCTTTGCGTTTGCTTGCGTTGCCCACGATTTCCCCCTCGATTCCCCTTCGTGTGTTCATCGTGTTCTTCGTGTTCTTCGTCGATTCGTGAAGATCGGGCCAATCTAGGAGTAACCCTCCACATCATCTGGTATCCAGAGCTAGATTGACACGAATCCGACACCCCATACCCCTCCCCATCCACCAATTTTTCGTTTTCCACCAAGAATTTCGAAAATCCTCAAAAAATAGCCAAAAGGGAATTTGACCGATCTGTTGATTCGTTGAGTTTTTCGTGGTTTTTCTTCATAGATTTGTTGCCAAACACCATTCCACACCTTTCTATTCAGCCAATTTTTCCAATTTCGTCCAAATTTTTTCTTGATTTTGTGGGAATTTCGAATTTGAGCCAAAAACTCAGAAAATTTCAGCTCTTCGATTCTCCGACAGATTTTGGAACTTGTTTTTCTTTGTCGTTTGTGATCCAAATTGAGTGCAACGAGTTGCCACGCGACGCCCACGACATCACCTACGCTTCCACATCATCGGATCATCACGACATCGACATCCACCGGCCGCAAGTCCGTGATCAACAATAAGAGGTATAAACTTGCTTCCGCTTGAACCACCCCACCCCATTGTGTCACTTACCTATTCGGACTAGCTCGTTTTGCATCGCTTGGCATCGCATTCGTGGCATCGAGAGTGCGAAGTTAGCGCTTGTGAGAGATTAGCTACGAGTAGGCATTGGCATTTTGGAATCCATCAAAAAGAGAAAATCCAAAAAAAAAGAGAAAAGAGAAAAATAGAAAAAGAAGCAAGGATCGATGCCAATAGCTTTCCATTGTAGGAACGTGTAGCATTGCCTCGCAAAAGAGAAAGAGTGACCGATTGCCACGGTGCGAATCTTGTTGCCTTATCAAATTTGCGGTTTGAGCTAGCGTCCTCTTTGTGTTAGTGCGGCATTGAGCATTAGTTTTCGTTAGGATCATTTCGTCTTCGCTCGTCCATTGGTCGCACTAACCCCATTTATCCCTTGTGTGTGTGTGTTCCACCATATTTCCATCCATTAGGTTTGGTTTTTGTGTTAACTTTACTTTGATGTTTCTCCACGTTTGACAATAGACGCTTCTTCGGTTTTGTCGATTTTCCGCGCCACTTTTCCTAACCCATTTGCCTTCCACATAAAGTGTGTGTGTTGTCGCTTACGGTTTCTTTCGATCTTTTTGGGTTCGCTCTTGACATACCGCCCTACACCTTGACTCGTCCACTAGGCTTAATACGACCAACAAAGGTAACGTTGGGTAAGTGAGACATCAATTTCTTCACATATCACCCTTGTGTGTTTGTGATGGCTAGGGAAGGAGTATTCTCAAGTCCGAGTTCGGAAGATGAAGGCAACCCATTCCACATTGTCAATGCTAGCGCCACATACGTCACTCGCAATGACCATTTCCGTCTTCGCGAACTCGTGAAGGATGGATTGCAACGCTATGAGCATCGACTCCAAGAGAAAGAGGCTCGATTGAATGATCAAATGACGCGCATCAACATCAACTTGGCTAACCTTGCCAATCGCCGTCATTCATCATCATCCTCAAGGTCTTCATCAACCTCGTCGCCATGATCGCCATGATCTCCACAACAACATGGAGGAGGATGGTCAACAACAACCACCACCACCACCTCCTCCACAACCTCAACAAGCTCCGCGTCGAAATTGCCATGAAGATAGCTCGCCATCACCACCACCTCGACATCGCCAAGGCCGTGGTGACCCTCTTCAACAACCGCAACGCCCGGACCTTCGACAACATCATCATCCACCTCCTCAAGGCCACGCTCAAGACTATGGCCACAATGACTTCGTGGAAGGTTCTAATCAACATCGAAGGCCACCAAGGCGTATTGCGCGTCCCAACAACAATGACCGCCAAGAACATGATCGTCCTCAACACCCTCATGATGAACAAGTGCTTCCGCCACGCCAACAACAAGAACGTCCTCGACATCACCGCAATGACAATGATGATAGTGAACGCCGCGAAGCAAGACTCCATCACCATCAACAACCCCCACCTAATGACCACCGGCGTCATCCTCCCCATCATGATCGCCACCGCCAAGACAATGAGGATGACCCCTATGATGATTCGCCACCCGTCTATGATGAAGACCCCCATGAGCGACACTATGAGCGTCCCCAACGTCAACAAGAAGACAACAACATGAGTGCCCTTCGTTTCCATGTCCCAAGTTCAATGGTGAGAATGACCCCGAAGAATATCTTGCTTGGGCTCTCAAGGTAGACAAGATCTTCGGAATTCACAACTTCACCGACAAGAAGATGGTTGCTCTAGCATCATTGGAATTTGAAGGATATGCACTCTTGTGGTGGGATCGCCTCCAAGCCGAAAGAGTTCGCAATCGCATGGCTCCTATTGCCACTTGGAACGAGATGAAGCAATTCATGCATGCTCGTTTTGTTCCACCACACTACAAGCGTGACCTCTTCAAGAAGCTACAAGAACTTCGTCAAGGTTTCAAGTCTGTTGATGAGTACTACAAGGAAATGGAGACCGCTTTGATACGCGCCCATGTGATAGAATCTCAAGAGCAAACAATGGCCCGCTTCCTCAATGGCCTCACATTTCCTATAAGGAAGATCGTCGAGTATCAACCTTATGACAACATTGTGGCCCTTGTCCACCAAGCTCTCAAGGCGGAACGCCAAATTGCTGAAGAACTCAAGTACAATAAGCAAAAGGCTATCTTCAACTCAAGACCACCCTCTTCAACTCAAGTGACTCAAGCTCCTACTCCTACTACCAACAAGAGCAACACTCGAGCCTCTAGTGCTCCCAACAAGTCTTCACAACCGTTCAAGAAGCAATTACCCTCCACCTCTTCTTCAAGTGCTCCTCAAGTCAAGTCAAGCACTATTACTTGCTTCAAGTGTGGTGGTAGTGGACACAAGTCCTTTGAGTGCTCCAACAAGATGATCATGATAGTCAATCAAGATGGTGAACGTGACTCCATGAGTGAGGGTGAATACTATGCTATGCATCAAGTGGCCCTCAATTCTTTGGATCTACCCAATGAAGATGAAGAAAGTGTGTATTGTGATGAGGACACAAACCCATCTCTAGTGGTCACAAGAGTCCTCACTTCTTCTCCTCAAGATGAGCATGACCAACGGTGCAATATCTTCCAAACTAGAGCCGGTATCAATGGCAAATCCATCAAGGTTATCATCGATGGTGGTAGTTGCCACAACTTGGCTAGCAAAGAACTTTGTGACAAACTTCAATTGCCCTTCAAGAGACACCCGCATCCATACCATGTCCAATGGCTTAGTGACTCCGGATCATTCAAGATTCAACATACGGTTTCCGTCCACTTCAAGATTGGTCCTTATGAAGACACGGTGGAGTGTGATGTTGTGCCTATGACCGTGTGTCATCTTCTTCTTGGCCGCCCTTAGCAATACGACAAGAGTGCTATCCATGATGGGCGTACCAATCACTATAGCTTTAAGTGGAACAACAAGACCTTTGTTCTCCGTCCCATGTCTCCTAGCCAAGTGATTGCCGACAACGCCAAGACACTTGCACGGAAACAAGAAGAGCTTAAGTCTAGTGAGATGAGAGGTGAGAGAGTGATCCACCTAAAAGAGAGTGAGAGCCACAAGCCAAACATGAGCGACAAAACTTCGAGTGCTTCCAAAGGCCTTGCCTCGCTTGCCACCAAAAGAGAGATGCGAGAGTTACGAGAGAACCCAACCATACTACACTTTGTCCTATTGTGCAAAGGGGAAGCCCTTGACACTAACGACATGACAAATGTTCCTCCTTCTTTGTTGCCTTTGTTGCAGGAATTTGAAGATGTCTTTCCCGATGAGCTCCCTCCGGGTCTTCCTCCTCTACGAGGAATTGAGCACCGCATTGACCTCATTCCGGGTGCTCCACTACCAAACCGTGCTCCCTACCGCACCAACCCCGAGGAGACTAAGGAGATTGAACGCCAAATTCAAGAACTCCTCGATAAAGGTTTTATCTGCGAATCCCTTAGCCCTTGTGCCGTGCCGGTTATCCTTGTTCCTAAACAAGATGCTACTTCACGTATGCGCATGGATTGTCGTCCTATCAATGCTATCACCATTAGATATAGACATCCTATTCCTAGGCTCGATGACATGCTTGATGAATTGAGTGGTGCTACCATCTTTTCTAAAATTGATCTTAAAAGTGGATATCATCAAATTCGTATGAACATAGGTGATGAATGGAAAACGGCTTTCAAAACAAAACTTGGTTTGTATGAATGGCTTGTCATGCCTTTTGGTCTTTCAAATGCTCCTTCCACTTTTATGCGTCTCATGAATGAAGTCTTGCGTCCTTTCATTGGAAAATTTGTTGTCGTTTACTTTGATGATATTCTCATTTATAGCAAATCTTTGGAGGATCACCTTGATCATGTTTCACAAGTATTGTTGGCTCTTCGCAAAGCAAAACTTTTTGCAAATCTTTCCAAATGCAATTTTTGCACCAACAAGCTTGTTTTCTTGGGTTTTGTGATCTCTTCCAATGGTATTGAAGTAGACAACAAAAAGATTGAGGCAATTAGGAATTGGCCTAACCCTACATCCGTGGGTGAGATAAGGCGCTTTCATGGCCTTGCCGGTTTCTATCGCCGCTTTGTCAAAGATTTTTCAACAATTGCTTGCCCTTTGAATGAACTTACCAAAAAGAATGTGCCCTTTGTTTGGGGTAACGTGCAACAAAAAGCTTTCGACACACTTAAGAAATGCCTTACCGAAGCTCCTTTGCTTGTCTTACCGGATTTTGAGAAAACTTTTGAGATTGAATGTGATGCTAGTGGCATAGGAATTGGTGGCGTGCTCATGCAAAATGGACGTCCCATTGCGTACCATAGTGAAAAACTAGATGGTGCTAGGCTAAACTACCCAATCTATGATAAGGAACTTTTTGCTTTGGTTCGAATGCTAGAAGTTTGGCAACACTACCTTTGGCCTAAAGAGTTTGTTATCATTCCGATCACGAATCTTTGAAATACTTGAAAGGCCAAGCTAACTTGAACAAGAGGCATGCTAAATGGGTAGAATTCATTGAATCTTTTCCTTATGTCATTAAGTACAAGAAAGGTAAAGAGAACGTTGTAGCGGATGCTTTGTCTAGGAAAGAGTGTCTTCTTACACGTCTTGACATCAATGTGATTGGTTTGGATGAAATCAAGGACTTATATGCTTCCGATGTCTTCTTTTCTCCTATCTTTCAGAAATGTTTGCCTAACCGAGGGTTTGATGACTACTATCTCCACAAAGGTTTCTTGTTTAAGGCTAACAAACTATGCATTCCCGAGTCCTCTCTTCGCTTGTTGTTATTGAAGGAATCACATGAAGGAGGCCTCATGGGACACTTTGGACGCGACAAGACCTACGCCATGCTATCCAACCATTACTATTGGCCCAAGATGAAGCATCACGTTGAGAGACACGTCAAGAGATGGTCTACATGTCTCCGAGCTAAGTCTACCTCCAACCCCCATGGTCTTTACATGCCATTGCCTATCCCACATGCACCTTGGAGCAATATTAGCATGGACTTTGTGTTAGGACTACCACGCACTAAAAACAACATGGATTCAATCTTTGTAGTTGTGGATCGTTTCTCTAAGATGGCACATTTCATTCCTTGCAACCGAACCGATGATGCTTCACACGTTGCTACCTTGTTTTTCAGGGAAATTGTGCGTCTACATGGTGTTCTTACTTCCATTGTCTCGGACCGTGACGTCAAGTTCACCTCATACTTTTGGAAGACGTTGATGGCCAAGCTCGGCGTCGAGCTTCTTTTCTCCACCGCCTATCACCCACAAACGGATGGACAAACCGAGGTCGTCAACCGCACACTCTCTTCACTACTTCGAGCCTTGATCAAGCCCAACTTGAAGAATTGGGAGGAATGCATCCCACACGCCGAGTTCGCCTACAACCGGGCTCTACATCAAGCTACCAAGAAGAGTCCATTCGAGATCGTCTACGGCTTCAACCCCAACACCGCCCTCGACATACTTCCTTTGCCTCTACGCGAGCGAGCGAACATGGACATTGACAAGCTCACCGACTACATCAAGAAACTACATGACTCCACACGAGCTACACTTGAGAGGCACGCCGAGCACCGAGCCTCCATCATGAACAAGAACAAGAAGCCAATGGTGTTCCAAGAAGGTGACCTCGTTTGGCTACACTTGCGCAAGGACCGTTTTCCCGACGAGCGCAACTCCAAGCTCAAGCCAAGAGGCGACGGCCCCTTCAAGATCATCAAGCGCATCAACAACAACGCCTACAAGCTCGACTTACCGGAATCCAAGTACCTCGTCCACAACTCCTTCAATGTCAAAGACATCTCTCCCTTCCATGGCTACCCAAGTGATGAAGACGACGCCGAGTCGAGGTCGACTCTTTTTCAAGGGGGGGGGGAGATGATGTAGCCCAACCATCACCTCCAAGTGGACCGATGACAAGATCACGCGCAAAGGCCATCAAGGATAAGGTGAACTCGCTCCTCTCGCTCTATACTTTCGTTCTTGTGGAGGATGGTGCGCTACCTCATGTTTCCACACTTTGCGTGCTCAGGTTCAAACCCACCACGGAGGCACCGAAAAGTACCCGAGACGATGCGCAAGAAGATACGGAGAACAGCGGTGAAGACGACGTCCAATTCGGAGTCCCGACGAAGAAGTTAGGGGTGAAAAACCCCTTCCCGGCCTCGGGAGCCGGCCAGGCCGGCCTCCCTCACCCCCAGGCCGGACCCCCACCCGAAGGGGCCGGCCTCCACCTCGGCCTCGGGCCGGCCTCGGCGCCCCCCTCAGGCCGGACCCCCTCCAGAGCGCCCCGGCCTAGGGGCCGGCCTGCTCTCCTCCCACCCCGGCCCCAGGCCGGGCACCTACCCGAAGCAGCCGGCCTGGGGGCCGGCCTGCCTCCTCCCCACCCCGGCCCCAGGCTGGCCTCCCCCTCCAGGCGCCCACCCTGGCCCCAGGCCGGCCAGGCCGGCCCCTAGGCCGGGGTGGAACCGAAAATGCCCGGAAATGCACCGTTTTCGCCCCCGTTTCCACCTACTTCGACCCCAGGCTATATAAGGATGCCCCCAAGCTAGATCTAGGGTTTAGAGTTGAATTAAGAACATTTGGAGCTCAGCTCTCTTGTATCCCTCTTTGAGGAACCATCCCTCCGACATCGTCGAGGATTGTATCAAGGATCATCCAACTACTTTGATCTCTCCCTTTGGGTTTCTATCAAGGAATTGTCCAATCTTCCTCTCGATTATCTTGAGGTTCTATTGGCGTAGTGGACCGGCTACGGGTGTGAAGCGGTTTCAATCAAGGTGAGCTCAGTTGAATCGATCGTTCCGGAAGCGGCTCTCGGAGTTAGTTGCCGGAAGATTTGGGGTTCTTCGGTTCTTACTAGTTATCTTTGCGTTTTCTTGCGTTGCCCACGATTTCCCCCTCGATTCCCCTTCGTGTGTTCATCGTGTTCTTCGTCGATTCGTGAAGATCGGGCCAATCTAGGAGTAACCCTCCACATCAATAAGTCAATCTTTAGTGGCCAGAGGTAAGCTAATTACTTTTTTTTAATAGAAGTTGATTAGCCTACTTTGCTCTCAGTTTCATGTGGCAGAAATTGTATGAGATTCTGGCTATGCTATACAATTATTTTTTCATGTATCATATTGAAAGCAACGTAGGTTCTTCATAGAAGAATGTGTATCCATACTGGTATTACTGCTATTTTCTTATAGGCGTCTTAGGAGAATACTACACCCGGAATTTTAGTTAGCAGAATTACCGGAAAGTTTGAATGTCAACGTTATATTTCATTTCTATCTACTTTCAGCGCCAGGGCCAGCTGGTTGGCTGCCATCCTCCCACGGCAAACTGCCGGAGAGTCCTTTCCCAAGAATTAAAAGCACTATGTTGTTGTATTGGCCTAGCTCCACCTTGCCCCTTGATGTACTCTGCAGCATCGCTCCGCCATGCCCTAATTCTCTCAAGAAGGATTTATGAGCTGAAGGTTGTATGGACATCATCCTTATCGACTGCAGCTTCCAACACCGTCCCCATAGAGGATCGAGTCAGGTCGCGCTTTCTCTTATTTCCTCTTCTTTTGCATAATATTAATTTTCACGTATGTGTATCCATACTGGTATTACTGCTATTTTCTTATGACTTGTTGGTTGTAAGTTTCATAAGATTTCAAACTTATATATTTATGCATATAATCGTGAGGATAATGGAATACATGGACTTATATATGTTCTCCATTGCCACTGTATTTCCAGAAAGCAAAGATTTATGTACGCACCTAGGAACCATTCCATTTTGTAGACAAGAAAGATAAGTTAGTAGGATTCACAAGAAAGTCATATGAGGAGATAATATGTAGGCAACATGGTATTATACATTTATACTTATTTATCTTGTCCAGTGATTCAGCCTATATATCAAAGTCTGATTGGTGGACTGCCATTTGTTTGCGTATCTCCTGTTTGTTGTAATCTTAAGTACTGTCATGCACTATTATTTGAAGGAATGGACTTTGAAGCCCATAGCTCCTCGTGAGTTGTTTGACATAAAATACTATACTCGTATCTTTGCATTTTAACTTGTTTTTTGTCGTGCATTTGGAGATTATTGTAACCATCAGATAGAGCTTCTTGTTAAATTTGCACGTATCCTTGGTTTTTTCTTATTTGACTAATGTTTCTGGTTATATTGTATACATGTTCTTATCTATGTTCTCAACAGAAGTTGTCTTTTATTTGGTCTGATCAAAACAGGGTTTTATTCTTGCAGTTACTTTAGGTAATCATGTCACCACGGTTCTCAGATCCCTCATTGTAAAATGTTAACCATTTATGGAGGATGATACAAGGAGATGCGGCGGTTAATCTATGTTGTTGATTATTGAAGTAGTCGACGCGTGTACCTTAGGTATTTAAATGCGAGTTCCTCTACTTTTATTTGCATTTCCCCTCATTTCGAGGTACAACCTTAGAAAGAGACATGAACGATTGGTAAATTAGCATATTTTTTGCGGGTAAGCAATTAATTATCTGACAGTGAACATCACGTGAGTGCTCTCTCCATTTCGTCCCTCTTTTTTCAGTTGTAAGGTACATATATTCCATTTTAATGCTGGCACTACATATATGTGTAGCAGAGTGCAACGAGAGGAAGGTAAAGAGACAGAAAGGGTGTGCAGCTTACGGAGGTCGCTCGCAGATAAGACAGAAAGGGTGTGCAGTTTACGGAGGTCGCTCGCAGATAAGACGGTTTATCTAGGCAGAGATGGGAGGAGCAAGGGAGGGCGGAGGCGCAAGAAGTGTATCAAGTCTTAACGTGTTTGATGCCCAACTTTCCTATTATACAACACTGGTCACAACTTGTACACTTGCACACGAGTAGTGTGAAACAGTTATGCAACACTGGTCACAATTTGTAAACTTGCGTACGAGCAGTACGAGGTCCTTTGATTGTAGATAGTTGATATAGACAAGAAAATACTTAGGCTGGATAAATTATTTATATCTAACGCCTAAACCTTATGATTTGGGGTAAATACTAATGTATATAGCATCTGTCAATGGTGTTGTAATTAGGGCGATGATTGGGTTGCTAAGGACCGGCTAGGAGGCGCCCCAAGGGGCGCCCCAGCCTCTAGTTAAAGGTAAAATCCTTTTGCCTTGTTTCTGCTAGTGTTAGCCCCGGTTGGCCGGCAGGTGCGAAAGGCCCGCACCAACCGGGGCTATAGGCTGGTTTTCCACTAGTGTCGATCAAATGTGTAGCCAATTTCTAGTTTCTTTTATGTTGGCGTAGGTTACCACAAATCCTCCATGTCCTAATTCTTAGCGAGTCTACTGTCCTAATGCTTGCTTATTTACTAATTCCATCCACATGGTGGTGATCTATATCTTTGTACAGTTGATGTTTTCAGGATCGGCTAGGTGTGAGAGCCGGATTTTCTGGCTTCCTCTAGGATTCTACTCACTGTTCAATTGTTGATGGATGTCTATATGTGACACTTTTACCGCTTAGCGGTCACTTCATGATTACATCAGACGTCCCCTCTAGTATCATCCTCCCTGCCTGTAATCGCTCCCACATGGTGCATTCTGCATTTGTGCTTGTGTGCGTGTTAACTCGGGTCCAAGGTTTCATACGTTCTTAGTTATTTACTTTCCTGAAACTTTTATGTTGTATGCCATCAACTTAATGTTGTCATATTGGAGTTCCCACCATGCATACACTGTAACCTATAGAACAATAACAACATTTAGCCTCAAATTAGACTTTTTTTATTTGTAATTGTGCTAGACTCACTAGTACAGATAGGCTCATCTGTGGCGCACCAAATCCTGTTTCTGTGGCGCGCCATGTGGCCATAGGGGTGCGCCACAGAACACACGTCATTAAAATATTTTCTATGGCGCACTCTACACATGGGCCACAGAAATAGAGGATTTTATGGCGCACCTACACATGCGCCATAGAAATAGAGGATTCTATGGCGCACCTCCTACCTGCACCACAGAAATTGTCGATTCTGTGGCGCATCCACTCTTGGTGCGCCACAGAAATTTCCATAGGTGCGCCACAGAATAAGATGCAGTATTTCGAAATTTAAATTGTTTTTGGTATGAATACAGGTATATTACAGGATTTATACAGTTTGAATACATGCAGTGATATTTGACAAATATATCACTACTAGGAAAACAGCTATAGGAGTAATCATACCCGTGACACACCACGTTCTTGGTGCGTCACGGCTATGTACCCGTGGCGCACCACACACCAGTGGGCCTCGGTGCGTCACGCCTAAGGGCATACCCGTGACGCACCGAACATACGGTTCGTCACGGCTATAGGTGGGTGCTGGGCGGCAGGGGGCCTAAGGGCATAGCCTTGGGCAAAGATAGTCGTGACGCACCGTATGTTTGGTGCGTCACGGGTATTGCAATAGCCGTGACACACCATACATATGGTGTGTCACAGCCATGGCATCCACCGAAATTTTCTCTCCACACACCCCCCCGGACCAGCTTTCTAGTTTTGTCGCGGATGTGTTCCATGTCTAAAAATCATCAAAAAATAAATTCCTTATAGATGCACGGAGATTTTAAGGTCTATTTTTTTAACAAATTTTGAAATTTGAATTTCGATTTTCTAAGCAAAAGTTCGTTAATAAAAAGTAAAATGGGCATAACTTTTCCATACGATGTCGGAATTTAAAGTTCAATATACCAACGGAAACTAGAGAAAAAAGGAACTCAACCTCACTCGTCTTTGGCCCGTGAGCCTTTTTTAGATTCTCCAAATTCCGAAAGGAAAAAAAGTTATGGACGTTTGAAATATTTGACTAGAAAAAAACAAAACAAAAAGATAGGCGTGACACACCAAATGTATGGTGCGTCACGGCTAAGTCTGAGCAGGATTTTTGAATGTCGAACCCGGGAGAGGTCCCCCACCTATATATACTCCCCTTCCTCCACTCTTCTCCATTCCTCTCTCATTTCTTCTTTCTCCTTCCTCCACTCTCCATTCTCTCTTCTTTCTCTCTTCTCCCTTCCTCCTCCTACCACCACCACAACCACAACCACCACCACCACCAACAACAACAAAAACAACACCACCACCACCACCTCACATCCACTCCGGCGACCACATCCTCGTGTCCACTCCGGCGGCTACCTCTACTCCGGCGGACACCTCCTCTCAGGCGACCTCTTCCACTACCGCGGCCACCTCCTCTCCGGCGTCCTCCTCCACTACCGCGGCCACTTCTACTCCGGCGACCACCCTCCACTCCGGTCTCTCTGTTTTCGTTTTTCAAAATTTCAAAATTTTGGGCGGCCAGATTTGGATCTAGATCTAGATTTGGATCTGTCCCGCTTTTTTTTTATTTTCAAAATCAATAGCCATGACGCACCATCCATGAGGTGCGCCACGGGTAACTAAAGATAGTCGTGGCGCACCAAACAGGCGGTGCGCCACGGGTAAACGAGATAGCCATGACGCACCAAAATGTGGTGCGTCACGGCTATTTTAATAGGCGCGGCGTGATAGGCGTGGCGCACCATGGTGCATCACGGGTATGCAATTTTGGTGTGTCACGCATTAGCCTTTTCCTAGTAGTGATATAACATAGAAGTGATATTTGACAAATATATAAGTCACACATTACTTACAATAGTGATACATAGTGCAAAGTATCGAATTTGGTTCAAAGTTAGTCAAACATTATCGAACAATTGTCACCACATAGTTACTCGATGATGTCAAGTTACAAATGCCTAAGCTAAGATGAAATAGACTACAAGCCCGGCGGCGATGGTGAGCAAGAGCGGTAGCACGATGGAGGTCTTCATCTTCTTCTTCTGTTTCGACTGGTGGTCCCTCCACTTGGCAACCGCCTCATATCTAGTCTCGTATCCTTTATAGCAGTTGCCGCCGAACTTGTACACCTGTGCTTTACAGTCCTTCCACTCGTCATAGACTCCTGGAACCCGACCCTCGAACACCACGTAGTACGTCATCTATATAGATAGACACAAGGCATATTAGTAAGTAATGCAAAAACAGCTAAGGCATATATGTTCACAAAAAGTAGAGCAAGGAAACAAAAATAAAAAACAAAGATATACAACATCGATATCACACAAGTTCAAGCTAACTAAGCATAAGTTCTAGACAATAACAACTAGGCCTAAGTTAGAGCTAATTAAGCAAATTTTGTTAAACAAACTAATAGTAGCTAGGCACACCTCGATCAATGAGACCTCTTCTGCAGCGGGAGCAAGGCGAGCGGCGCCGGAAACGGCTTATATAAGTCTTTCGTCATCCACGTCCTACGATCAACCTGCCGCTCTAGGCGTTCCTGGATGTCCCTCTGGCATAACCCTATGGGATTGTTTAAGGACACCCCCCCTTTTTGGTGACATCTTCAATGAGTATCTCCGACAACTTGACTTTGATGCGATGAAAATCTTCAATAAGATGTTCCTGTGAGATTTCCCCCGCCATTTTGTTGGACCATTCTCGGAGTTTACCAGGCTGATTCATATTATTTGCATCGCGGACAATCCCTTTAAGGCGATGGAGGGCATAGAAGGCCTCCTTCGTGCTCCAAGCCGGCTGCTTGATGCAGGGGAACTCGGTCACGTGTATGAACCCGTATTTGCCAGTAGCCGGCCTGATACATTCTTGTTTCTTTTCGAAGGTGCCTCCATTTTGGGCATAGCCATTGATAGCCTCATCGAGAACACCCCTTATTCTAGTGTAGTCTTTCCTCTTCGTCGTATTCGACGAGTCGAAGTACTGGGTAAGTGACCACTTTGGGCAAAGCACGATGAGTGTGCAGTATGTGTCCCTGCTCAACACATGCAATTCAAACAAGGATAGCAATGGATGAAATCTAGAAAAAAACATTAGCTACGACGGCCGCGAGCGGATGTATACTTACTCGGAAAAGACAGGCAAAAGAATGTCCCTCTTCTCACTGTTTCTCAACATGAAGCTCTCGAGGTACTTCACTGCCTTGGTCCGTGTACTTGATCCTTCCTCCAGCTGTCACGCATGTAGTAGGGATCCGCTACCACAACGTACGGGGGTAACTCTCGCTGGATCTGCAGCTGAGCACTGAGCGAGTATAGGCGGACCAAGTTATAGTCCAGCCGTCTCAAGTGAAAGAGATTGAATATATCCTCGTACTCTATGAAGAACAATCCAGTGGGGTCTTCATGGACGAAGTCCGGGCCCTCTGGCACATTGACCACGAACACCAGGTAATTTCGACACTCATCTTTAAGAAGCAGGCCCTCTAGCATCACGATAATATTCTGCAAAGTGAGCATTGGTCCATTTGCCCCGTGTATCTCGTCCGGACCTAGTATCAGTTGGCCAGCTTCATGCAAGCGGGTCAAGCCATCCTTACGGGGTCGTACCACGGCGTCATCCAAGATCTTACTAGGCTGGCCCTTTTTACCAGCTCTCTTTCTAATCTTCTTCTTGCTGGCGGTGGCCTGATCTGCTGCGCGAGCTGGGGGTACTGGTGGGGGTGCTGCTGGGGGTGCTCGGGGCGACCCTAGGACTGTCTTATGCAGTGTGCCAGGGATGAATAGTGTACCCTGCTGGAATGTCAGGCGCTGCGTGATTTCAGTACGCCTAGGTTGATCGTCGTGACTGTGGAAGGCTTCATCGTCACGATCCATAGCAGGCATTTACCTATCTTGGTTGCAGCGCGTGTTGAGGTAGGCATCGATGTCGACATTGTCATCATAATGATAGTCATCGACACCGTCTCCAGCAAGCGCCATGTCCACGTCCTTGGGTGGCGGCGGCGGCTGTGATGCCGGCGGTTGAGGCACAACTGCCTTTGATGATCTTTTGGCCGGTCGTTGCGGCATCTTTCCCAACAACTGTTGGTGCCTTGCGGTGGTGGCAACAACTGCCGGTTCCTTCTGGGTGGTGGTGGCGACGATTGTCGTTTCCTTCTAAGGGGCGACGGCCTTGGAACTATCTGGAGGGCTCTTTGTTTCGTGGGCCGAACGATCTTATTGGGCGGGGCCATAGGGATGTGGCGCCGATGTTGCGCTTGGTCACAAGACCCCCCAAGACGAATTTGGCTCTTTGGCCATTTCATCACCCATGTGGTGCAGTCTCCAAGGACCAAGTTGTCCTCCTCTTCACAGCCTGGAGGTTGAAAGGGGGGAGGACGTCGCGATACTCCGGCACTACATTGGCCAACTTCACCGTCATCACGTTCTCGTCCATTTGACAGTGGTGCATAGTGCGTTCCCTGGGTTGTATAATAGTGTCGGTAGCAACATCCACCAATTCTCCGTCGGGCATCACACGATGCAGGAGTACGCAAGGTTCATCCTGTTAGGCAACATATCAGGCATCATGAGATGGCAGTCATCATGAAAGGCGTAGTTAGATCACGACTAACTAATTAGTTACCTTGGTGATGGCGTCGAGCTCGGCGGGTGTCGAGACAAGGGCGACGGTGCCGGCGGCCAGCCCATCATTCTTCGGCATTGCTGCGGAAGGGGGCACCGATGGGACCAGAAGGAGCGGTGTTTGGGGGGTCACCTGTTCCGGCGGCACTTGCTGGTTCATGCTTGAGTTGCTGCCGACGAAGGTGGGCAGTTGGATTGGCCCAATTTGACCCCCCGCATTCCAAGCAGCTATCCCCTCCATCAACCCAGCGGGGATAACTTGCACGAGCCTCTCATCCACTAATTTATTTAGCGTGTCGAGGTCCACCTCTCTGCTCTCAAGTTTCTTCTCTAGAACCGCCATCTTCTTCTTCAACTCCTCGACCTCCTCTTTATCCTTAGTCAACGTCGTCTTCCTCTGCTTTCTCGACGACTTGGCGTCCGATGCGTAGTACTCGGCTACCTTCATGTTTAGCCCAAAGCCGGAGATATGACCAGTTGACGTCGGCGGGTCTGTCAACGGACTTTTCTTGTATGCGTTCGTCGCCCTGTTGAAAGGCGTGTCCCACCAATCCGTCGACCCTTCGGACGACTGGGCAGATTTCCGCAACTCCTCCTCCTTTGGACAAAAGGAAATTAAGGTGAGCCCATTTGGCTTCATTATCTAATTATTAGATCAATGCAATATACATGTACTTGAGATATATGTGTCCTTACCAATTGTTTCTCGAAATCCTTCACGGCCTGGTCTTTCGTCACAAATTCCCCCGTCTTCCAGTCTAAGAAGTACCAGGACCGGACAAAGTTCCTAACATGTATATCCGTGATTTCATGCCAGGGGTTATCTTTTCTGAGACGTTCCATCTCGCGGTCCTCCTTCTCCCAAAAGGGTTGTTTTGCTCGGTAACCACCGCTTCCGCAATGTTGGACCCATATGTTTTGGTCCCGCATATCCTGCCCCCATTTTGTCCATTGTTACACTCCTCGGTGTTTATGTACACCTTCACTAGGTCGAAGTCTTCTTTCACGAGCGTCTGGTCTTTGCGACTTATCTCCTCCCAGCTTTTACCTTGCTCAATCTTCTTCTACACCCGGGATTTCCAGCTGCTCAAGGTGGTGCTCATCTTCGTGATGGCGAAAGAGCCCACCTTTTTCTTGAATGGGTCCGGGAACGTGTATCGGTGGTGAAGCTTCTTCAGGAGGATTTCGACCAAAGCCGCGTTGTCGCTGCTTCTAAGGTCCGTCGTGTTGATCGACATGCTTTCCCGCACGATGCACCCTAGTTGCATGATGTACCTTGAGGCAACCGCTCGAGGCGCCAATGGTAGGCCACTTGGCGAGACCTCGGTGATTGTATCAGTGACGTTGGCGATCAATTGCGGCGTACGATCCTTCCTTGGCGCCCAAGCCTTCTTATTCTTCTCATCGGTCTTGGGGCGGCGTCGCCGCTTCCACCAGCCGCCGTGTGGTTAGTGCCGCCACCATCGGTGTTGTCATCACCCTCTTCCTCCAAGTACTCCCACTCATCACCAGCGTCGGCCTCCCGGACCTATTCCTCAATGCCGGTTGCAGCGTGGGCATCCCAGCCCTCTTCCTCGGCACCGGCTTCGGGCATGGACCCGTGCTTGGAAGTGCCCGACATGTTTCTGTAATAATATTCAAATGTTCAGAACTTATCGTGCCGGGTGGTAGAGTTGTAATCGTCACTGAGTACTACTAACAAAATATTTAGTGCTTATGCAGTGATGAATCGGCGCTGATAAAGAAACATTTAGTATAAATGGTCTACTAAGTATCCATCAATGTCATTTAGTGGCTGATGGCCCTCACAAATCATGCAACTTGATAAGTTTCAGTAAATTATCTTAATTTGCTCTCTCTTATGTTATAGACTTATGATGAAAATGATAACCTATACTAACCAAACTCGGGCAAGTATAGTAAATTAGTAAGTTTGTTTTCTAGGCTGCACCTATACTAACCAAATTCCTGGAAACTCCTGGAAACAATCTAGAGCACATTGCAACACTATCCCTCCTTAGGTTCACATCTGACACATGTAGGTAACTATATCAGCAATGTGCTTTTCTCCTGGACCTTGCTTTAGTTTTGTATTGTTAGATGTTAAACTGACTGTCTATAGAATTTTCAACTGCATCAGAAGTCATCCTAGCTTGCATTTGCAGACTATGTTAATTTCGTAGGGTGGTAAGAACCTTGTCTGCATGCTGACCTTGTACCACACAGTCCAAGCATGACGCCTTTCAGTAGCGCGCATAAAAACATGATTACTTTGAATGTCTGCCTAAGTGGTCTAAGTCCAGCGGAATGTCTTTTACCCTTTGCTTCTGTGTTATTTTTACCTTCTTATGCTTCCATGTTTATCCACATTCTTCATGGACCCGCCTATTACAAATGTGGTTGCCTGTTATGTTTTTGCAGTAAGTAAGAATTGCTGCTGCGGTCCTTTACCAACACCACTGTGTGATGACATATCTGCTGTTCTGCAGTGTAGCACAATGGACAATGAAACTAAGGCTGCTGCTGATGTTGGGGAAGGCCAACTCAAGATCCTTTAGGAATGTCTTGCCGCCACAAGAATTACCTTTGGGGACATAACCTGAGCCCCAGCTGAGCGACTCCTCGCAAGAGGAAGTATTCGTCTGCACGTGTCCAACAACTCCTGCAACTGTTCTCCAATAACGCCGATCGATGACCTCGCCCGGGTGCTACACCTTCCTGGATGAGGTATGGTGATACCTACCTACTGAAGTAATATATATATATATAGTCCATCTTGACTGGAAGTATCATATGGTGCGGCTTTCTGCCAAGCCGCATGACTGCGCATGTGTCAAGGTTGTTTATTTTGGTTGGATGTGAACCAATTTATAAGTTGGAATTTGGTGGATCACTGTAGTACTAGTATTTCGTATGTCAGATTCTGAATGGATGCTCTGAACTGTGACAAACTAATGGATGAATGACCAACTATGTGATGATGCATTGCTGCTCTTCTTTTCTTATGCCCCTGAATGGTCATAGTTTTGTTTGTGTACTGAAATCTCATTGATGATGCCCCTTCAACTAACGGAAGGTTTGTGCTGCTAAGTTGTGTTGTCGCCAAACGAGGTTCTGTAATGTGGCTTGCTGTAATATGCGGACTGGTATTAATTACAGTACCATTTACCATGTGTAGTGTTCTTCAGAACTTGTAATTCCCGTGTTGATGGGGAGATAATGTGAAAAGACAAGGAGTGTTTTGGGGAATTCAGTTGCATTTGGCGCATATAGGTGTAAGTTATGGGGCAAAAGGCTATACCTATTAAAAAAACAACCCATTATAAGTTTTTGGGCACGCAGAATGTGGAGACACAATGCAAACAAAGATTCTGTTCCTAGAATCGATTTTCTATAATTTAGAAGAAAAAAAATGTCTTGGTGGAATAGTCAAGTGGTTTTAGAATATAAAAATGCTTTCCCCTTTAGGAGATGGAACACTTAAATAGTTAGTTGAAATAAGAAAACTTCAATAATTTATTGATTCGACAAAAAAATTCGGCATGACCTTTGTTAAAAAAGGCCATGCCGGAGTGCCAGAAATTCGCTGGAACAGAAATGAATCGACGTTACGGCGAAACATTGGCAACTCTCATTGTATACCTGCAATAATAAACTAGCCTATCTATCTCCATTGAATTGACCAGCATCTATATAGGATTATCCAGAACAAATATCACAGTTCAAGCCACTTATTCCGAATGGCTTAAATACAGAACTCATCCAGAACAATATCCAGAACAACATCATCAAGCTACTTGTAACATACTAGCTCTGGCATGCACGCTCCGAGGCCCGCAAGTGCATATGTCCAGCAACACACAGTGGCATATTCGCCACATAAATTCCATATTCTGTGGCGCACCTAGGTACCTGCGCCATAAAAACAGGTGTTCTGACAGCCAGTCCACTGATTGGGGTGGGCCCTACAGAATTTCTACGGCGCACCAAGCAGCCATGCGCCACAGAATTAGAATTTTCTGTGGCGCACCATTGGCCATGCGCCAAAAAAAATTCTTTCTATGGCGCATGGCTGCTAGGTGCGCCACAGAACCTGTTCCATAGAAAGGCACTTCTCTACTAGTGACTCTTCAGGCTTTCGTAGTGTAGTTATGATAATTTTTCCAGTTAGGCACTAGAAAGTAATAATGTTATATTATGTTGGATTTCGGAACTCCAACTTTTAATATTAGTTAGTCAAGTCAACCATGGTATTGATTTTTACGATACGAAATGTATACCATATGAAAATATAATTCATGATAAATATAATGGTATCAATTTTGTATTCTAGATTTTGATATTTTTATATTTTATACAAAGTCAACACGTGCATTACATGTGCCAAATTACTAGTTACTACAAATACACAACAAAAAAATTCCCATATCCTCGGTATGCGCAGAAATTCTTTCTGTAATATCTTGATCAACTGTACAAAGAAACACAACATCATCTTTAGTGTGTAGATTTCAAGAAAATGATATCAATGACACAAAATAATGAAGTTATTGACAACATATACTCTGAAGGTATTGGCTAAAATTAATATTCAAGGAATGATTCTCTATCACCCCGTGCAGAACTCTACATTACATAAAAACAGTTCAGTCTAAATTTTTATTTTATAGGCCTCAAGAGATGTTAAGACTGTCGAGTTAAACAAACAGAAATGCATATGGGCTTCCCTATCGAGCTAAATAAACAACAGGGTTCACATATGATATGAATCGGGGATGAGAATGAACTGGGTGAGGAGGTGCAGTGGGAGGAGTATAGTGACCTTGGAGAGAGGACGTGTACCAGCATCAGCAACACTCTTAGATTGAGAGAAGGCGAAAGGGGAGCACGCACTGATCCGCCTCTGCGACCTCCTGCGCATTCGTGGAGGCGGTGAAGCACTCGAGTTTCTCCAAAAAATCCGTGGTGGCCGCATGTAACGGCCCCACTTTTGTAATATGGCTTTTTGAGCTAATGAGAAACTTAAGTGCACTCATGCATCATGGCATTCATAGTTAGAAGTATAAAGCAAAAAGCAAACAAGGAGAAAACAAAAGAAAACAAATTGACACATTTATTATTTAAGTAAAAATGCCAGAAACAAAAAAACTCAAACAAGTTACTTCTGGAAACTTTATCCAACTAAGCTAAAAACTTGACCAAGGTTTACTTATGTTAAATAAGGGCCACACAAAAGAGGGCACTAAAAATTGAATTGAGAAAAGCCCTCAAAACATCAATTTTCTTCACAGTAGAAATAAAAATGAAAACAAGTTTGTTCTGCAAAATTTATCCTTTTGCTCTAAAAAACTTACCATAGGCCCTATATACTAAATAATGAGTTATTGCAGAAGAACATAAATTTTGGAAGTGTTTAACAATTTTTAATAGTTCAAATACATTTTTGGCAGAAATAAAATTTAATCAAGTCTGTTCTACAAACTTTCTAAAAATTATCTTAAATTCCTACTAGTGCATCCTTATGGTAAATAAGAATTTCCCAAAAATATGAAAAGGTTTTGAGTGATATAAGGGCCTCAATTAATTGTTGAAAGAAAAGTGCAGAAAAGAAACTAAAACAATTCTATTTTAAAAATTTTATCAAAAAATTCTGAAAAAATTACCATTGGTTCATCATTGCAAACAAGAATTTTCCGTAAGTTTGAACAAAATTTAGAGTTGAATTGAGGGTGGAAAACATCAATCTTCAGAGAGGAAGAAATGAGCGAGGTTTTTCTTTTGCAAAATTCGGTCCTTCTTCCTCGAGGTATGGACATGGCAGGAAAGGGCAGAGAGAGGGATGGCCCCACGATTCTTGGCCTCCAAATTCGTCCATCCATGACCCTTGGCCCATGTTAAGAACCCCCACGAACCCTAGATCGATGGTGCCTCTCTATTCCTCCCTAACCCTAGCTGCCATGGGAGAACCTCGATCCCCGCCATTCTACCGACCAAAGAGCTCCGCCGTGTGGGGAAAAAGTTTGGCCTCGTCATCCTCTCCCTCCATGTACGAGAAATTTTGTCGGGTCGCAGTGAGACAGCCGCGCCGTCGTCTTCTTCCTCTCCGACCGGAGGAACGCCGGCGAGCTCCCGCCGACGTCCTCGACCACCTCCGACTCCACCGAGCACGTACGCGCGTCGAGGGTGAGTTGCCTGTGCGATTCCCATCGTTTCCACGCTTGTTTCCATGTGGTACACGCCGCCCATTGCCTGGTTCCTCGTTGCCGGAACTTCCTTGTTCGGCCTCGTTCCCTTCCCATCCTAGAGTAGATTCGCGTCTGCTAAATTTCAGTTAGCGCGCTTGGTACTCCCTCCGTTCCTAAATATAAGATGTTGTAGCTATTACTCATGTTGTCTAGATACATACTAATATGAGTGAACATATACACTAAAAGTTGTCTAGATACATGTAGACATGTGTGAAGGTGGAAAAGGGCTAAAATATATTACATTTAGGAACGGAGGAAGTACATGAGACCTTTACTTGGCGCCTAGTTAAATCACGAATCTAATATTATCCCATTGGTCTGTTCCATGTGTTTGGTGTGCTTGAGGTCCTGAGCTCGAATCCCAACCGAGACAAAGTAGACTCCACTTTTTTTTGTTTTTCACCGCAGGCAGGGCCATGTCATCGGTGGTGGAGCCACGTGTGCCTCGTCAGCGCCACTGTTCCCTGGGCCCGCATGTCATCGACTGTTGACTAGACAGTCCAGGGTACGGAACGTTCCCGGAAAGTTTTTCTGTAAAATCAAAATAGAGAACAGAAAGGCAGATTCAACTGATTACTTGTAAATTCCATAACTGAATGGAAAATGATCCAATTGGATGATTCAAATTTCTATAGATTTAGGACTCTGAGCAATTTCCAAATATGTAAAAATGTCAACATATTTCTGGAATAAATTTTGCACTAGCAATTAAATACAGAAAAGGGAACAAAAATTGAAATCTTGCAAAAATCATAACTTGAGTTCTGTTATTCCAAATTGAGAAAACTTGGGCTCTGAATTTTTTTCTCAATAAACTTTACACCATAGTATTTTGTTTGGGCATATTTTGATAAAATTTGACCAAGAAATCAACAAATTTTATGTTCTGATCAGAAAAGAAAAAGGAAAAGAAATGGCTTAAATGGGTAACTAATTGTTGATGCATGTAAAATGCATAGATGAATTTTGCATATCTTCACATGGTTTTCTGTTACATATTGCATCATATAAGGGTATAATTCAATGTTTTATAGTATTTTGGGGTTAAATTACAAAGTCCCCAAGTTTTATGGAATTAACCCTGCATGTCATAAACCCCGTTTCCTATATTTTTGACGTTTCAGGGGGCAAACTTCCGTGAAATCACCTGAAAATCTGCAGGGGTCATTTTCTTGGAAGGAGAAGACTTGCGGGCAAAGGATCCACGAGAATTGGGCAAGGAGGCCCAAAAGAGGACCCTCCACGCGGCCAGATTCCTTGGCCGCGTGAGAGGCCCCCTTTTGGCCCCTGTGGCCCCAATTCCTTCCATCTTCGACTTACCGACTCCGTCTTGACCTAAAACCGACTATAAAAAGGGTCCCCTGTACCCTTACGGAGAGGAGCGCTGCCGAAACACCGAAACGCCAAAACAGAGACCAGAAGTTCCAGATTGGAGGGGGAAATCTCCGGCGGGGCGCCGCCGGTGTGATCTCCTACCCCTCCAACGTCATCTCCATCGACATCTCCATGAATAGGGAGTAGTCCACCCCAGGGCTATGGGTTTGTGGAAATAGCACTTGTATCTCTCTCTCTATGTGCTTCACTAATTAGATCCGTATGAGCTGCCTCACATGATTACGGGCACCATTGTAATTCCTATGTGGTGGATCTTTTCTATGAGTTATTGAATCTGAGATTGCAATTGTTTCTCTTGAGTTATTTGAGTAGATGTATCTTATGTACCCCGTTCTTATTTGCTAGCTTTGATCAATCTAGTTCTTGAGAGCGTGTGTGGGGTGATGGGTGCATTAGTTGGAGTAATGGGAGGCGGCTAGTGCTGTGAAAGTGACAGAAGTTCAGCGATCCACTTAGGTTTTGTTAAACCTTTCTTAGTTACCTCACTAGGGATAAAAAGGAGTACCTTGTTACAGGGGATTTGAAGTGACACTAAACAATCTCCATGACTAGATCTAGCAAGTTCTTACTTCAACTTCATGTCACATTGCTTAAAGCTATACTCTGGTTTTTCCTTAATTATCGAGGTGTTATGATTTATTTCGCATCTTGGTGGAGTATAAGAGGGATCAATATGACCGTAGAGATCTCTATGCTAGGACGTGATGCCCATATGAAAGTACTCAATGTTAAACATGTTATTGTAATCTCACATGTAATTCTTTATGTCCACCATCTACTACTTTATTTGAGAGAATGCAAGTGTGAAACCATGAACCCCGGTCCTATTTTAATTATAAGAAAACACTCTAGTTACTTTGCTGCAATTTACTTTACTTGCACTTTACTTTACTTGCATCTCCAATTCTAATTTACATTATCTCCATCACCACTTGCATCACAAAAATACAAAAACAATCCATTGCATATTTATTTTCTCATTTGCATTTAGTAGTAGATTTAATTATTGCACATTTACTTTCAGTTTTGCATTGCAATTTAGAAGTCTCACAGCTTGTGCTTGACAACCACTTGGCGAGGTTGAGGGCACAAAATTCTCTACTTGTTTGCAGGATCCTAGAGGAAGATTGGAAGACAACTTCTGAAATACTGGCTCCCCAAGAGTTCGATATAAACCCTCGAGTCACCCTCGTGGGGAAGAATGCTTGCCACTAGCTACACACTCTGCACTTGGAGTCTCAACCTAGACATCAAGCGTTTTTCTGGCGCCGTTGCCGGGGAGCCATAGGTGAAGGAGTTTTACAAGGGAGCTCACAAGAAGTCTTCATCACCAACAAGGTGTGCAAACACCTAAGCTTGGGGAGGTTGCACCTACGTGAGTACCGTCCTTTCTATCTCCACCTTCTTTCAAGTAGATTGTTTTGTTTCTTGTCTTGTTTTTGTTTTTGTTCTTGTTTTTTGTTTTGTCTTGCATATTTTATTTTAGTTTGCATTTTATTTTTGCATTTAGTTATCTAGATTATTTTAGTATTTCGAATTTTCTTAGTTACTCTACTTTTGTTTTGCATAAAAAATTAAAAACTACATAAAAACTTGGAAAATGGAGAAGAGAACTTATTGGCCATTCAGTGTTACGAATTTCCCTCAAGAGCTAAATATTCCCGTTGAAAAATTAGAGGTAGATCCTAGTGTTATTAAAATGATTTATGAATCTCGTTTCTATGGAAAGCCTAAAGAAGACCCTTTCCATCTTAAGAAATTTGATGAAAGATGTAAAACTTTGAACTTGAATCATGCAAACATCAACACTACTAAAGTTAAACTCTTTCCCTACTCACTAGGAGGCAAAGCATTAGATTGGATATTAAGATGGCCTCCTAGCAATTTTACTACTTGGTTCACCTTAAGGGCTGCATTTATTGAAAGGTTTTGTCATGCTGAAAAGAATTACAATGTTAAACAATTGCTCATTACATTTAAACAAGAAAAAGATGAATCAATGATACAAGCATGGGAGAGATTTAGAAGTAGAGCATATGGAATAGGGCATGGCTTTAGAGATTGGATACTTATGCATATGTTCTATAAGGGACTTTCTGAAACTTCTAGAGCCTTTTTAGATAATGAATGTGGGGGATCTTTTACTAGTACTAATGCTACAAATACCAATGTTTTGCTTGAAAGTTTGCTCTTAGAGGTTAAAATTAAAGAGAGTTAAAAAAAGGTTGAAGTACCCGAGGATATTATTGATGATCGCTATGATATTTTTAATATGCATAATAGAAAAGGAGAAGTAGAGGAAATTATGATGCTTACTGAAATTAAGGATCCATTGCTTGATTTAGAAAAAATTAGCTTCCAAGAACTTATTGCTACTCTACAAAAATTTGCTAGTGATCCCACTATAAATGTTAATCAACCTGGCTTTGGATCTTATATTGCTAATCATGTCTTGCAAGAAAAAATTGCTAGGTACAAGAAAGAGGCCATGATACCTCCTAAGCTTGGGGATGCATGGATCCCCAAGGTGCTAGTTTCAATTGGAAAAGAAATTCACCATGCTATGTTAGATCTAGGTTCTAGTCTATCGGTACTCTCTAAAGAATTATATGAATTGCTAGAACTAGAAAATTTAGAAAAGTGCTCAAGTGAATTTGAACTTGCTGATAACTCTACTAAACATGCTGTAGGACAAGTAAAATATGTTATGATTGAATTGCACATGACTTTTGTACCCGTTGATTTCATTATTATGGATATGGGGGATAAATCCCCTAGTCCTATTATTTTGGGTAGACCTTTTCTTCGTACTACAGGTGCAATCATAGACTACAAGGAAGAGAATGTCAAGTTTCAGTTCCCTCACAAGAAAAGCATGGAGCACTTCCCATGGAAGAGGGGCACGCTGAAGAACAAGCTCCCTCATGAGCTTTATCCCTCTTGATTATCAAGTAAGTAAAGCCTAGCTATATGGCTATAAAGAAAGCGCTTTACAGGAAGCAACCCGGTTGTTTTTGTTTGGATTTTCCTAGTGTCCTCTTGCTGTCTCAAGAGATTAGTTTTTTGGTTTTAATTATGGAGTTTTCAATAAAGAGTCAAGTCAAACCCATTTGGACTTATAAGTTGCTATCCTAGTGCATGAAATTTCTGTTTCAGCACGAGTCTGCTCACCGTATGATTTTACGTTTTTTATTGGTATGTCGGATTGAGCTAATTTCTTAGTATGTTCTGCAAATTTTCGTCTTCTATAAGCACAAAACTTGGCTTAATTTTTTTACAAGTCTAGCTTAGGGAAAAACGTTCGTTTCTATGCTGTTGCTTTTCGGGACAGATTCTTCCTTCTTTTGTTTTATGCACTCTTTGGGCTTGGGAATCGAATTTCCATGATTCTTTAAAGCAAGAGAGTGAACATACAACATAATGTACCTTATTGTCTATCTACTGGAGCATTTGATTTGGAATTTTGCACAGCAAGCATGTGATTTGTTTGTCCTTGCTAATCTCACCCCAGAGAAAAAGAATGGGAGAAACATGTTTTGTGAAGTTTTTTCACAGGGAATAGAGGAGCTGCGCCTCAAGACATCCAAGAATGGTGAAAGCCATAAGCTTGGGGATGTGATGAATGCCCCACTGGAGCTACACTCTTTTGGTTAGCACACGTCTACTTTCTGTTTTTCTAAGCAAAGCATTTATCATAGAGACTTGAAGCGTCTAGTTTTTGTTTTTATTTTTGTTTTGATAAGACCACCACCATCATTTTATATGAGATTGAGCTACTGGAGTTTGGGGTTGGAATGTATTGGATGCTAGTATTATGACTTGGAATAGGGATGCCATGATTGATTTGAAGAGCTACATATGTTTGCATGATTTATAGGCTTTTTATGTATAGAAATTTGCAATAATGTTGTCTTGAGCTATCTCTTATTCATGTCCTTGATGTTAATTGCTGGTTTATTTAGTTTGTCATGAAATTAGTAGTTCTATGGACATATGCATGCATAGTAGCTGGTCAACTATCTCCCTCTTGCTAGCCCAAAAATTTAAAAATTCCAACAAGTGAAAACTTGTTTCCAACACTCCTTAGCCAAGTATTTCCAGTGAGTACACCATATCTTCCCATTAGCTTCATTGCTATTCCGAGTATATTCACCATGTTATTGTGTTATTTATGTTCTAAATTTAAGATATTCACTTTATTAATTGTCATGGGTTGAACTTGGGATAGGACTCTCACGAACTTTTGAAGGCACACTTTACTTTTTATGCATCTAATAAACATGACCCAATAATGGGAGCCACAAGTTTTGCGTTTGACAAGTGTGTGGTTGGGAGCTAGCTATAAACGTGTATCACCGAAAAGCTTTCAACATTGCACAGTGTTTTTTACATTTGGTTGATATCATCTACTTTTGTTTTTGGACTCCTGCCATGCCGAAATGAAATAGAGGAATAGTAAGTTTTGATGAGTAAGTATCTATATGACTAGAGAAACACATTGGGCCGCTAACCCAAGCCATGCTTTATAATGGTGGAAATTTACTTACAGCTTGAGTGACTCTACAACACATCCTATAATAAAATAAGAAGCTATGCATAATAGTGAATGAAAATAAAAAGGATGATGAGTCTACTCTATTTGTTCATCTTATCATTGTAACATGGGCTTGTTTCCATGTCATGGGGAAAGAGGTACCTCTTAGCGGTTCTCTATGATGTCATTAATACTTATTATGATTGTACAAAGCTTATTAGGAATCTTAAGTTGAGTAATCATGGAGTAGGTTTTCACACTCACGGGGCATGAGGCTTTCAACCACCTTGTCATTCTCATTACTTCAATACTCACAATTTTAAGATGCTAGTGATAAAGGGGCAATGAGAGTCCTAGATTAATGGATACCACATTTCAATTAGTAATTTTAGTTGAATAATTTAGAGGTTAAATAAGACTTTATCATGTTTTACCTCTACTCAATTTTCTCCAAAGTGTCCACCATATTTTCTATTCTCCATTATGCTATTCTTTGACCAATATAGGATTTTATTTTTCATTTTGTGTATGCATTTGGTCCATAGTGCTTTTATTTCATTATACACTTTGTGAACTTTCATGAAGCATCTTTGCTTGCATATTTGATATTTCTTACAACATGAATTGTATATTGCTACTCATTTCTAGTATTAATCATTTGATTATATGTAGAATGAATAATCCTCCTTGATATCCCTTGATTGTTTCAATATGCAAAATCCATCTTAGTTTAACACCTTCATACTCGAGGACGAGCATGGGTTAAGCTTGGGGATGTTGATGCATGTAAAATGCATAGATGAATTTTGCATATTTTCACATGGTTTTCTATTACATATTGCATAATATAAGGGTATAATTCAATGTTTTATAGTATTTTGGGGTTAAATTACAAAGTCCCCCAACTTTTATGGAATTAACCCTGCCTGTCAGAAACCCCGTTTTCTATATTTTGACGTTTCAGGGGGCAAAATTCCGCGCACCTGGAAATATGGGGGGGTCATTTTCTTGGAAGGAGAAGACTTGCGGGCGAAGGATCCACGAGAATTGGGCAAGGAGGCCCAAAAGAGGACCCTCCATGCGGCCAGATTCCTTGGCCGCGTGAGAGGCCCCCTTTTGGCCCCTATGGCCCCAATTCCTTCCATCTTCGACTTACCGACTCCGTCTTGACCTAAAACCGACTATAAAAAGGGTCCCCCGTACCCTTACGGAGAGGAGCGCCGCCGAAACACCGAAACACAGACCAGAAGTTCCAGATTGGAGGGGGAAAACTCCGGCGGGGCGCCGCCGGTGTGATCTCCTACCCCTCCAACGTCATCTCCATCGACATCTCCATGAAGAGGGAGTTGTCCACCCCAGGGCTATGGGTTTGTGGAAGTAGCACTTGTATCTCTCTCTCTATGTGTTTCACTAATTAGATCTGTATGAGCTGCCTCACATGATTACGGGCACCGTTGCAATTCCTATTTGGTGGACCTTTTCTATGAGTTATTGAATCTGAGATTGCAATTGTTTCTCTTGAGTTATTTGAGTAGATGTATCTTATGTACCCCGTTCTTATTTGCTAGCTTTGATCAATCTAGTTCTTGAGTGTGTGTGTGGGGTGATGGGTGCATTAGTTGGAGTAACGGGGGGTGGCTGTCGCACCCTGATTTCTAGGGGATACTCACCGTACGAACTGGATAGCAGATGCTTGGATTATGGGGCATAACTGCTCCCACGTCCCAGCTTCCTGGTAGGCCTGCGCTTATGCGCGACAACACAAGCCCTGCTATTCCATCGTCGATGTAAACTATCCACTAGAGATCAAAGGCACTTCCGTCGACGTACTTCACACCATACACACATGGTACGTCAACGGCGTTGAACAACTGATATCGCAACAGATCTCTACGACACAAAAGATTGAAAATAAGTTGCAAATGGCTCTCATTAGAGCAGAGATAGCAAATACAATCATTCAGAGGGCACCTGCCCCAACAATACATCATTACAATACAGCGGAAGCATTCAACATGTCTGAGTACATACAAGAACCAAATAGGCCTAAGAGGCCGGAAAACAAACAGACGGAGCCCATCCACGAAGTCTCGGATCCTGCCCGGGTCCGCTATCTACTCGTCAGCAGTCTCGTCGTCATACTCCACGTAGTATCCACAATGTAGATCCTCGGAAACGTCGTCTGCGTAAACCACAGCCACAAAGGGGTCAGTACAACAACGTACTGGCAAGCAAGACTCACAGTTCACCAAAGTGTAACCCGCCAACACCAAGCACAGATGCTTTGGGTTCAACGGAAGGAAAGGGGATATAAAAGATGCTGCAACTGGCTGCACTAACCAACTACAGAGTTTCTACCACTTTCGGCTAACAGAAAGGAGATAAGATCGAGGATTGTAACCAACTGAAAGATAACTTCAAACAAACCCATCCTGGATCTCGCCCCTTATCCAAAGAAGCAATCCGAGGATAACTCACGCAGTTGTATTAAAAGTGAATCAAGTTATTATGGCATCAACCTATTACTAGTCAAGTTATTAATCATTGGGTGTAACATGTTTGATCATTATGTTTAAGTTGTCCTGAGTACTTGTTAGCCAGTACTTTCACCAAGTAATCCATAACCGCGGAAAACACGGCTTCTCGAGAAGATTATCCCTGCAGGGTTGCACCAATTTGGCCGTACACGCATGAATAACCCGCCAGATGGAAAGGCCCTTCCACCAAGCGGGGCACTCAACACAACTCAACTCTTCTTCGCATCAAGCCCAAAGAACCTTGGGCGCACGGCTAATCGAGCCCCGAAGAAAAGGGACCCTCATAGCACTCTAAGACCGTGTCCCCCTATATGCCGACTACAAAAGTTCCACCCGGGTACCAAGGGCTCGCAAGATCATGCATGCAGCAAATGGAAAACCCGAACTAAATGAGGCGATTTGGACGAGATGCGAATCGAGTCAAATTGAGGGGGCGCCCATACTCGCTTCCCACATGCGGTTAGTGCGCTCATCATGGATCAGTAGACAAGACCCTTTTCCTATTAGGGTCGACACTAGCAGGCCTCAAAACCACAAAGGGCCTCCTGCCGGTGCCTTATCATCAAATTTATTATTAATAGTAACATTAGCATGATTGATTGATTAAACATCGAGCCCCCAGAACATAATGAAGTAGTAACAGAAAGTAACGGGTAACAGACTCGAGCAAAACAACCTAAGCATGCTAGTAAGACACGGGCACAAGCAATGGTTATAGGTGTGGAGGTGAGGCAATATCAAGGTTAAGGGATTCATGTGATGGGTTCGTAACAGAAACAACTACTACTAAGGCTAGCAGGAAAGAACAACGGAAAGTATCGGTAACCAAGGTTGAAAGGAACACAGTGGTTCATGTGAGTGATAACTTGCCTGCAAACCCAGTAGCCTGGTACTGAGCTAACTCCTTAGAAGGGGTGTCGTAAGTATCGTCGGTCTCAACGTCGTCGTATATCCGGGAAGAAGCAAACAAACAAGGCAGAAAGATAAACAATCAATAACATGGCATAGTGCACAATCAGGGGATGATGCATGACCATTTAATTGATGCATAGAAATAAACTAGTTGACAAGATAGAAACAGGATTAAATGGACCCACATGCAATTGGATTGCATATGGAAAGCCCATGCATTATGGTTGAATTAATTGTTTTACAACTAATAATCATATGGAAGTGAATTAGCATGATGCATGGATGAGGAAAACAGCAAAATAACAACAATAGAATCGAATAGAAATAAGGTTTACCAAGTTTGGAAAATCATTCATTAAGTTAGGAAATTTTGGTTACTTAAAGGTGTCACACAAGAATTTGTTGTTTTCATCAAGTTTAATTGTTCAAAACAGATCACAAGGTTTATATTTGGAAAGAACACAAGATTTTGGGTGGATTACATGTTTCACTTGTTGAAAAAGGATTTCAAATAAATTATTTATGAATTAAACAAGTTAAACAAGATTTAATTGAATTTAATTCAAACATGAACTTATTTGAATTTTTATTTGTTCAAAGCATTAAACCAAATTCATATTTGAAAAGTTTATACTTTTAGGGTTGGAAAACATATTTTATATGTCCCAAAAGAATTTGTTTTGATCAAGTTATGAATTTAACAATATTAAATGATTTAAACAAGGTTTAAATCATTTAACCAATTTTAATTATTCAAAACAGGAAACAAATTTTATATTTGGAAAGAGGGTTTAATTTTGCATGGAAAACATATTTCATTTGTTGAGATTGGATTTAAAATGAGCAAGTTCTTATTTTGGCAATTTTAAATGCAATAAACAAGAAACAGTTGTTTTCAGCAATTTAAATTATTCAAAACAGCAAACAAAATTTATATTTGGAAAGTACATGAAAAGTTGATTGGAAAACATATTTGGTTTGTGAAATTTGGAATTTTTATGAACAAGTTATGAATTTTGCAAATTTAAGTGAATTTGACAAGTTTTCAAATTTTGCACCAATTTAAAATATTCAAAACAGTAAGCAAATTTTATATTTGGATAGATCATTTAATTTGGTATTGAAAACATATCAAAAATGTTGGATTTGGAGTTAGGATGATTTATTTATGCAATTTACAATTTTGGGTGCAAATCTGCCATTTTTTATGATCTAGGGACTTAGGAAATATTTTTACAGGGACTAGAATAACTTGCAAGGGCCTATTGGTGAATACCAGAAAGTTTTGTGACCAAAGGCATGAAAAATAAAAAAGGTGGTTTTTAGTGTGGGAGGGGGGACTTGAACCCGAGATCTGCTGCTATGAGCGCAAGGAGCAGAACCACTAGGGTGGTGATCGGTTGGTGATGGGAAGAGGGCCTCGGGGTGGATAAGGTGTGGCCTGCGGCTGTGTTTCTGAATCTGTAACCGAACGGAATTGCACGGTGGCTGCTGTACCTCGACAGCAATCAGGGAAACCAGCGATCGGAAGTGGTGCTCGCCGGAGGGGGCGTGGTGGTGGAGGGGAGTGGGGCCAAGGGAGAGGGAGGAGGCGAGGGAAGGAGGAGATGCGATCGGGCTGCTCACCTGGGTGTCCTCCACGGACAGGAGGGAGGAGGAGTCGGGCAGGAGCAGGTGGCGACCGGCGGTAGAAGCTTCACGGCGGCGGCGGCAGGGTGCATCCCGGGCCTGGCCGAGGGCACAGGGGCGTAGAGGGCAGAGCGGCGGCTCCATTCCCGCCGTTGGCGCGGCCGGAGGGGGTACGGGGCTCCGGCGATCGCCGGTTGATGAGGGACTCGGTGGTGAGGATGTTCAGGTTCAGTTCAGAGGAAGAAAAGGCAGCGAGCAGAGAGGGAAGAGAGAAAATGGAGGCGGGGGGAGGAAGAGGAGGATAGGGTTAGGGTTAGGGGAGGAGCTCGGGGGAGGTGGAGCTATATGGAGGGAGTAGTTCCTGTATGGCAGCACATCGGGTAAGGGTGGGGATGATCGGATGGTGGTTTCTCTGTTCGTACTGTTGACGTCAGCCAGAGGTGGAAGATGCTCACGAAGGGGTATGGGCCAGAACAGGTGGGCTGGGCTGCAGAGGTTAGCTGCTGCCTCCTCCTCCTCTTTTGTTATTTTTTTTTTGTTTTACTGTTTTTTTTTTGTAGTTTTTCTTTTGGAAGATATATGTGGGTTTTAACTTAGTGAAAAAATCCAGAAAAATTAGGTTAGACTTTTTAGATGATTAGAAACCAATTTCCAAGTTTGGATTCAGAAAGTTGAGATTTAAAAATAGTGTTTGTATTTGAAACCAAATTTGGGAAATTTTGATATTAGATAACTTTATTGAAAACAAGCATTTGAATAGGGTTAGCCCTAGGGTTTTTAGAATGATTTAAAGAGTACAAATGTGTGGTGAATTTTATGGATTCAAAAAGGTACTGATTTTGAGAATTGGTTTGAATTTGAAATGATTTAGAGTAATTGCTTGAATTAATGGTTTGATTAAACCAACAATTTAATAAGTGAGCATTATGGAATTATTTGGAAACAAATGATTGAATGGTTTTGCAATTTTCATAACTTTCAAAAGGGTTGTTGTTTGGTGACTGCTTTGAATTTGGAACCAATTGGGAAAAATAATTAATTGAAATAAAAGCACCATTTTATTAGTTGATCGATGTGGAATGATATGAAAGCAAATTGGTTGTTTTATTTGAAATAACATTTTGGAAATTGTAACATCACAAGGATGAAACAAAAGGTTTGAAATTTGAGTTGAAATTCAAATAGAAAACAAAGGAAAACAAAGGAAAACAGTTGGAAAACAAATGAAAACAGAGGAAAACAAATGGAAAACAAACAAAACAATTGCAATCAACATGATGCCATGATGCAAAACATAAAATAACAGGGAGCAAACATTCTAATGGCTATTTTTCAGACTTGGGATGTTACAAAACGCCCCCCCCCCTTGAAGGAATCGCGCCCCGAGATTCCTACTGAGAAAAGAAAAGGTCCGGAAACTTCTTGGGAAGATTCTCTTGAGCTGTGACACGTGAAACACATCGTGCACGTTTGATAGACGTCAGGTTATTAGCAAACCACCGGAACATTTCAAGTAAAGGGAGAGGTTTTGTATGGAGGGTGTATAGCTGGATAGAATTTGATTCATTTGGAGAATAGATTATCTGGAATGTGGTGATTCAGTAGGTGGGAGGCATACTAAAATCAACAACAACAACAACAACAACCTTTCTGGCCAGATAGAATTGATATTTGGGAAGTTTTGATTAGACGCCGGTAGCAGAACTGAAATGGAAAACAACAACAAGATTTCAACGGACGAAAGGGATGTTGAGAAGAACAGGATATCAACATCGGGGAAAACGAGAACACCACTCCTGAGGTACTACGGAAAACCCATCCGGGCTTCTAAAGGATCAATATCTACTGCTTAAGGAATAGAGGATCTGCTTCCGGGGCCTATTTGCCACCGTTCTCAATCATGAGTAGGCAACATGATAAATCATGTCACAACCACCTCCATTCCTATGGTCTAGTAGATATAACCATCCTAGAGAAACCAGGATTCGTGAAATCCTAACTTGAAAGTTTAGATGAGAAGGGAAAACAACGTTACACTTCCTTACCAGAAAAAGGGTGGGTGGGTGGGGAAAGAAGAAAAATGACAGAATTCCTACTCTCACGTTTCATTTTTCCTATATAGCTACAAAATAGTTTCTAGACTCAACTGCGACCAGTAAAAAGGGATCCTACAGGCAGACAGGCTCTGATACCATTTGTCGCACCCTGATTTCTAGGGGATACTCACCGTACGAACTGGATAGCAGATGCTTGGATTATGGGGCATAACTGCTCCCACGTCCCAGCTTCCTGGTAGGCCTGCGCTTATGCGCGACAACACAAGCCCTGCTATTCCATCGTCGATGTAAACTATCCACTAGAGATCAAAGGCACTTCCGTCGACGTACTTCACACCATACACACATGGTACGTCCACGGCGTTGAACAACTGATATCGCAACAGATCTCTACGACACAAAAGATTGAAAATAAGTTGCAAATGGCTCTCATTAGAGCAGAGATAGCAAATACAATCATTCAGAGGGCACCTGCCCCAACAATACATCATTACAATACAGCGGAAGCATTCAACATGTCTGAGTACAGACAAGAACCAAATAGGCCTAAGAGGCCGGAAAACAAACAGACGGAGCCCATCCACGAAGTCTCGGATCCTTCCCGGGTCCGCTATCTACTCGTCAGCAGTCTCGTCGTCATACTCCACGTAGTAGCCACCATGTAGATCCTCGGAAACGTCGTCTGCGTAAACCACAGCCCCAAAGGGGTCAGTACAACAACGTACTGGCAAGCAAGACTCACAGTTCACCAAAGTGTAACCCGTCAACACCAAGCACAGATGCTTTGGGTTCAACGGAAGGAAAGGGGATATAAAAGATGCTGCAACTGGCTGCACCAACCAACTACAGAGTTTCTACCACTTTCGGCTAACAGAAAGGAGATAAGATCGAGGATTGTAACCAACTGAAAGATAACTTCAAACAAACCCATCCTGGATCTCGCCCCTTATCCAAAGAAGCAATCCGAGGATAACTCACGCAGTTGTATTAAAAGTGAATCAAGTTATTATGGCATCAACCTATTACTAGTCAAGTTATTAATCATTGGGTGTAACATGTTTGATCATTATGTTTAAGTTGTCCTGAGTACTTGTTAGCCAGTACTTTCACCAAGTAATCCATAACCGCGGAAAACACGGCTTCTCGAGAAGATTATCCCTGCAGGGTTGCACCAATTTGGCCGTACACGCATGAATAACCCGCCAGATGGAAAGGCCCTTCCACCAAGCGGGGCACTCAACACAACTCAACTCTTCTTCGCATCAAGCCCAAAGAACCTTGGGCGCACGGCTAATCGAGCCCCGAAGAAAAGGGACCCTCATAGCACTCTAAGACCGTGTCCCCCTATATGCCGACTACGAAAGTTCCACCCGGGTACCAAGGGCTCGCAAGATCATGCATGCAGCAAATGGAAAACCCGAACTAAATGAGGCGATTTGGACGAGATGCGAATCGAGTCAAATTGAGGGGGCGCCCATACTCGCTTCCCACATGCGGTTAGTGCGCTCATCATGGATCAGTAGACAAGACCCTTTTCCTATTAGGGTCGACACTAGCAGGCCTCAAAACCACAAAGGGCCTCCTGCCGGTGCCTTATCATCAAATTTATTATTAATAGTAACATTGTAAGGACCCCAGACCGGCAGTCTGAAACCCTACGTATGCATACATTCACGATCCCAGAACGATCAGTCGTGAACAACATACACAGTTGGCACACAGAAATACATCATCCATTACACGAATACATAAAGGTATTACACAAATGATCACATGATCAAGTCTAGCACAACTGCCAAAAGGGCAGGCACTTAACAAACACAGCGGAAGACAAATAAAACACAACGTAGTTGAGCCCAAGTCACGCCTTAACCTACAGGCTGCTGACCCGGAGACGATCCTAGTTCGCAAAGCCGTCAGCTCCGTACTTCTCTTCATAGATATCCTTCGGAGGCTCCTTCTCCAAATCTGGTAAGTAGATACCAGGGGCGAAACCATAATGAGTACATTTGAATGTACTCAGCAAGACATCCATCATGTCACTTACCAACATGCAAATATGCTTATATGGTGGATTAGGTAGGCTATAAATATGGTTCACTATCAATGGTGTTCATATATGATGACACCACAGTTGCAGTCAGGTTTATCTGTATCTTCGTTGAAGAAGATACTTCAGAAGAAAAATAATATATAGTTTTATTTCTCTTGTAGATCTCACATGTACAAGAGGTTTTGTAAAGTTTTGTTAAAGAACATTTTCTCTTTGCAAAACTTCTTGGAATCAGTTTCCAGAACTCTTGCTTAGAGTAGAAAAGGTTTTTCTTTGCAAAACATTTTGTTTTGTATATCAGCATCTGGCTTTTCATCATCGACGATACCTCCACGGTATAAGTTTCCATTCTTTTCCGAACTTCACAAGTTCAACACTTCCTTTCCAAAGATTCCCTTTCAAAAACTCTTTTTGAAAACATTGACACAATGCTAGCTACATGGCCATTCAACTGTCCATATCCGAGGACGCGGCTTCTTCGAAAAAGTTATACTCTGCAGAGGTGTACACATCCACCAGATCCAGTACACCTCCCGTGAACAATCACGGACTGTAACAACAGTATGTAAACATCAGGTATATGATCATAACCATCCACTATGTTCAAGCTAGAATATGCCTATCTCTCAGTTTTAATCTCCTCGGCACCATGTCGCACATCGCCATGACAGGAGACTCAACCGATGCAACCGGAGGGAAAATTAATCCCACACTTTATATGCCTCAACATTGGGAGTTTTGACGACATTCGGTTCGAGGGTACGACGTCCCTTATAGCGATTGAGATAGCACACACTAATAAGAACAAACTTCAAGTTAAGCCCCGTGCCCATGTTGGGGTAGGGTGGCAGTACGGTAAAGGTTGTCCGGCGAAGACTAGGTTATGTGTCATTTTTGAAAACACCACCTTCTCAAAAATGACCATTTCCACATTCCTCCGGAGAACAAGGATCCGACTTTCCTCCGGGTTTTTCCGTAAAGCCTTTGTTTTGTAGAATCACAATTTTAGGGTGTCCACTTAGGGACTAGTATATTTGATGGTAATAAATACCATATGGTGGCCTATGGGCTTGGTATTACCAAGTTTAACTATTGGCATGATAGTAACCTATAATATAGTATAGTAGTAATTTCCACATCAAAAATAGTTTTGATAATCAAGTTTTGGTAAAAATTCAGAGGTAAAACATGCATGATAGATAATGGTAAGTATTGTATCAGCAAGCAATCAGGATGGCTTGCCTGGTATCTCTTTGTGTCCCTGGTTGTTGGGGTGACTGGAACTTGAAACAGAGCTTCACGACACTTCCTTCCTCTTCGTTTTTCTAACGCCGTAAAAAGAGAATAAAGGACACACATTCAGAACCAAACAAGACAAACAAGGCTACAAGTAATACATACAGCAAACAATCAAGAAGTACCACCCAAGTTCTCAATTTTTCCCTTAAGAAAAATTGGCATAAAAACTATAGTTGAAAAGTCTGCTTTTTTCCTAGTGTTTATGTGTGGCCACTTCAATGATTTTTAGTTAAGAACACCATGGACCAGTGGGGTAAAGCACATGTTACTAGACAGTAGGGTGTCACATAAAACACATTTTTATGTCTAAAAACTTCCCCAACAATCTCTATGGCTAGCACATATAATTTGCTAAAATATTCAAGTGGTGAAAAAGGTTCATGACAACAAGTCAAACCTATTTTTCCACCATGAGGCAAACATACCAGTGGGTGTTCCACTAGCAAATATGCTCACCAAGAGGTTAATAAGCCTCTGGTCACTTTTATAAAAGTGCTCAAAACAAACAATCTAGCATCAAAAACTCCTACTCATACTAGTAGAAAATTTAGGAAAAATACTAGACTAGTTTAGGCTACACTAGTTAATTTTATGCACAAGTGTGCAAGCTAGCAGAGGAAAAATCCTCCTCTAACCAGTACCATAATTGCTACTGGACTCCACAAAATAACATAAAAAGCATAGCTAGGAAACAAGGAAAAACTATGCTTAAAATGCTACACATGTGAGGAGATTAATTCCTAGTCATCCAAGTGTTACTCATGCTTTTATGCTACTTAAGAGGAAACCTATCAGAGGTGAAAACCCTAAGATAATAATGCCACAAGGACATTCCATCCTCTGGTTTCCACACCAAAGATTCATATTTTTCCCTAAGGGAAAACAAGACAAAAAGCATACATGAATATCCTAGTGTGAAATCTAGTCCTTAAGCATTTCTATTTTAAACCTATTTCAAAAACAAGCACCAAGTATTTAGAGGTTCTATAACCAAAATAACAGTACCTAAATGGTACTAGTTTCATGAGAATTAATCTAGCAATAAGCCAAAAAAAACATTTAAAGATCTACTCAAAACATATATAAAAGAAACACATCTAGTGTGGGGAAATAATGTTTCCACCAAAAATGCAATGAAACCAGTGGGTGTTCCACTAGCATATCAAAGCATTAAGAGGTCACAATGCCTCTGGTCCACTTGCTAAAAATTTAACAAAAGACTAAACAAGCTTCTAGTGCAATAACAATACTAGCAGAAAATAACAGGGTGCTAAAATAAGCAAGGTAATGATACTCATGCTATTGTTTTCACACATGTGAAAACTTTAGGTGTCAAGTACTCATAACAACCTTATCAAAATGCTACTGGACCTATGGATACAATCCAAAAATATGTGGTCACAAAACCACAAATGATTATGTCAAAATTCCACACACGAGGGACTTTTTCCATAACCATTCTCATATTCATGACAAAACTAATAATGCTTTTCTACCAACTCAAATGCAATCTAGCAGAGGTGATAACAACACCAAATCAGTACCAATATGGTACTGGATCCAATCAACAAACCCACGTGTTTGCACATAATTTTATCACTCAAAATTATATGCAAGTATTAAACTAGAGAATAAACATATGCTAATAACAAAAATCCTATTGCTTCTCCACTCAAGTCCACACAATCTAACATGCTAAAATATCTAAGTAACACTTAGAAAACAAGTTCACACATCTTAAACATGCTAGAAAACAATATTGTAACACAAAAATATAATCACACAATTTAATTACTTAAAATGCCAAAATGGCAGAAACAAGCAAATCAAAGATCTGTCCACCAAATTTTGTAGGATGCTCTAAAAATTAAACCCTTCTAGGTTTGGATAGTCCTAAACCTATACAAGACCATCCAATTGAGTTTGCATCAAAAATCATTTTTAATAATTTTATAAAAATCACCAAAGTGCTCTCTGGTGTTTTACCAAATTGCATGCCATTTCAAAAATACAATGAATTTGGAAACGAGGTTAAATGCTCCTGTTAGGAAATTTCAAGGGCTTTCCAATGCAATTGGCCTCACTTCATTCTGAGTTGTAAAATAAAAATGGTGCTCATTTTGGTGTTTCTGGTACCTGTTGCCAAAACATTTTTCATTTCAAATCTATCCATCCAAATGTAGATCTACAACTTGGAGATGGTTTAGAATTAGTTGAGGTACCTCTGTGAATTTTGGTTTGATAACATTCATCTTTTAGGTTGCCTTTTAGAGCCTAAAGTAACCATCTCACATTCTGTCAAAATTAAAATGGAAAAATAACTGCTGCAGGGCCAGATCTGCTAAATGGGCCGGCCAGATCTGATCTCACCGCGGGCGGATCCAGCCTTAGCCGCTGACCTGCGGGCCAGCAGGCCACGGTGGCTGCCACGCGTGCAGTTCGCGGCCCCACGGGCAGGTTCAACCGTACAGCGCGCGGTCAACGAGACCATGACGCCAGCATGCGTCATCCGCCGGCGGGAGGGGTCTCCGGCGAGCAAAATCCCGTTGATTCCGAGCACCGTTTAGCGATTAACAAGCATCTACACGTTGGTTTCGACGAGGGCTACCGAACGGTGGTGGTGTCATTTCCGGGGAGTGACCAGAGGGCGGCGGCGACGGCGCGCGCGCGGCGGCCGGACGGTGACCACGGCGCGGGTTCGTTCTAGAGGGAGAGGGAGGGGGAAAAAGCTATGGGGTGGTTCCCCTGCTCACCACGAACGCAGAGGAGGAGTCGGTGAGGTCGGAGAGGACGCGAGGGCGCGGCAATAGCTCGCCGGAGCTGTCGCCGGGCTCGGGGAAGGTTTGGATGGCGCGGGCTCCACGATGGGCTTCGGCCCGATTCCTTGAGCACCGAGCACCACCACGACAAGGCGGAGCTGCTGGTACCAACGGCTGCCGGCGGCGTGCTCTCAAACGGCCGAATCGCCGGCGAGGTCTTGAGCTAGGGTTTCGGTTTGCATTTTTTTGTACAGAGGAGAGAGGAGCTCGAGTGGGGAGAGAGAGGGGGCAGGTAGAGGTCTCACATGGGGTTTTTATGCAACTAGGAGCCTTCTACTCGAAGCTAAGGAAGCATGGGCAGCCATGGCGTCATCTACAGGAAGAAGAAGGACACCATGTGACTAGGATTACATTTTGGTCCCTGGGTATTTACAAGTAGGTCCCTGTACTCTCTGAAAATGGATGTTTTCCCTAGGCAAACAAAGTTAAAATTTAATTTCCTTTTGCCCAAAATTCTAATTAGTTGAGATGCACAACATATATGAAAATTGGCTCAATTGGGTAAACTTTATAATTCAAAGTTGTTCAAATTTGAATTCTTACACAAATGGACATTGAATTTATTAACCTACTTAGGAGCTTTCAAAAATGATAATTTTTGGCACACATTCCTTATTTGATGTTTTCCTTATGTGGTAGAAAATTCAATTCATTTTGAGTTACTTCATAGAACAATCTTGTTCAAATTTCAAAAAGGTGCTGTCAAGAAAACAGGGATTTTTGGCAACTTAAATTATTCAAAAACTTGTGCCCTTTTGGTTTTCATCCTTATTTATGATATAGATCATGTGGTATTTATTTCATGGAATTTGGAAAAAGTTTGTAGAACAAACTTGTTCAAAATCCCAATTGTTGCTGTGGAGAAAAACCATGTTTTCAGGACTTTAATGGATTCAATTTTTGGTCTCCTCTTGTGTGTGTTCCTTATTTGATATAAGGAAGCAATGGTATGAATTTCAAATCATTTTAAGAAAGTTTCCAATAGTAACTTGTTTGAGTTTTCTGTTTCTGGAAATATTGGAATTTCTATTTAATAAGGCACTTGGCTTTTCTTTAACAATGCTTTGCCAAAATATTTATGTGACTAGAGATAGCAAGTCAATGCTCTCCAATACCTTTGTTTTTAATCTTGCAAGGTTGGAAAAACATTTGATAATATTTTGGTGAAGCATTTAAGAATGCCTCTTTTTCTGATAATCTTTTTAGGGAAATTTATTAAGTGTTTCCTCTTTCTTAATTTAAGTCTTGGAATAATATTCAACAAGTATGAGATTCATAAGATGTTTTTGGAAAACTCTTTGATCAATATTTACTTTAGAAAATATTGTCAAAGTCATTGGAACAATATGTTGAATATTTTTAGTTCACTGCTTTGCTATCCTTTTTAAGTTTGTTTAGTTGCACTCAAACAAATACAACCAAAGTTTAATTGTCAAGCAATTAGCAAAACAACTGTGTTATTAGGTATTGCAAAATTGGGATGTGACAGGTCTTCCCCCCTTAAAAAGAATCTCGTCCCCGAGATTCACAAGCGAGGACTAAGGGAGGGCCAACAAACACAATGTTAGTGTTGGAGTGCAGGTGCTTCCCCCCTTTGACTTTTCTTGGGAGGTGGGGTACATCCCTAAATTTAGCAAATTCTTCAACGAAAATTCTAGAGCTATCAATTTACTCAACCGCCAATTTTTTAAAAATTTCTGATAACGTCACTACTGCCAACTAGTTCCTTTTAGTGCAGAACTACCTGGAAAAGTACCGTCAATTAATACATGAGTTCCTAGCTATATCCCACATATTACATACCACATATGGGGTGGTGTACCACTCTCATAATAAGGTATATAAGAAGCTAAAAGTATAGCTTGTGGGTGCAAAAAGGTTAGGTTGCTAAGGTAAAACAAACAGACAGAACAAATACCCATGGCAGTGGTTATTACTCACCACAAGCTACTATCACTTAATGTGTTCATGATTTTAGTTGGATGTTTTTGTTTCATAAGATACTCTTAATCACAATCATAACACAAGTATAAACTCATGCTAAGGTAAAACATTCAAACAAAATCCAATAAGCAAGCAAACAACACCACAGATGAATAGACTATTTATTCACTAGGTTATTGTTTATTAGAGGTTTTGGAATCCATCAATCATGAACAATTAGCAACCAACCAGTAGCTAAAAACCAATGAACACAATCATAAAGATACTCTAAAATACCATCTTCACACAAGATAATACTCCTATTACACAGGCATAACAAAAAAAACAGGACTGCACAAAAAAACACACTAGTATGAAAAATTTACACCAGCATGCTATAAGAGATAATCATGTCCTATAACCATAGTACATGCAACTAAATAATTCATGGCATGATAACAGAAGTAATAACTTCCTAAACATGCTACATCAACACATATACCCATAAAATAAAAAGAGGGTAATACTAGAGCAAAACTCACCATTTTTCTAGTGGTGAGACTAGTTTCACTCTAGAGAAGCAAACAATGCTATCATGATGTTTAAACTTAAACAAGCAAGTCATGAATATAAATGTACCTAATAACAGTACATAAAACTTACTCATGTTAGTAAGCACAAACACCAAAACAATTCCATGATACAACTATTAAACATGCAGAAATTTCTTCTAGCGATTTCTTTTTTCTTTAACCGATTACTAGCAAACAAGCAAGGTATAACTCACACAACCAGTAGCTATGCAATTAGTGAAAAGTTATCTAAACCTTTTCAAAAATCCATACACTCAATTTAAAATCATTCACAAACAATCTACCAATCAAGAGGAATTTATTTTATTTGCGAACAATTTATTTTCAGCATACGATAGTGAAACATTTCTTAACATGATTCCCCTAAGGAATATTATGCTAACAAAAGGATCACACCTAAACATATTAGTATTTACTAATAAGATATAAACTTCTCACTTGCATAAGTGAAAACAAACAATTATATTTTCCATGGTGGAAAATAGAAATCAATCACATAGTGAAACATGCTATTTTCACACATGTGTATGGTTGGGGATTTTCATCCTCAAGCCAAAACGCAATGGGACCAGTGGGCTATGGCCCACTAATACCAAGTAAAAATAGGTACTAAGCCTCTGATTACTCATGAAAAACTTTGCATACAAGATAAAAATATAAGGCTATTTAATCTAGTGAAACAATACTAGTGCATATTGATAGCAATGCTTACATATGCTTTACTTTTAAGAGACATGCAAGCTAACAGAGGTACAAGCATCAAAATATCAGTACCTAAATGGTACTGGACTCAAAGAAAACATAGCACAAAATTTATCAAAGCATTCACACAAAGATCTAGCTTTCACAATAATTCCAAATAATAAAAACTGGAAAAATAGCAAATGTTACTCATGCTTTGCTATAAGATCACATGCAAGTTAATGAAGATAACAGCATATAAATAACAGTACCAAAATGGTACTGGATCTATCATAACCATAACAAAAATCTAGGTACAACAAATCTATAAGGATTTGCCCACTCAACAATCCAAATAATAAAACCGGAAGGTAACAAATGCTATTTCATTTTTATTTGAGTTTCCAAACATGCACACACTTTCTAAGGTAGATTTATTGTAATAAAACAACATAATCACAAGTCCTAACAACTCCATATAAGTTAGGAAGCAGGATTGAATAAAACACAAATTTATTTCAATCAAGAGCACACAAAGAAATAACAACAGGAAAACTGCTGTTTTCCAGATCTATTATAAACATTCCATCGTTCACTTTATTTCTAAACCTCGAATTTCATAGTACTTACCATGTCTACTAAGATTTGGTTTCCAAAGTAGATACACATGATATCCTATTTACTAGTAAACGAATAGGTCAACATTTTATTTTCTCGTGATTTCTCCTTTTTACCAACTAGATTAAAAAGGTGTCATAAGTCACTTAATTCCTTGGTTTAGAAAGAGTTCTCATTAGTTTGCATGCTTTGGTTAGGTGTCAACCTAATATTAAACAAAGCATGTTAGTCTTGTTAGCTTTCTATTAGATAATGTTTGTCCGACAAGATACGACTGGCGTCATCGTGTGTCGAATATTGAGTTGTGCTCTTTTGACTGGCTTCTGAGGGGGTTGCGCATCATGGCATGTGATGGCTTCTTTTGTACCTTTCTCCAGAGGAGGGAGGTATATAACTTTTAAAAAGGGGATTTCCCTTGTTTGGTCTCTTAAAAAGGGAGCATAACAAGGTGCAACATTTAGCCAACATGGTAAAAAGAGTCTTTTGCAAACAGACAAACATAGAGGTTTTGGTCAGTAGTGGTTGGTGCATTCACGCCTTTTCTTCTTTGAGGGTTGTCGTTGTTGGAGTTTTAACTGTTGGAGTGCATCACTGGTAGCAATGCTATCAGCTCGTGTGGCTTGATGGTCCTCTATTTTTAGGTACAACGGTGCTTTCATCAATTGTGGGGGAGATGGTGGTGGTTCACGACGGGTCGCATTATGAAGCGAAAACAAGTATAAGTCTAAGCAACAAATTCTTGTTTTTGAATGCTTTACAAACATTTTTGCTTGCAAAAATTTAACAGGAGGCGATTCAAAAACAAGAGCGGGGCAATCACAAATTTGCAAAACTTGAGTACCCCACAAACATATAGAAGCCTAGATGAACCAAATTCTACCCACACAATAGCACAAAGTCCTACGGACACACATAAGCAAGCCAAAACACACAAGCAAGGCTCCATTGGAGCTACGTCGGGGGAGACGACTCATGGAGTTATCGCTAAATTACTCCAAACTAGACTAATCCAAAATCCTAGAAGTGGCTGAAGAACTATATCTACTTCTGACCATCATCACTGTAGAGCTAGGCAATTATTTTGGTCTTCTCGGGACATCGGCAAGTATAAAAGTTTTTTTGGATAGAAACAAGATAATAGAAATAAAGTTTTGATAAAACTTTATGCAACAATCTGTTTTTGAAACTCCAACTATTTTCTGGACAGAAAACTCCAAAGACGAGAGATGTTTCAAAAACAGAGCGGAGCAGTTGTAAACAACTAAGAAATAAACTCTTAACCGAGAGAGATACTAACTCTATAAGGCCCGCCCTTCGAACCACTGTTCAAGGACGCCCTTGATATGCATTTAGAATCTTTTGAAAAGATCAGAAGGAGGGAAAATATACTAAAATTCCCTTAGATAAAAATAATGTAGATAGTAAATAGGTTTTTACTCCAAAATACTTTTCTTTCCTATCTGACGTCCATGCTAACTAAGGTCTCCTAAGGTCAGGATGGCTCTGATACCAACTCTGTAAGGACCCCAGACCGGCAGTCTGAAACCCTACGTATGCATACATTCACGATCCCAGAACGATCAGTCGTGAACAACATACACAGTTGGCACACAGAAATACATCATCCATTACACGAATACATAAAGGTATTACACAAATGATCACATGATCAAGTCTAGCACAACTGCCAAAAGGGCAGGCACTTAACAAACACAGCGGAAGACAAATAAAACACAACGTAGTTGAGCCCAAGTCACGCCTTAACCTACAGGCTGCTGACCCGGAGACGATCCTAGTTCGCAAAGCCGTCAGCTCCGTACTTCTCTTCATAGATATCCTTCGGAGGCTCCTTCTCCAAATCTGGTAAGTAGATACCAGGGGCGAAACCATAATGAGTACATTTGAATGTACTCAGCAAGACATCCATCATGTCACTTACCAACATGCAAATATGCTTATATGGTGGATTAGGTAGGCTATAAATATGGTTCACTATCAATGGTGTTCATATATGATGACACCACAGTTGCAGTCAGGTTTATCTGTATCTTCGTTGAAGAAGATACTTCAGAAGAAAAATAATATATAGTTTTATTTCTCTTGTAGATCTCACATGTACAAGAGGTTTTGTAAAGTTTTGTTAAAGAACATTTTCTCTTTGCAAAACTTCTTGGAATCAGTTTCCAGAACTCTTGCTTAGAGTAGAAAAGGTTTTTCTTTGCAAAACATTTTGTTTTGTATATCAGCATCTGGCTTTTCATCATCGACGATACCTCCACGGTATAAGTTTCCATTCTTTTCCGAACTTCACAAGTTCAACACTTCCTTTCCAAAGATTCCCTTTCAAAAACTCTTTTTGAAAACATTGACACAATGCTAGCTACATGGCCATTCAACTGTCCATATCCGAGGACGCGGCTTCTTCGAAAAAGTTATACTCTGCAGAGGTGTACACATCCACCAGATCCAGTACACCTCCCGTGAACAATCACGGACTGTAACAACAGTATGTAAACATCAGGTATATGATCATAACCATCCACTATGTTCAAGCTAGAATATGCCTATCTCTCAGTTTTAATCTCCTCGGCACCATGTCGCACATCGCCATGACAGGAGACTCAACCGATGCAACCGGAGGGAAAATTAATCCCACACTTTATATGCCTCAACATTGGGAGTTTTGACGACATTCGGTTCGAGGGTACGACGTCCCTTATAGCGATTGAGATAGCACACACTAATAAGAACAAACTTCAAGTTAAGCCCCGTGCCCATGTTGGGGTAGGGTGGCAGTACGGTAAAGGTTGTCCGGCGAAGACTAGGTTATGTGTCATTTTTGAAAACACCACCTTCTCAAAAATGACCATTTCCACATTCCTCCGGAGAACAAGGATCCGACTTTCCTCCGGGTTTTTCCGTAAAGCCTTTGTTTTGTAGAATCACAATTTTAGGGTGTCCACTTAGGGACTAGTATATTTGATGGTAATAAATACCATATGGTGGCCTATGGGCTTGGTATTACCAAGTTTAACTATTGGCATGATAGTAACCTATAATATAGTATAGTAGTAATTTCCACATCAAAAATAGTTTTGATAATCAAGTTTTGGTAAAACTTCAGAGGTAAAACATGCATGATAGATAATGGTAAGTATTGTATCAGCAAGCAATCAGGATGGCTTGCCTGGTATCTCTTTGTGTCCCTGGTTGTTGGGGTGACTGGAACTTGAAACAGAGCTTCACGACACTTCCTTCCTCTTCGTTTTTCTAACGCCGTAAAAAGAGAATAAAGGACACACATTCAGAACCAAACAAGACAAACAAGGCTACAAGTAATACATACAGCAAACAATCAAGAAGTACCACCCAAGTTCTCAATTTTTCCCTTAAGAAAAATTGGCATAAAAACTATAGTTGAAAAGTCTGCTTTTTTCCTAGTGTTTATGTGTGGCCACTTCAATGATTTTTAGTTAAGAACACCATGGACCAGTGGGGTAAAGCACATGTTACTAGACAGTAGGGTGTCACATAAAACACATTTTTATGTCTAAAAACTTCCCCAACAATCTCTATGGCTAGCACATATAATTTGCTAAAATATTCAAGTGGTGAAAAAGGTTCATGACAACAAGTCAAACCTATTTTTCCACCATGAGGCAAACATACCAGTGGGTGTTCCACTAGCAAATATGCTCACCAAGAGGTTAATAAGCCTCTGGTCACTTTTATAAAAGTGCTCAAAACAAACAATCTAGCATCAAAAACTCCTACTCATACTAGTAGAAAATTTAGGAAAAATACTAGACTAGTTTAGGCTACACTAGTTAATTTTATGCACAAGTGTGCAAGCTAGCAGAGGAAAAATCCTCCTCTAACCAGTACCATAATTGCTACTGGACTCCACAAAATAACATAAAAAGCATAGCTAGGAAACAAGGAAAAACTATGCTTAAAATGCTACACATGTGAGGAGATTAATTCCTAGTCATCCAAGTGTTACTCATGCTTTTATGCTACTTAAGAGGAAACCTATCAGAGGTGAAAACCCTAAGATAATAATGCCACAAGGACATTCCATCCTCTGGTTTCCACACCAAAGATTCATATTTTTCCCTAAGGGAAAACAAGACAAAAAGCATACATGAATATCCTAGTGTGAAATCTAGTCCTTAAGCATTTCTATTTTAAACCTATTTCAAAAACAAGCACCAAGTATTTAGAGGTTCTATAACCAAAATAACAGTACCTAAATGGTACTAGTTTCATGAGAATTAATCTAGCAATAAGCCAAAAAAAACATTTAAAGATCTACTCAAAACATATATAAAAGAAACACATCTAGTGTGGGGAAATAATGTTTCCACCAAAAATGCAATGAAACCAGTGGGTGTTCCACTAGCATATCAAAGCATTAAGAGGTCACAATGCCTCTGGTCCACTTGCTAAAAATTTAACAAAAGACTAAACAAGCTTCTAGTGCAATAACAATACTAGCAGAAAATAACAGGGTGCTAAAATAAGCAAGGTAATGATACTCATGCTATTGTTTTCACACATGTGAAAACTTTAGGTGTCAAGTACTCATAACAACCTTATCAAAATGCTACTGGACCTATGGATACAATCCAAAAATATGTGGTCACAAAACCACAAATGATTATGTCAAAATTCCACACACGAGGGACTTTTTCCATAACCATTCTCATATTCATGACAAAACTAATAATGCTTTTCTACCAACTCAAATGCAATCTAGCAGAGGTGATAACAACACCAAATCAGTACCAATATGGTACTGGATCCAATCAACAAACCCACGTGTTTGCACATAATTTTATCACTCAAAATTATATGCAAGTATTAAACTAGAGAATAAACATATGCTAATAACAAAAATCCTATTGCTTCTCCACTCAAGTCCACACAATCTAACATGCTAAAATATCTAAGTAACACTTAGAAAACAAGTTCACACATCTTAAACATGCTAGAAAACAATATTGTAACACAAAAATATAATCACACAATTTAATTACTTAAAATGCCAAAATGGCAGAAACAAGCAAATCAAAGATCTGTCCACCAAATTTTGTAGGATGCTCTAAAAATTAAACCCTTCTAGGTTTGGATAGTCCTAAACCTATACAAGACCATCCAATTGAGTTTGCATCAAAAATCATTTTTAATAATTTTATAAAAATCACCAAAGTGCTCTCTGGTGTTTTACCAAATTGCATGCCATTTCAAAAATACAATGAATTTGGAAACGAGGTTAAATGCTCCTGTTAGGAAATTTCAAGGGCTTTCCAATGCAATTGGCCTCACTTCATTCTGAGTTGTAAAATAAAAATGGTGCTCATTTTGGTGTTTCTGGTACCTGTTGCCAAAACATTTTTCATTTCAAATCTATCCATCCAAATGTAGATCTACAACTTGGAGATGGTTTAGAATTAGTTGAGGTACCTCTGTGAATTTTGGTTTGATAACATTCATCTTTTAGGTTGCCTTTTAGAGCCTAAAGTAACCATCTCACATTCTGTCAAAATTAAAATGGAAAAATAACTGCTGCAGGGCCAGATCTGCTAAATGGGCCGGCCAGATCTGATCTCACCGCGGGCGGATCCAGCCTTAGCCGCTGACCTGCGGGCCAGCAGGCCACGGTGGCTGCCACGCGTGCAGTTCGCGGCCCCACGGGCAGGTTCAACCGTACAGCGCGCGGTCAACGAGACCATGACGCCAGCATGCGTCATCCGCCGGCGGGAGGGGTCTCCGGCGAGCAAAATCCCGTTGATTCCGAGCACCGTTTAGCGATTAACAAGCATCTACACGTTGGTTTCGACGAGGGCTACCGAACGGTGGTGGTGTCGTTTCCGGGGAGTGACCAGAGGGCGGCGGCGACGGCGCGCGCGCGGCGGCCGGACGGTGACCACGGCGCGGGTTCGTTCTAGAGGGAGAGGGAGGGGGAAAAAGCTACGGGGTGGTTCCCCTGCTCACCACGAACGCAGAGGAGGAGTCGGTGAGGTCGGAGAGGACGCGAGGGCGCGGCAATAGCTCGCCGGAGCTGTCGCCGGGCTCGGGGAAGGTTTGGATGGCGCGGGCTCCACGATGGGCTTCGGCCCGATTCCTTGAGCACCGAGCACCACCACGACAAGGCGGAGCTGCTGGTACCAACGGCTGCCGGCGGCGTGCTCTCAAACGGCCGAATCGCCGGCGAGGTCTTGAGCTAGGGTTTCGGTTTGCATTTTTTTGTACAGAGGAGAGAGGAGCTCGAGTGGGGAGAGAGAGGGGGCAGGTAGAGGTCTCACATGGGGTTTTTATGCAACTAGGAGCCTTCTACTCGAAGCTAAGGAAGCATGGGCAGCCATGGCGTCATCTACAGGAAGAAGAAGGACACCATGTGACTAGGATTACATTTTGGTCCCTGGGTATTTACAAGTAGGTCCCTGTACTCTCTGAAAATGGATGTTTTCCCTAGGCAAACAAAGTTAAAATTTAATTTCCTTTTGCCCAAAATTCTAATTAGTTGAGATGCACAACATATATGAAAATTGGCTCCATTGGGTAAACTTTATAATTCAAAGTTGTTCAAATTTGAATTCTTACACAAATGGACATTGAATTTATTAACCTACTTAGGAGCTTTCAAAAATGATAATTTTTGGCACACATTCCTTATTTGATGTTTTCCTTATGTGGTAGAAAATTCAATTCATTTTGAGTTACTTCATAGAACAATCTTGTTCAAATTTCAAAAAGGTGCTGTCAAGAAAACAGGGATTTTTGGCAACTTAAATTATTCAAAAACTTGTGCCCTTTTGGTTTTCATCCTTATTTATGATATAGATCATGTGGTATTTATTTCATGGAATTTGGAAAAAGTTTGTAGAACAAACTTGTTCAAAATCCCAATTGTTGCTGTGGAGAAAAACCATGTTTTCAGGACTTTAATGGATTCAATTTTTGGTCTCCTCTTGTGTGTGTTCCTTATTTGATATAAGGAAGCAATGGTATGAATTTCAAATCATTTTAAGAAAGTTTCCAATAGTAACTTGTTTGAGTTTTCTGTTTCTGGAAATATTGGAATTTCTATTTAATAAGGCACTTGGCTTTTCTTTAACAATGCTTTGCCAAAATATTTATGTGACTAGAGATAGCAAGTCAATGCTCTCCAATACCTTTGTTTTTAATCTTGCAAGGTTGGAAAAACATTTGATAATATTTTGGTGAAGCATTTAAGAATGCCTCTTTTTCTGATAATCTTTTTAGGGAAATTTATTAAGTGTTTCCTCTTTCTTAATTTAAGTCTTGGAATAATATTCAACAAGTATGAGATTCATAAGATGTTTTTGGAAAACTCTTTGATCAATATTTACTTTAGAAAATATTGTCAAAGTCATTGGAACAATATGTTGAATATTTTTAGTTCACTGCTTTGCTATCCTTTTTAAGTTTGTTTAGTTGCACTCAAACAAATACAACCAAAGTTTAATTGTCAAGCAATTAGCAAAACAACTGTGTTATTAGGTATTGCAAAATTGGGATGTGACAAACATTAGCATGATTGATTGATTAAACATCGAGCCCCCAGAACATAATGAAGTAGTAACAGAAAGTAACGGGTAACAGACTCGAGCAAAACAACCTAAGCATGCTAGTAAGACACGGGCACAAGCAATGGTTATAGGTGTGGAGGTGAGGCAATATCAAGGTTAAGGGATTCATGTGATGGGTTCGTAACAGAAACAACTACTACTAAGGCTAGCAGGAAAGAACAACGGAAAGTATCGGTAACCAAGGTTGAAAGGAACACAGTGGTTCATGTGAGTGATAACTTGCCTGCAAACCCAGTAGCCTGGTACTGAGCTAACTCCTTAGAAGGGGTGTCGTAAGTATCGTCGGTCTCAACGTCGTCGTATATCCGGGAAGAAGCAAACAAACAAGGCAGAAAGATAAACAATCAATAACATGGCATAGTGCACAATCAGGGGATGATGCATGACCATTTAATTGATGCATAGAAATAAACTAGTTGACAAGATAGAAACAGGATTAAATGGACCCACATGCAATTGGATTGCATATGGAAAGCCCATGCATTATGGTTGAATTAATTGTTTTACAACTAATCATCATATGGAAGTGAATTAGCATGATGCATGGATGAGGAAAACAGCAAAATAACAACAATAGAATCGAATAGAAATAAGGTTTACCAAGTTTGGAAAATCATTCATTAAGTTAGGAAATTTTGGTTACTTAAAGGTGTCACACAAGAATTTGTTGTTTTCATCAAGTTTAATTGTTCAAAACAGATCACAAGGTTTATATTTGGAAAGAACACAAGATTTTGGGTGGATTACATGTTTCACTTGTTGAAAAAGGATTTCAAATAAATTATTTATGAATTAAACAAGTTAAACAAGATTTAATTGAATTTAATTCAAACATGAACTTATTTGAATTTTTATTTGTTCAAAGCATTAAACCAAATTCATATTTGAAAAGTTTATACTTTTAGGGTTGGAAAACATATTTTATATGTCCCAAAAGAATTTGTTTTGATCAAGTTATGAATTTAACAATATTAAATGATTTAAACAAGGTTTAAATCATTTAACCAATTTTAATTATACAAAACAGGAAACAAATTTTATATTTGGAAAGAGGGTTTAATTTTGCATGGAAAACATATTTCATTTGTTGAGATTGGATTTAAAATGAGCAAGTTCTTATTTTGGCAATTTTAAATGCAATAAACAAGAAACATTTGTTTTCATCAATTTAAATTATTCAAAACATCAAACAAAATTTATATTTGGAATGTACATGAAAAGTTGATTGGAAAACATATTTGGTTTGTGAAATTTGGAATTTTTATGAACAAGTTATGAATTTTGCAAATTTAAGTGAATTTGACAAGTTTTCAAATTTTGCACCAATTTAAAATATTCAAAACAGTAAGCAAATTTTATATTTGGATAGATCATTTAATTTGGTATTGAAAACATATCAAAAATGTTGGATTTAGAGTTAGGATGATTTATTTATGCAATTTACAATTTTGGGTGCAAATCTGCCATTTTTATGATCTAGGGACTTAGGAAATATTTTTACAGGGACTAGAATAACTTGCAAGGGCCTATTGGTGAATACCAGAAAGTTTTGTGACCAAAGGCATGAAAAATAAAAAAAGGTGGTTTTTAGTGTGGGAGGGGGGACTTGAACCCGAGATCTACTGCTATGAGCGCAAGGAGCAGAACCACTAGGGTGGTGATCGGTTGGTGATGGGAAGAGGGCCTCGGGGTGGATAAGGTGTGGCCTGCGGCTGTGTTTCTGAATCTGTAACCGAACGGAATTGCACGGTGGCTGCTGTACCTCGACAGCAATCAGGGCAACCAGCGATCGGAAGTGGTGCTCGCCGGAGGGGGCGTGGTGGTGGAGGGGAGTGGGGCCAAGGGAGAGGGAGGAGGCGAGGGAAGGAGGAGATGCGATCGGGCTGCTCACCTGGGTGTCCTCCACGGATAGGAGGGAGGAGGAGTCGGGCAGGAGCAGGTGGCGACCGGCGGTAGAAGCTTCACGGCGGCGGCGGCACGGTGCATCCCGGGCCTGGCCGAGGGCACAGGGGCGTAGAGGGCAGAGCGGCGGCTCCATTCCCGCCGCTGGCGCGGCCGGAGGGGGTACGGGGCTCCGGCGATCGCCGGTTGATGAGGGACTCGGTGGTGAGGATGTTCAGGTTCAGTTCAGAGGAAGAAAAGGCAGCGAGCAGAGAGGGAAGAGAGAAAATGGAGGCGGGGGGAGGAAGAGGAGGATAGGGTTAGGGTTAGGGGAGGAGCTAGGGGGGAGGTGGAGCTATATGGAGGGAGTAGTTCCTGTACGGCAGCACATCGGGTAAGGGTGGGGATGATCGGATGGTGGTTTCTCTGTTCGTACTGTTGACGTCAGCCAGAGGTGGAAGATGCTCACGAAGGGGTATGGGCCAGAACAGGTGGGCTGGGCTGCAGAGGTTAGCTGCTGCCTCCTCCTCCTCTTTTGTTATTTTTTTTTGTTTTACTGTTTTTTTTTGTAGTTTTTCTTTTGGAAGATATATGTGGGTTTTAACTTAGTGAAAAAATCCAGAAAAATTAGGTTAGACTTTTTAGATGATTAGAAACCACTTTCCAAGTTTGGATTCAGAAAGTTGAGATTTAAAAATAGTGTTTGTATTTGAAACCAAATTTGGGAAATTTTGATATTAGATAACTTTATTGAAAACAAGCATTTGAATAGGGTTATCCCTAGGGTTTTTAGAATGATTTAAAGAGTACAAATGTGTGGTGAATTTTATGGATTCAAAAAGGTACTGATTTTGAGAATTGGTTTGAATTTGAAATGATTTAGAGTAATTGCTTGAATTAATGGTTTGATTAAACCAACAATTTAATAAGTGAGCATTATGGAATTATTTGGAAACAAATGATTGAATGGTTTTGCAATTTTCATAACTTTCAAAAGGGTTGTTGTTTGGTGACTGCTTTGAATTTGGAACCAATTGGGAAAAATAATTAATTGAAATAAAAGCACCATTTTATTAGTTGATCGATGTGGAATGATATGAAAGAAAATTGGTTGTTTTATTTGAAATAACATTTTGGAAATTGTAACATCACAAGGATGAAACAAAAGGTTTGAAATTTGAGTTGAAATTCAAATAGAAAACAAAGGAAAACAGTTGGAAAACAAATGAAAACAGAGGAAAACAAATGGAAAACAAACAAAACAATTGCAATCAACATGATGCCATGATGCAAAACATAAAATAACAGGGAGCAAACATTCTAATGGCTATTTTTCAGACTTGGGATGTTACAGTGGCTAGTGCTCTGAAAGTGACAGAAGTTCAGCGATCCACTTAGGTTTTATTAAACCTTTCTTAGTTACCTCACTAGGGATAAAAAGGAGTACCTTGTTACCGGGGATTTGAAGTGACACTAATCAATCTCCATGACTAGATCTAGCAAGTTCTTACTTCAACTTCATGTCACATTGCTTAAAGCTATACTCTGGTTTTTCCTTAATTATCGAGGTGTTATGATTTATTTCGCATCTTGGTGGAGTATAAGAGGGATCAATATGACCGTAGAGATCTCTATGCTAGGACGTGATTCCCATATGAAAGTACTCAATGTTAAACATGTTATTGTAATCTCACATGTAATTCTTTATGTCCACCGTCTACTACTTTATTTGAGAGAATGCAAGTGTGAAACCATGAACCCCGGTCCTATTTTAATTATAAGAAAACACTCTAGTTACTTTGCTGCAATTTACTTTACTTGCACTTTTACTTTACTTGCATCTCCAATTCTAATTTACATTACATATTTATTTTCTCATTTGCATTTAGTAGTAGATTTAATTATTGCACATTTACTTTCAGTTTTGCATTGCAATTTATAAGTCTCACACCTTGTGCTTGACAACCACTTGGTGAGGTTGAGGGCACAAAATTCCCAACTTGTTTGCAGGATCCTGGAGGAAGCTTGGAAGACAACTGCTGAAATACTGGCTCCCCAAGAGTTCGATATAAACCCTCAAGTCACCCTCGTGGGGAAGAAGGCTTGCCACTAGCTACACACTCTGCACCTGGAGTCTCAACCTAGCCATCAATTATCCAAAAAAATTGGTTCACATCTTAAAATGATCGGTGGAACAATTGCTAGCTATTTTGAACCTTGCTGGACCAGAAGAAATTTTTTACTTAACATGATGCTCTGCATTTTCCAAAAGGGGCAGATTTAAAAGCCACTTAGAAATATCACTAGATAAAATGGTTGCTCCAAATTTACATGTTATATACCAAAATGATCAGCAAGAAAATTTCTTTCAGAAATCATCAATTGCATGCATATGTTCGCCATAATTCAGTACTAGTCCCTAAGGAAAAATAACAGTAGAGTACTAAGATAAATATGGGATTATTCCAATGATTTCCTAAATAATTTTGGGATCCCATTTAACTTGTTGCTCTTGACAAAATGATTGTTTTAGTTGCATTAACTTGTCATATCATCATAAGTGTGAATTGCACTTGTTTTATCCGTGTATTTATTTCCTCGAAGTGTTTGTTGTGTATCGGTAGTTCCAGAAGTCGAGGTTTCACCACAACACCTCGACGAATCGTACTACCACCCCGATCAACAAGGCAAGCGTAAATCCCCTTCTTGGGCACCTCTCTTAACCTATGTTTTACCTCAAGTATTTTATCCACCATAATATTGCATTTGATTCAAATATTTTGGCTATACTCTCCTAGTAGTTGCATTTTGTTTTGGACACCAATACATGTTTCCTTCCTATTATCCATAGATTGTGATGTGGCATGAGATACTGCTATATGCTATTTAATTGCTTAGCCCTGCTTATTTGAGTGCTTTGGGTCCGATGAATAGATCGTGGTTGGAAATTATTATATCATGTCCGGATGTGTTGGAGACCTGTTGTCTCCAAATTAAAATGCTAACATGCATGGATGAGTTGCCACAGGTGAATGGTGGTGTTTTACATCACTCATGTCCCTAGGAGTGAGTTCTCTTCGACTTCAACCAAGACCGAGCGTGCTTCCATCGCTGAGACATATGGACTTTCTATCGACTAACTAACTTTCGAGGGTGTAGCCCGGGGTCCTTTAGTTTGAGCTTTCCATTTGCGTGTGCATGAAGACGATCGACGAGCTGCGAACAAGGAGGTGGCCTCGGTCCAGAGTGTCGCAGGCACTGAACCGGGAGTACGCTTCACCAATGATCCCGGGGATAGATTCATGGAAGCCGAAGGTTGTAACCGTGCCCACTCTGTCGGCCTCCGAGGAAGAGGATGTGATCAGTTGCCCATTCGGGTCTTTTAAACTAAATACTGGCTTTCTGCAAAACAACTTCCAAATAGCCTTGCTAAAGCCTCATTCAAGCTAGTAGCTCTAGTAACCTTGCGAGTACCTCCTGTACTCAACGTTGTTTTGTTGAATCTTTCTCTATTACAGTTGAGGACTTCTCCAAAGTCGAAGGTGGGTTCTTCATCGAAGTCGACGAGTAGTCTGGGTTTCCCAGGTGGCAGCCTGGGGCAACACGGAATAGGCTGGCGTTGTTATGTTATTAGGCCTCTTAGGACATATTTGGATCGTGTTCTTAGAACACTATATTTTCTTCTGCTTGATGCAATGTTGGGTCAATGACCTCTGTGTGGTACTTGGTATATTCTCTCTACTAAGAGTTGCACTATATTGATTTGTGTCGTAGAGAATGTGATGTGCCAGATTGTTCCGAGCCTTGATCTCTTTAATATGCAACTTCGCTGGGCCCGACGTTATGTCATGACTGGAGGGTTGTGGGCCGATGATCCATGACCGAGCCTCACCTGCTGATGTGATTTAGCGTGGGGGTGGTAACCCTGGTAACCTTCAGTCAGGTATAGTAGCCGGTGAGACCCAACACTTTGCATAATTTCTAGGTCGGAGCGTTACACCGCACCTGTGCCACCTCCATCCATGTCTTCTAGCACCTCTGTGGTGGCGTCGCCCCGTCTGGCGCCATTTGGTCTTGTTTGACCATGTTTGGTTGTGTTATGGCTTATCTGAAAGCAGTTGTCGGTTGTGTGTTGTGCCAAAGTAGATGTGTATTGTGAGAAAGCTAAAAAATCCGTTGGGCCACTAGCTGTCTGAACTATGGTTGTGAGGGTAAATGTCTAATATACCCTCTTGTCTACATGAGAGACTGTTTAGTTAGTATTTTTTTAAGGGTAATGAGTGATTTAGATATATAATCACGTTATAATTAATTAATATATAGTTAGTTAATTGATGAAAATTTGGCTGACTCACATTATTTACTTAATTAGTTGATCGGTGTTTCTACCGAACCAATTGATAGATAACTAAAATAAAACTCAAGTGTTCAAAAATCAATAAAAATAACTTACATTATTTAAGCATCCATCGGGACTAATCATCTCATTTGTAAATCTAACATGCACACAAGTGCTATAATCATCTCCTTTGTAAATCTAAGATGCACACAATCATCTATTTTCACATACACAATTATCTACTTTGCAAATCTCACAATCAAAATGTCATCTGATTTTCAGAAACTGGTATATGAACCAACACATCACAATCCAGGACTTTTATCTTCAAGTTTCCCGGACGGTCGTTGTGCTCACGGGGCCACGGTTGGGAGAAGGAGAACGCCGTCTTTGGTCTAGCTTCTGGAATGGCCGCCCATCCTGGCCGTCGTGCTCTAGCTGCATATCGTCTGCCTCGAGTTGCTCTGCAGGGAGGACACTACGGGGGAGTTAAATACGCCGACCGCCTTTCTATACGCCGAAGGCCAAATATCGGGGCCGTCGGTGTAGACCCGACATGCTAGCTCATAATAGAAAAAAAATATTTGGGCTACGCCGACGGCAACCCTGTCGGACGATTTTTTTCTTTGCTACGCCGACGGCAACAGTCCGCGTATCCTATTTTTTCCCGACATACTCACCATTTTGAGCATAACTTTTGCATTCGAACTCGGATTTCGACGTTATTTAGCTCGTTTAGAAAAGGAGAAACAGATCTAAATCATCATGCATATTATTCAAGATACATTTTTTTTAAAATTCCATGAGCAAGAACGGAGCAAACAAGAAAGGGTAAACAGTTACAAGGTGTAGACCTATAAGCTGGGTTTTTCTCCTGCGGGGCTAGAGGATGATTATTGAGAAACTCTTGGTGTATCTATAATGAAATAGTTAGTTGTGTAACTAGAAAATATTTTTTCTAAAAATCATGAGAAAACTACGAGGCACCTGTAGTTCAAATTTGACCCGTTTCCATTTGAATCGGCAGAAACTTGTGTTTTTCAAAAGAGATGGATGGAAACCTTTTTATAGGAATTTTTTGGTTATTTGTGCATATAACATGGTCTAATATTTCCAAAAAAATGCATCTCCCAAGTTTTGCAACATATTTTTGGTAGGTCCTTCACAAAAAACCCCATTTTTTACACTCTAAAAATGGAAAATGATTTTTTTATTCATTAAAAAGGGAAACTTCCTCCGTCAACATTGTTCGTGCTTTCAAGATGCATGTTTGCATGGAATATGGGCACATTTAAACAAACTATGAAATGGATATTGCCATCACACACGTCATTTGGCCCAAAACCCTAGAATGTTCGGAGGAGATAGCTTATGTTTGTAAACACATTTTCAGCACAACTGTCGTATTCCAAGTTTATTATTTTTGGTGGACATGACCGTTCGTAGCTAGGGGTTGAATATTGAGAAAATCTTGGTGTATCTATGATGAAATAGGTAGTTGTGTACCTAAAAATGATTTTTCCAAGAATCTTGAGCAAACTATGAGGTACCTGTAGTTCAAATTTGATTAGTTTCCAACTAAATCGGTAGAAACTTGTGTTTTTCAAAAGAGGTGCATGGAAACCTTTTCATAGGAATTTTTTTGTTATTTGCGCATATAACATGGTCTAGTATTTTCAAAAAATATATCCCGAATTTGGCAACATATTTGTCGTAGGTCCTTCACAAAAAAACCATTTTTTACACTCGGAAAATGGAAAATGGTTTGTTATTTAAAGAAAAGGAAAACTTCCTCTGCCAACATTGTCTGTGCTTCCAAGATGCAAGTTTTTGTGGAATATGGGCACATTTAAACAAACTATGTCATAGATTTGACCATAACACCCGTCATTTGGCTCGAACGCTGGAATGTTCGAAGGAGATAACTTGTTTTTGTGAAGATATTTTGAACACAACTGTCATATTCCAAGTCTGTTATTTTTGGTGGATACTAGGACATTTATAATTACACCACGCGAAATTCTTTACATCATTTTGGGTTGTTTTGAATTTTGTCGAATTTTCTAAACCAATTTGAGGAAAAAGTCAAGACGGCGGGCATGACCGTTCGTAGCTAGGGGTTGAATATTGAGAAAATCTTGGTGTGTATATGATGAAATAGGTATCTGTGTACCTAAAAATGTTTTTTATCAAAAATTATGGGCAAACTATGATGCACCTGTAGTTCAAATTTGACCAGTTCCCAGCTAAATCGGCACAAACTTGTGTTTTTCAAAAGAGGTGGATTGAAACTTTTTCATAGGAAAAAATTGGTTATTTGTGCATATAATATGGTATAGTATTTTAAAAAATTTTAGCTCTCAAGTTTTGCAACATATTTGTGGTTGGTCCTTCACAACAACAAAAAAACATTTTTTGCACTCGAAAACTGGAAAATGGATTTTTTTTTACAATGGAAAGAAAAAATGTTTGTTTTTAATTTCATAGACCTAGGTCTATGTTTGTTTTCAATACAATTGTGCTTCACTTTTCCATATCTTGGCACATTCCAACATGTTTGCTCATTTGGTGCCAAAGTTTGGCATGTTTTCTCCAGAAATCCTAATTTCGACACCTAATTTAGTTGGGTGACCATAGACCGTACACTAAACATATAATAAAGTCCTATACCTGATGGAAAATATTATATGGATGTCATATTTGAATTTCTATCATTTTTTCTAATCTATATAGACATATTATTTGTCAAATTTCGATTTACGGATTTATAGATATGAATTATTCAATATTAAATAGATAAGGCAAAATTATTAATTATTATTTAAATTTAAGTTTATTATTAGTTATTATTTTTTATTTAAATAATTGTTTGAATTCAAAAAATAAAAGAGTGTGACATGATGGTCCAAGGGTTAAAAGGATTGATATGATACTATCGTCAGCAAAACATCCATTGTTTTTATGTAGCTCACAAGGAAGGAACTACGAAGTTAATCGTGATAGGGCTGGAGTAATCTGAGGATGGGTGATCGATCGGAAAGTGTTAGTAGAAGCGAGGAATTTAGATTAAAATAAAAAATGTTTAGATGTAAAGATAAATGTGACTATAGTGTAATTAAGTGGTTAAACAAGTGAAATAAAAAATGTAGAAAGAAAAATAAAAAATATATGAAAAAAATTCGAACTTTTTTGAATTAAAAAAAAAAAATTCCGGCCTATACGCCGACGGGATGCATAAGCCAACAGCCGCTAGACTACGACGACAGAGCAAAGCGCCGACGGGGCATACGCGACGGCCCCCGTCGGCCTATGCATACGCCGACGGGAATCATGGTTTCCGGACGGTAGTAGGGCCGTCAGCGTTTTCGGGTGTTCCTGTAGTGGGAGGGCCGGGCGGGATTGGTAGTCAGGCAGAGAAGGTATCGAGGCGGACGGCTAAGGAGCTCACCGTCTACCATGAAGGCGGGGACAGGGGCAACCGGTGGAGGACCTCGCCATCGACCACGAAGACGTGAGCAGGGGAGGCCGGCGAGAAGGAGCCGAGACGGGGCCGGTTGGCGGGGAAGGCACGGGGACGAGGCCGGTCGGCGGAAAGTAGGGACGGGGCTACGACCGATCATAGGGTAAAGGGCGGGGACGCGGGCGGCCGACGGGGGTGCTCTCCGTCCACCAGGGAGGCGGCGGCGACGCGCTACCTACGTGCGGGCGAGACCGCGAGATATTTCCGTGGGAGTGATGCTGGAGACATGCGGGCCGTGCGGTGGTAGATGGTGGGTAGTTTGGCCAAATTTTTGGGGACAAAGATGTAATCTCTTGGACGCGCACGAAGCCAAACGCGGAAGAGCACCTCCGGACGTGCTTTGGCCGGGATGGGCATTTTCGCGTGGCTTTGCCGATAAGCCCGCTTGTTGAAATTGTTGTTTGGTTGTGGGTAGTCCTATATACCGCTTTAAGCAAGTTGGAGCATCCAACTTGTCTCTGCGCGCATCCCCAGCTCTACATTTGGGCCTGCCCATATTGATGTTTTTTCTTTTTCAATTTCTTTTGTTAGGAAAAATTCATATAATTTAAAATGAATATTTTTTAAATGGTGAACAAACTTTAAGTCTGAACGATTACAAACATGAACAAATGTTACATATGAACAATTCTTAAATTTGAAGAATTTTTAATCTGAATGTTTTTTCATTTGAATAAATTTCAAATTTGAACAGTTTTTATCCGTACTAATCAAATTTGAAAAAAAATATAAATTTAAACATTTTAAAGTTTCAACAAAAAAACAATAAAAATCGTAAAAAAAATTAGACAGAAACGTGTCATAGCCTAGTGGTTGTGCCCCATCTTTCCCGTTCCCGGACTTCCTAGGTTCGAATCCCCTCTTCCTAGCGCGCCATAGGAAGGTTTTGATTGATCGGTTTCCCTACCAGGTGTACATGCCAAATACGGAAAGACCAAGGTTACGCACGTTGACCATTTTAGGCAGGTGCACTCGCTTGAGGGCTATTCCCTTTGTTTGAATATTACGTCACGGCTAGCCAATTTGCACGTACACTATTTTCCGTTGTGCGGACGTACAGTTTCATGAAAAGATTAAACATGCTAAAAAAAAGGACACAGTTTCTTGGAAAAAAATACAAAAGGTATTTTAGTTTTTTCTGCGGGAAACTAGTGTGCAATAAAAGCCAAAAAAATTATTTTATTTCGAAAAACCTATTCCCTTTTTTCTAAACCATATAAGTGCTCTCCAGTTCTTTTTAATATTTTCGCTTTAAGAAAAAAATATGGGGTGGGTATACCTTGCACGAGCGATCGATAGGTTTCTGTTGATTGGTTTTCGACAAGATTAGATTCCCGAAAATAGACACTTTATTGGCGGACCCGCTATTCCCTTTATCGATAGTTGTTATTATTATTATTTTTACTTGCAAAAAAATAAAGATGTCGGTCAATAATTAATTCCTTTTGGGGCTAGTGATATTTTAGGCTAAAAGATAATTGGGTGGGAGATGGGAAAATATTCCACTTCCAACTAGTTATATAACATGGAAATTAATAGACATGACCTTATATAAAAAAATTCTCGATTGGTTTTTCAACGTTTTGTAATTTTTCATTTTACCACACCTTGGTGACATTCTATTGGGAAAAATAAATGTATAGCGGAATTGCTTCCTCACGAGTGATGACTCCCAAGTGCAGGAGATCAATTATAGTACCTTTCGATAAGTATTTAAGTGTCGAACCCACGAGGAGCTGAAGGTAAGCTATCTATTCTCTAAAGCCCTATAACCCTCTTATATGGCTTTTTATGCAAAGCAATAAGTTTGACTAAAAGGAACTAACTAATCAAAAGCAAGTGACGTGGAGTGTGATTTGTCTAGTAACTAGTGAAGCAAGTTTAAAATGCAAGTTTCTAAGCAAGTTTCACAAGTAGAAAGCAGCAAATATCTCAAGTATCTCAAGGGAGCAAGTGTTCTAGCAATAGGTGTTTCGTTCGTGTGGTTGTCACAATTAGTGAAGCACATGTTTTAGTCTTAGTTGTTTCTTCTAGGAGGGAGCCATGAATAGGTATAGTCAAGTAAATGATCTACAACCCCTTATGATGGATCATGGTGCCAAGTAAATGACTGCACAAGATTGATTAAGAGATAAAGTCCCACCACAGCCTTACATTCTAAGGTCCCCTATATATATCCCCCAATAACTTAACTTTGTGGCTTGGTCTCAGGTTACTGTCACTCCCAAGTCACCACCACTCCATTATGCTACCGGTGATCACCTTACATGCATTCCCCAACATTTGCGTGCACTCATATATTGTACATAAATAAAATCATAGAAGATAACAAACTTGTATGCAACCAATCAACGAACTATTTCACCATTGCCAAGAACAATTCACTACTCAAACATAGACGGGGAGACACAATACATCAAGGGAATATAGTATTGCATCATACATCGTGTTTGCCAAGAGATTACAGTGGAGAGATGGAGCTGATCTTGCTGTAGATGTTGATGATGAACACGCCGGAGGGGGGTGGAGCCCTCCGGGGGTGATCCTGGCGGCGTTTCCCCCCTCTGATCTTCTCCGGCGGCAGCCTTCTGTCTCTCTGTTTCGTGGTTTCGTCTCTCGGTGCCGCCTCCTTCTCGAAAAGGCCAGGGGACCCTTTATATAGTCTTTTTAGGTCACGAGACACTCGGGAGAAGAAAGATCGACGGCATCGGAGCCACGGGGGCAAAAAGGGGGCCCCACACGCGGCCAAGGAATCAGGCCGCGTGGAGGGTCCTCTTTTCTACCTGGTTGGCCTTTTGGCCCTCTACTTTGGCCCATGCTCTTCGTCTCGAAAATTCTGAACCGTGCTCTTTGGCCTTGCCCTTTTTGGAGTCCCGAAGCTCCCGGAAAGTCTGAAACACTAAAAAGTACGCTTTTTGGAAAAACAGGGTTAGAACCAAAAGAAGGGGGATTGTTCAGAAAATCCCCCAAATCATTATAAAACATGAATATAAGTTGCTAATATGTAGGAAAAACAAGTAATAACATGCAAAGTTCATGTATGCATTTTACATGCATCAACATCCCCAAGCTTAACTCATACTCGTCCTCGAGTATGAAGGTGATAAAACTAACATGGACTTTCATTTTAAAACAATCATGGAATATCAAAGAAGATTATTCATGCTACATATAATCAAATGATTCATAATGTAGATGAGTAGCAACATACAATTCATGTTGTAAGAAATATTAAATATGCAAGCAAAGATGCTTCATGAAAGTTCACAAAGTGTATAATGAAATAAAAGCACTATGGACCAAATGCATACACAGAATGAAAAATAAAATCCTATATTGGTCAAAGAATAGCATAATGGAAAATAGAAAATATGGTGGGCACTTTGGAGAAAATTGAGTAGAGGTAAAACATGATCAAGTCTTATTTAGCCTCTAAATTATTCAACTAAAATTACTAATTGAAATGTGGTATCCATTGATCTAGGACTCTCATTGCCACTTTATCACTAGCATCTTAAATGGTGAATGTTGAAGTAATGTGAATGACAAGGTGGTTGAAAGCCTCATGCCCCGTGAGTGTGAAAACCTACTCCATGATTACTCAACTTAAGATTCCTAATAAGCTTTGTACAATCATAATAAGTATTAATGACATCATAGAGAACCGCAAAGAGGTACCTCTTGCCCCATGATATGGAAACAAGCCCATGTCACAATGACAAGACAAAAAAACGGAGTAGACTCATCATCCTTTTTATTTTCATTCACTATTATGCATAGCTTCTTATTTTATTGTAGGATGTGTTGTAGAGTCACTCAAGCTGTAAGTAAATTTCCACCATGATAAAGCATGGCTTGGGTTAGCGGCCCAATGCGTTTCTCTAGTCATATAGATACTTACTCATCAAAACTTACTATTCCTCTATTTCATTTCGGCATGGCAGGAGTCCAAAAACAAAAGTACATGATATCAACCAAATGTAAATTTTTGTGCAATGTTGAAAGATTTCCGGTGATACACGTTTATAGCTAGCTCCCAACCACACACTTGTCAAACGCAAAACTTGTGGCTCCCATTATTGGGTCATGTTTATTAGATGCATAAAAAGTAAAGTGTGCCTTCAAAAGTTCGTGAGAGTCCTATCCCAAGTTTAACCCATGACAATTAATAAAGTGAATATCTTAATTTAGAACATAAATAACACAATAACATGGTGAACATACTCGGAATAGCAATGAAGCTAATGGGAAGATATGGTGGACTCACTGGAAATACTTGGCTAAGGAGTGTTGGAAAAAAGTTTTTACTTGTTGGAATTTTTAAATTTTTGGCTAGCAAGAGGGAGATAGATGACCAGCTACTATGCATGCATATGTCCATAGAACTACTCATTTCATGACAAACTAAATAAACCAGCAATTAACATCAAGGACATGAATAAGAGATAGCTCAAGACAACATTATTGCAAATTTCTACACATAAAAAGCCTATAAATCATGCAAACATATGTAGCTCTTAAAATCAAACATGGCATCCCTATTCCAAGTCATAATACTAGCATCCGATACTTTCCAACCCCAAACTCCAGTAGCTCAGTCTCATATAAAATGATGGGTGTGGTCTTATCAAAACAAAAATAAAAACAAAAACTAGACGCTTCAAGTCTCTACGATAAATGCTTTGCTTAGAAAAACATAAAGTAGACGTGTGCTAACCAAAAGAGTGTAGCTCCAGTGGGGTGTTCATCAAATTCCCAAGCTTATGGCTTTCACCATTCTTGGATGTCTTGAGGCGCAGCTCCTCTATTACCTGTGAAAAAACTTCACAAAACATGCTTCTCCCATTCTTTTTCTGTGGGGTGAGATTAGCAAGGACAAACAAATCACATGCTTGCTGTGCAAAATTCCAAATCAAATGCTCCAGTAGATATACAATAAGTTTCATTATTTTTTATGTTCACTCTCTTGCTTGAAAGAATCATGGAAATACGATTCCCAAGCCCAAAGAGTGCATAAAACAAAATAAGGCAGAATCTGTTCAGAAAAACAACAGCAGAAAAACAAACGTTTTTCCCTAAGCTAGACTCGTCAAAAAATGAAGCCAATTTTTGTTCTTACAGAGGACGAAAATTTGCAGAACATACTAAAAAATTTGCTCAATCCGACATACCAATAAAATACGTAAAATCATACGGTGAGCGGACTTGTGCTGAAACAGAAATTTTATGCACTAGGATAGCAACTTATACGTCCAAATGGGGTTTGACTTGACTCTTTATTGAAAACGTCAGAACTAAAACACAAAAAAACTAATCTCTTGAGACAGCAAGAGGACACTAGTAAAATCCAAACAAAAACAACCGGGTTGCCTCCCGTAAATTGTTTTCTTTATAGCCATATAGCTAGGCTTTACTTACTTAACATCATGATGGTTGGAGTGAGGTGGCTCGGCATCCCCAAGCTTGGATTCTTGTACTTATTTGATACATGTAGGGTGAGCCCAGGGGTACATCCCCAATCTTGATTAGTTGTCCCTCTTGATCTTTGTTCATCTCACTCAACTCTTCCTCCTGAAAAATTCTTCTTACAAAATCTCAACATAAAACTTGATTAGAGGGGTTAGTGCCTCCATAAATAAAATCCACATCGGTACAGCAAAGACACATCATGAGTTGATTCTAAATATTAACTACTGTTACTACAGTTGTGCATTGCTCCTTGATCAAAAGAACCACACAAAACACAAGTAATGAGAGCAATGCAAAATAAAGACATAATCTGCCAAAAACTGAACAACCCGTAAAGAGTGAATTTTTAGAGGCACTTAAGTTGCTCAAATCAGAAAACTTAAAACTAATGAAATATGTAGTGATAACTATATGTAGTGATAACTAAATATTGCTGTCGTAAATTACCAGGTCAAAATTCCACTTCTGTGATTTTAAACATTTTTCGCAGTGAAGTTCAGGAATCTGTTTTCTTGACAGCTAATTACTATTGTTTAATCCTATCTCTCATATAAGATTATTCTTGCCCTTTATGATGAGAAATAAGACAGAAATATGATGTTACAGTAGTGAACTAATATTTTTATTGTTTTTAGCTTTGGAAAAAGTTTTAATGATAGAGACTTTGCAATGGTTTCATTGGCATGAACAACACATGTTCAAGGTCGACCCCAACTTCTCCATTACTCATCCTTCTCATTTACTTTCCCAAAAAATTTATAAAATGAAAATCTTAAATTAAATGATAGATAACAGTAGGTAAAGGTATTTTACATGTTGAAAAGACATAAATGTGTCCTCAAACCGAATAGGAAATTAAAGCATAAGGAACACACCAAAAAATATTAAACAATTTATTTTTAAGTCTAACCCCTTTCCTATGCATTGGCATTTTGTAATGAAACAAATAAAAGAAGCACATAATAGCAAGCATAGAAAGGTAGATCAAGTGCAACTTCAATACTTTCAGCATAAAGAGGGGAAACTTAATATTGTTGAAATATGTGTAACCATGTTTCCCTCTCTCATAATAATTTTCAGTAGCATCATGAATGGATTCAACAATATGAATATCACATAAAACATTCTTATCATGAGCCACATGCATAAAAGAATCACTACTCTCCACATAAGTAAAATCCTCATTAGTGATAGTGGGAGTTAAACATTCATAATTTTCATTGCAATCATCATATATAGGAGGCATAGTATCATCAAAGTGAATTTTCTCCTCCAAGCTTGGGGAACTAGAAATATCATGCTCATCAAAACCAACTTCCCCAAGCTTAAAACTTTCCATAGAATCAGCAAGTATATAATTTTTATCCTCAATAGTAGGGGGACTAAAAATATCATATTCATCAAGACAAACTTCCCCAAGCTCAAGGTTTTCCTTAGCAATAAAGGTGTTCAAAGAATTAGTACTACCACAAATATGATTGTTGTGCAAATAATTTTTCAATTTCTCCTCAAACACTTCATGTCCTAATTCAAGGTAGATATTATACGGTTCTAAAATTGTTTGGTTGTTTTCCATTTTATAATTTTTGTTGTGTTTTAGGTTTATATGTTAGTATGCAATGCAAACAAGAATAAAAGCTTAGCACAACGCTCCCCGGCAACGGCGCCAGAAAAGTGCTTGATGACTCCCAAGTGCAGGAGATCAATTGTAGTACCTTTCTATAAGTATTTGAGTGTCGAACCCACGAGGAGCTGAAGGTAAGCTATCTATTCTCTAAAGCCCTATAACCCTCTTATATGGCTATTTATGCAAAGCAATAAGTTTGACTAAAAGGAACTAACTAATTAAAAGCAAGTGACGTGGAGTGTGGTTTGTCTACTAACTAGTGAAGAAAGTTTAGAATGCAAGTTTCTAAGCAAGTTTCACAAGTAGCAAGCAGCAAATATCTCAAGTATCTCAAGGGAGCAAATGTTCTAGCAGTAGGTGTTTCGTTCGTGTGGTTGTCACAATTAGTGAAGCACATGTTTTAGTCTTAGTTGTTTCTTCTAGGAAGGAGCCATGAATAGGTATAGTCAAGTAAATGATCTACAATCCCTTATGATGGATCATGTGGCCAAGTAAATGACTGCACAAGATTGATTAAGAGATAAAGTCCCACCATAGCCTTACGTTCTAAGGTCCCCTATATATATCCCCCAATAACTTAACTTTGTGGCTCGGTCTCAGGTTACTGTCACTCCCAAGTCACCACCACTCCATTATGCTACCGGTGATCACCTTACATGCATTCCCCAACATATGCGTGCACTCGTATATTGTACATAAAGACAATCATACAAGATAACAAACTTGTATGCAACCAATCAACGAACTATTTCACCATTGCCAAGAACAATTCACTACTCAAACATAGACGGGGAGACACAATACATCAAGGGAATATAGTATTGCATCATACATCGTGTTTGCCAAGAGATTACAGTGGAGAGATGGAGCTGATCTTGCTGTAGATGTTGATGATGAACACGCCGGAGGGGGGTGGAGCCCTCCGGGGGTGATCCCGACAGCAGCCTTTTGTCTCTATGTTTCGTGGTTTCGTCTCTCGGCGCCGCCTCCTTCTCGAAAAGTCCAGGGGACCCTTTGTATAGTCGTTTTTAGGTGACGAGACACTCGGGAGAAGAAAGATCGACGGCATCGGAGCCACGGGGGCAAAAAGGGGGCCCCACACGCGGCCAAGGAATCTGGCCGCGTGGAGGGTCCTCTTTTCCACCTGGTTGTCCTTTTGGACCTCTACTTTGGCCCGTGGTCTTCGTCTCGAAAATTCTGAACCTGCTCTTTGGCCTTGCCCTTTTTGGAGTCCCGAAGCTCTCGGAAAGTCTGAAACACTAAAAAGTACGTTTTCTGGAAAAACAGGGTTAGAACCAAAAGAAGGGGGATTGTTCAGAAAATTCCCCAAATCATTAGAAAACATGAATATAAATTGCTAATATGTAGGAAAAACAAGTAATAACATGCAAAGTTCATGTATGCATTTTACATGTATCAACGAGCGCCCGAGCGCTTGCTCGCTCCGCGCACGCGGACGCGTGGGTGGGACCCACCCACGTTCTCTTCTTCTTCCTCCCTTCCTTTACTCTTCCTCCCCCGCTCCTCCCAAATTGACCAAAATTGTCCAAGCCGAGACGGTGCCGGCGATGTCGCTGCGGAGCTGCGACGGAGAAGGAGGCCGTTGAGACGAGACTTAACTTTGGCTATGGGGTGGGGGTGCTCGCCGGCGACAACTTCCGTTTGGCGGGGAGATTGCCGGGGCGGCGGCGGACCGGCGAAGGAGGTGGTTAGAGGAGGCCGGGGCGGCGAGGCGGCGGTAGGCGATTGGGCCGGCGACGGTGGCGGGGGCGCTCGTCTTCCTGTCGGAAACCGCGCGAGCGCTCTTGCGCACGTAAGCTAGACCTGCCCCATGTATAGTCTTCTAATATGTTGATAATTTCCATTTAGCACCTTTGATAACAAGAAAAATAGGGATAAAAATGTATAGTTTTTTAAAAAAGGTTGGTAATTTCCATTCATAGCTATTGATAACATTCTTGTTTTAAAAAAATACATATAAATTCTAAAAAATGTTGGTAATTTCGATTCATCACGCTTGATAACATTCTTTGAAAAGTTTGTAATTTCCATTCATCGCCGTTGATAACATTCTTTGGAATAAAAAAAATATAGGTTTCAAAAAAGTTTGGTAACTTCGTGTCATCACCCTTGATAACATTCTTGGGAAAAAATATGTATAAATTTTTATAATGTTGGTAATTTCCATTCATCGCCCCTTGGTAACATTCTCGACTAGTTTTTCATCACCCTTGATAAGATTATGAAAAGTGGTTTTTAAGGTTGGTAATTTTCATTCATCACGCTTGACACCATTCTGGGAAAACTAAATATAGGTTTTAAAACGGTTGGTAATTTCCATTCATCGCCTTTGATAACATTCTTGGGAATAGAAAAATAAAATAAAATTTCTGAAACGGTTGGTCATTTCCCTTTATCGTCCTTGATAACATTCTTCGGGATGAATATATATATAAGTTTTTGTACTATTGGTAAGTTCGATTCATCGCCCTTGGTAACATTCTTGGGAAAAAAATAAAAATCTATAAAAGTTTTTTAATGTTGGTGATTTCCATTCATCACCCTTGGTAACATTATGAACCAGTTTTTTAAGAAAGGTTGGTATTTTTGATTCATCACCCTTGGTAATATTATGAACTGGTTTTTAAGGTTGGTGATTTTTATTCATTACACTTGATAACATTCTTGGGAAACAAAAAAATAGGTTTTAAAACGCTTGGTTATTTCCATTCATTGCCATTGATAACATTTTTAGAAAAACTATATAGAGGTTTTTAAAAGTTTGGTAATTTCCATTCATCGCCGTTGATAACATTCTTTGGGATAAAAAAATATAAAGGTTTTCAAAAAAGTTTAGTAACTTCCATTCATCACCCTTGATAAAATTCTTGGGGAAAAAATATGTATAAGTTTTTATAATGTTGGTAATTTCGATTCCATCGCCCCTTGGTAACATTCTCAACTAGTTTTTCATTACCCTTGGTAACATTATAAAAACTGGTTTTTAAGGTTGGTAATTTTCATTCATCACGCTTGATAACATTCTTGGGAAAAAAAAATATATAGGTTTTAAAACGGTTGGTAATTTCCATTCATCGCCTTTGATAACATTCTTGGGAATAGAAAAACAAAAAATATGTTTTTAGAAACGGTTGGTAATTTCCCTTTATCGTCCTTGATAACATTCTTTGGGATGAAAAAATATATATGTTTTTGTAATGTTGGTAATTTCCATTCATCGCCCCAAGTAACATTATTGGGAAAAATAAAAATATATAGAAGTTTTTGTAATGTTGGTAATTTCCTTTCATCACCCTTGGTTAACATTATCAACTTGTTTTTAAGGTTAGTGATTTTCATTCATCACACTTGATAACATTCTTGGGAAACTAAATATAGGTTTTAAAACGGTTGGTAATTTCCATTCATTGCCCTTGATAACATTTTGGAAAAACTATATATAGGTTTTGAAAAGTTTGGTAATTTCCATTCATCGTCGTTGATAACATTCTTTGGAATAAAAAAAATACAGGTTTTCAAAAAGTTTGGAACTTCCATTCATCACCCTTGGTAACATTCTTGGGAAAAAAATATATCAGTTTTTTGTAATGTTGGTAATTTCCATTCATCGCCCTGGTAAACATTGTTGAAAAATATATAGGTTTTTAAAAGGATGGTAATTTTTATTCATCGCCCTTAATAACAATGTTGAAAAATATATAGGTTTTTAAAAGATTGGTAATTTCATTCACCTCGTAAAATATATAGGGGGCGTGGGCAGCTGAGCCGCCTCGTGCGTCATGTCTTAGGTCCCGAGTGAGAGGCGGTAGCCGGCGGTGCCGATCTCTGTGTAGAAGGCGAACGACGGCCGCGCGCACGCGATGAATCGCACAAAGATATCCCGACATCATATTTAGGGCGCCGCGATAGTGGAGTTGTTGCTGGATCAGAGGTTTCCTGGCGGTTGTAGGAAGCGGACACGTGTCTTTTTATAGCGCATTCGGGAGATCGGGTCCGAAAGATAGCACGCATTAATGCTTTTGCTCGCACTAGGTAAAAAAAATTACGTGTGCTATTATTCTGCACATGCTGGAGCGTTGCGCGCACCCCCTCCCCCCCCCCGCCAAGTCGGCGGCTTTTACTGCACGGGCGTTTTCGCGCGCGACTGTTCATCTTTTTAGGTCATGGTTTAAGTTCTATTTTCACCTTTTTAAAATCTTAACCATAAAAGCTAGTTACACGAAGGGAGAAAAAAATTACTCCCTCCGTCCACTTTTATAAGGCTCACTTCTTACTATTGAATGCTAAGAAGTGAGCCTTATAAAAGTGGACGGAGAGAGTAGAAATAATGTGTTTAGTGCATGTGCATGGCTTGACAAAAAGCTGCCCTTGCATAGCTAGCTGCTTTAGATTGAACCAAAACAATTCGTGGTTAGGCAGAGAAATTAGCGTGAGGCAAAGGGAACAAAAATAGCACACCTAAATGCTTGCATTTGCGATATAGGAAGAGAGAGGAAAAGGGAATAGGAGGACCGGGGGTCCGTCACTGTGTCGTCATACCAGAAAAGGAAAGGACCATACATGCAAGCAGTGTCGCACACACCAACGCAAAGCAAGCGAGCGCGCCAGAAAGAGATTTCGAAGCGAAACAATGGAGAGATACCCGTCAACGTGGAGCTCTCGATTGAAATGGCAAACCGTGGAAGAAACAATGGTCGTGCACCTGCTGCTGCTGCGGCTTCCGTCAACGTGGAGCTCTCGATTGGCGCCGGCGCCGGCGCCGGCGCCTGTGGTGTGCAGGACCATCACCGTGGACCAGCAGGGAGGGGGGACTTCAGGCACGTGCAGTCGGCGGTGAACATGGTGCCGGACGGCAACCGCGAGCGGATCAGGATCCACGTCAAGAGTGGCAGCTACAGGTATATACATACCCAGATTTTTTATGTGTCGTCTGTTTACCTGATGTCGCAACATTTGTAAGAATTTAGGGTTTTGGAATTTAAACGAACGATCGAGTTCGTAAAACTCCGTGTCGTAGGTAAAAACTTGTGCTTTTTGCGTGCTGACGCTAGCCCATCACGCAAAAGTAGTTAATTTCCGAAGTTTTGTGTTCTTACGACTTGCTGCAACCAATCAATCCACGTCAGGCTAGCTCCCTTTGGCGGTGCGGTGGCGTTTTGGCATCAGACTCTTTATTCCTTTCCTTCTTATTATAGAAGGAAAAATGTTTATATTAGGGGACCTAAGACTCGCTATCTTAGGTCTCTCGTGCGAGCGAGCGAGCGAGCGCTCCCTTGACCGGCCCATTTAGCGTATATAGGCCCAATTAGCATCAAGTTAGTATTTTTGGGTCCAGTTTTCGTGTTCGGGCATACAAACCACGTGCAGCCTTTATATTGCTAAGTGTTATTCGCCATTTCAGTTAATGTTGCGTACGTCTGTAAAATTTGTTACAATTTCGCATATTTTTTGTTGAGAAACCACAAATGAGATGTTGCAATGTTTTTCTGGAAGATTTTCTAGAAAATGTTTATATGTTTATTAGAATTTATTTGGAATGAGATGTTTACGGGCTCCTTTACATGTTGTAAACGTGTAACTTTTTTGTTGCTATTGTCTTACCTTTCTGTTGAAATAGGTGATGTTTTTTGTTGCAACTGAAACAGTGACAAATTATTTTGTTGCTTACCAACTTTTTAATTGATGCAATTTTTTGTTGTTGCAATAGGTTGTGATTTTTGTTGAATTGTTGTAACTTTTTTGTTGCTACGCAATAACATATTATTTAACTATTATTTGTAACATTACTTATCTTTCGATTTTTTTTGAAATAATTTGTTGCAATACTTTTTTTTGTATACGGAACAATAAATTTTGTTGCGATGCCTGCGAATTTGTTGCAATGGTATTTTTCTGTAATTATCAAGATGTTCGGGGGCAACGCAATATACACTTTCGTTTAAGTGAGGCCGTTGTGGAGTGCGGGTTCTATATCCGAAATCTAGGGGGACCAAAATGTAAAACCGCGATTTGCTGATTTCTCACCGTTGGATGATGATCTGACGGCACACGAGGGGATCTAAGATTGCGCAATCTTAGGGCGACCTAGGCCTAGCACACTCCTTATAGAAGCGCCACATTTTTTCCTACGGTGTAACACAAAGGTATTGCTAGTAGTACAAATTGATGGCAGTAACTTTTTTTTTGATGGCAGTAACTAAGTACCACAGTTTAGCATAATCAACGCAGCAACCACAAGTTGACAATTTGATAGTAGAAATTTTTGTAACGGTAGCTTTGAAAGAAACAAGCCGAGTATGATCTTCTTTCAGATTTGATTTTCTTTCATATCTTTCTAGATTTTTTTTTTAAATCTTTCTTGATTTTCTTTCAAATCTTGTCTGTTTATACATAACTCTGCTTGATTTTCATTCAAATCTTTCTTCGAACGATTGTCTTTTCGTGGGATATGTTTTCTTTTGTTTGGTAGCGTTCAACTTTTAGGTGACCGAGAATTCTGGTAGATATCGTGTTGTATTTGTGTCGAATATTTGTACGAAGGGGTTACGTTAGGACTTGGAGTTGTATTAGGTGTGGCTAGGTACGAGTAGTTTTGGAGTCGAACTCTTGTACCCGTTGGCCTCTCATATAATGTGGGGGGTGCCACACAATGTAACCACGACGACTTGATAGCAATAGGCACGCAGGGGGAGCCGGCGGCTTGTGCCGGCGCCTAGGGCAGCCATTGCGGTACCTTTGGGGAGGTACGCCCGTAGTCATGCCCCGCAGATGTAGGCGTTAAGCGCCGAACCGCGTTAACAAATATCGTGCCTCCGTGTCGTCTATGATCTAGCATGGCGTAATTATCGTAACAAGTGGTATCAGAGCCTGGTCGAGGCTATGCGGAAGATCATCTGGAGGTACGAGGTTCATGCTCGGTGGACGCCTGGAAACGTCCGATAGGCGCAAGGTGGAGCATGGCGGCGATCGCGAACGCGGTCGGTGGTGTCGGACACTTCGGGCGGGAGGCCTGGACCGTCTGATGGGCTGCAACCGGTAGGGATCGGCTAGACGTGGTGATCGGACCGGCATAGTGGATGAGGAAGACGCCGTGGAGACGGCGCTTCGGCTCGCGATCAGATCGGCGACAAGACGTGGTGGACGACCGAATAGATCGGAGCGGGAGAGCATCAGAAAGATGCGCTCAGTGTTGCACATAGGCGGCGTCGAGGCACTGCGGACGAGTTGTGTCGACGATGCGGATGGCCATGGTGCACATGGCTCGTGCACGGACGATGCGCGAGATGGCGACTGTTGCGGCAAGGTCTGCGTGGCAAGCACACGTGACACGCAGGTTGACAGACGCCGGCGAGAATCAAGAAACCGATGAGGAGCTTGCCGTCGGAACGGTCGGTTACGCTGGAGTTGTCAGCGCCCAAAGAATCATGGTTTCCTTTGACGTGTACGATTTGGATTGGAATAATTCAATGTACGTACTACATGCAGGAAAAGGAAATTGCGTGACTGAGACGGCACCTAGTGCATGGCAGGTTTCGTACGATTTCCTAGTTGCATGCATGTTCGGTCCTGGATGAGGACCCGAGTTGGAGACAAAACCATGTGCCGTGACTACAAGGACTCGGTATCCGTGATAGACAAAGAAAATTAAAGGCCGGTGACTAGCTGAGTTAAAAGGCGAGGCGCGGAGGCCAGTAAGACCACAGAAAAATCGGTTGCAAGTTCAGAAAAATAAGGTGGATTCCACGGAAATTTTCGGAAGGGCGAACAAGTGCAGCGGAGAGGTTTCTTGATAGATCGTGCAAATTTATTGGCAGAATTAGGATCACGGGTACAATAGGAGTTCATCGGAGGGCATTGACGATCAAGGCAAACCAAGACATCCGAGGTTGAGCGGAAGTTATTCCTCGCGAGTCAGTTGTAGATCATGGCGCCATCGGGTACCAAGTTTGAAGTGCAAAAGTTCGATGGGACTGGAAACTTCGCGCTATGGCAGACAAGGGTGAAGGATATGTTGGCACAACAGGGATGCTTGAAGGTGTTGCGGGATGTCAAGCCGGCTAAGATGGACAATGATGACTGGGAGGAGTTTCAGATGCAAGCAGCCGGGACTATACGGCTGTGTCTGTCGGACCAGGTCATGTATCATGTGATGGATGAGAATTCGCCAAAAAAGATTTAGGAGAAGCTGGAGAGTCAGTTTCACCGGTAGAAAATAGGCCTCTAGTTCCGGTTCGCCAGTGCCAGTAGTCCCGACCGCGCAACCGGGACTAGCAATGCGCGACTAAAGACCCCACTCTATAGTCGCGCCAACTGCGAACCGGGACTAAAGGCCCGTCCACGTGGGCGGGTGGCGGAGCCGGGAGGCGGAGGACATTTAGTCCCGGTTGGCCACATGAACCGGGACTAGATTTATTTCGTAATTTTTTTAATTTATTTGGTTTCTAATTATTTTTCACACCTTTTTTTCACTCCCTTTTTTCACTCCTTTTTTTCACTCCTTTTTTTTTTTTCAGAATTTGTACTATTTGCTTAGTGTCTAACTACAATTATCTCTAGTCAAATTACTTACTCATGGTCAAACTTACCGCTCGGTCACCCATCCTCCCACTACTTTAGCACTAGCACGCTTAACTTTCGAGTTCCATCCCGTCCCGCATCCAAGTGTTTCGCACGTATGTATGTGATACTAGTATCATATCAATCCTATTAACATGTTGGTCGATGCCACATTTCTTTATTGTCTGAATTTCAAATAAATCTTTTAATAAACAAAAGTAATGATGTAATTAATTATTTTGAATAAATAAATAAACTTTAACTTTTAATTTGTATTATTTCTAAAAATACAAATAATATATCAAAAAATCCAAAAAATAGAACTAATTCATTTTAAAATCTTAATAATACAAATAATATATCAAAAAATTAAGAACAATAATACTAATTCATTTTAAAATCTTAATAATACAAATAATATATCAAAAAATGAAGAACAATAATACTAATTCATTTTAAAATCTTAATAATACAAATAATATATCAAAAAATGAAGAACAATAATACTAATTTTTTGTTAACATATATATAGAAACCGTAGTTTTTCTGTTTTGTTTTCTTGATGTGTTTTTGTTTTTACTTGTATTGAAACGTGTGTTTGACATAATATAGAAATAGTATAGGAATTAATATAGAAATAATATCCAAGTCATTTAAAACTATAGGAAACAAAAATAGTTTTATGAACAACAAAAGACAAGTGATAACTAAATCACAAGTAAAATACGAGTAGAGACATCACAATCATGAATAACATAGATATCCATTACAAACTAAGATATCCATTACACATATATCCATTACAAACTAAGATATCCATTACACAAACATAAGTGATCTCACAATACTAAGATATATCCATTACATATTATATACTAAGATAACCCATTACATGCATGCATACATCTATGGCCCCGTCGAGTAGATGCGGAACAACTCGTAGGAGACATATGCATCTATGGCTGCATACTTGACGTTCGTCAATTCCAGTGGGGTCTTCTCCCAATAACGGTGATTCTTCGAGGGGAAACCAGACTTCATGGTTTTGTAGCCCTCGTGGATGAGGGCAGTTGCCATGATAGCCATCCCGGTCTTTGGCCCGTTCAACTGGATAAGATCCTGAAGATCAATGTAGTGATCTTCAGGTATCATAATACCCAAGCGCATCAACTTCGGACGGTCTTGCGTGATGTCAACGCTGCAAAAGTCAAACCCCATGTTGACAAGAAAATCAACAAGGGCCGGACAATCCTTTGAACTACTGCAACAACAAAAATAGAACGTGTTAGACATGTTGCAACACATGTATTCTTCGCATGCAACAAAAAAATCGAAGATGCAAGAGATTGTACGTGTGCGTTATACCTTGACCATTGGAAGATCAACACGGACTCCTTGAACGCAATCTGGATGACGGCAACATCCCTCTGATTCGCCGTATACTCCAGATCAACCCCGAAGAACCGGTGTTCATCGGGAGAGGCGTCATAGAGATTGGTCAAATAACCAAGAGCACCGGGCAGCCTCTCACAACTGTTCGTGTAGCACACGTCGAGAAGCTTGCCGCATGGTGTGGGACCATTGTATTCCTCCCAAACTTCAGCCATGGTGTGTGCTTGGTGAAGATCGAAGAGGAGGAAGACAGTATACAGAGAAGAGAGGAAGAACAGAGAGACTCGACGCGCGCTATGGAATGGCGCCCTTCTGCCTCGCTCGCGAAATAAAAACCGCCGCGCGGGAGGCGAGAAGTTTGATCTTTAGTCCCGGTTGGCCACGCCAACCGGGACTAAAGGACCAATAGTCCCGGGCGGCCAGGTCAACCGGAATTAATGCCCTCCAGCCGCCTCAACGCGCTTCCCAACCCGCGACGTATGACCTTCTGTCCCGGGTCTCCTCCCAACCCGGGACTAAAGACTCATTAGTCACGGTGCGCGACGTTTGGGGACTGATGGGGGCGTATGGAAGGCCTATTTTCTACCAGTGTTTGTGTCCAAGACTGCAACGACCAAGGTGTATTTGAAGCAAAAATTCTATAGGCTGAAGATGCAGGAAGGGTCGGATCTTGAGGAGCACATGAATGCCTTTAATCAGGTTGTCACGGATCTAGCACGTCTGAGTGTGCAGATTGACGACGAGAATAGGGCGATTCTCTTTCTTTGTTCGTTGCAACCGTCCTATGAGCATTTGAGCACTACGTTGAAGTACGGCAAGGAGACCGTTCAGCTTGAGGATATCACCGCGGCGTTATTATCCTATGATATGAGGAAGAAGAACAACGCGGAGGAAGTCTGGTGTTGGTTTGCTGGTCAAGGGTGAGTCAAGCAGGAAAGGACATGAGGCGGGGAAGAACAGGAAAAAGAAGAAGGTGCAATGTTACAAGTGCAAGCAGTGGGGACATATCAAGAAGGACTGTCCAGATCTCGGTGGTGGATCAAGTCCTAATGTAGTAACTCAAAGTGGTGACTCGGACAACGACGTTCTCTTAGTGTCAGATGGACGGTCAACTAAAGGTGAAGCGTGGATGTTGGATTCGGCTAGCTCTTTTCATGCGACGCCCAATAGGGACTGGTTATCTTCATACAAGTATGGTGAGCTTGATACAGCCTACATGGGCGATGACACGGGTCACCGTGTTGCTGGAGTAGGTGACATCAAAATCAAGATGTTTGACGGAGTAGAGCGAGTGCTTCGGGGAGTCAGGCATGTGCCAGGCCTAAAGATGAATCTAATTTCGCTTGGAGTTCTTCATGATGGTGGTATGATATTCCGTTGTGATCGGAATAAGAAACCATGAGGATCATGGAAGATAAGGTGACCGTGATGATGGGAGAGAGGACATCTTCGCATCTTTACAAGTTGCGAGGAAGTACTATTGCAGGTGGAGTCATGGAGACTGAAGTTGCGAGAGTAGCAGCAGTGTTCCACGGAGGCGGCGGGACTACGGCAGACTCATCGGGTAGCTCTCAGTAAGCTACGAAGTAGACAACCCAAGTCCGGAGTACATGGAAGTTTGACACTTGGACGAACTCAACGTGGTGGAGAATATTCGTCAAGGTGGAGTTTGTTGTATTTGTGTCGAATTTTGTACGAAGGGGTTACGTTAGGACTTGGAGTTGTATTAGGTGTGGCTAGGTACGAGTAGTTTTGGAGTCGAACTCTTGTACCCGTTGGCCTCTCATATAATGTGGGGGGTGCCACACAATGTAACCACGACGACTTGATAGCAATAGGCACGCAGGGGAAGCCGGCGGCTTGTGCCGGCGTCTAGGACGGCAATTGCGATATCTTTGGAGAGGTGCGCCCGTAGTCATGCTCCGCAGATGTAGGCGTTAAGCGCCGAACTGCGTTAACAAATATCGTACATCCGTATATCGTCTATGATCTAGCATGGCATAATTATCGTAACGTATCGTTTGTGCTAGATCTACGTTGAGATGGTTCCTAACGACATACTCGATCTGAGCAAATTTGTCGGTACTACTTGGACGTAGTTGTAGGGAAAGGTCAGCATCCCGAAGAGGAAACGCTTCATCTTGCTTGAAGGGGAGGGCTCCGGGAACACGGACATCAACTTCGATGACCACGCCCACGGCGACATGAACGACCTCGTCGACCTGATGCGCCCCGGCGCTAACGGCAAAAAATGGACGGCGACAGCCGAGAGCGCCACCTTCACCGTCCTCGCCGACGACTTCGTCGCCAGGAACATCTCCTTCAAGAACATGCACAACGCGCTCGACATGAGCAGGGCGGACCAGGCGGTGGCGGCGCTGGTCGCCGGCGACCGGAGCGCCTTCCACGGCTGCGCCTTCTACGGCTTCCAGGACACGCTCTGCGACCTCGCCGGCCGGCACTACTTCCGCGACTGCTACATCAAGGGCGGCATCGACTTCATCTTCGGCTACGGCCAGTCAATATACGAGGATTGCACCGTCGTCTCCGACGTGCCGTCGTGGTACCGCCAGCCCGGGTGGTTGACGGCGCACGCCAGGGTCCACGCCAGCACCCCTGGCGGGCTGGTGTCCATCTACGAACATGACCGACGTCGTCGTCCCGCAAGGATGGGCCGCCTGGAACTCCACCCAAGACGTGTAAGCACACCACAACTACTCCGTATTATAGAGTGCACCCTAACATTTTCTCATGTCTAATTTTTCTTTTTTTAAGGATACGTCCTAGAAGTGACGCATCGGTTTCATAGAAGAAGAGGCCAAGAGGCCGGTTACAACGCGTTTGGCACAGACGCACAGAACGCTACCCACCCACTATTACAAAATGGACTACTCGCGACACCTCCACTGTTCTACTCGACTGAGGCTACCCCTGAACAAACCCGCAGCGCACCACAAGGCGGCTTCATCCTCAATCAACTTGAGAATTGTACGCACTAACGGTTGATGTCCCTCAAAAACACGTTGTTACGGTGCCTCCAAAGACACCAACAAGTTAGGGTGATAGCCGTCCACAAGTCCTTTTGGTCTGCTCCTCTCCACCTCCGCGCCGGCAACCACCAGCTGACCGTATCATGTTGCTCCGGGATCCAGTCATCGAGACCCCATGTGTGTAGCAACGCAGTCCACACCTGTCTGGCCACCACACATCCTAGCAGCAAATGGTTGATATCCTCACCCTGCTGGTTACACAGGGGGAAAGAAGCTGGGTGCGGGAGCGCTCTACGGCTAAGTCTGTCAGCTGTCCAACACCTATTTCTCAGGACCAGCCACATGAAGAACTTGCACTTGTTCGGGGCGCGGGAGCGCCAGACTTGCTCCGTGCCCGCCAGCCACACTGCTCCTGCGAACATGGCACGGTAGGCGGACTTGGCTGAGAAAATGCCATCTGGTTCCCAGTTCCATCGAAGTACGTCCTCCACACCCTCCTCTAGGGTAATATCTGCTACAAGATCGGCAAGAAGCAACAGCTCCTGCAGCTCTGCTTCCCCCAAGTCTGGGAGCACATCCTCTAACCACCCACCTGCCAGACCGTCCCTGACCCGGCGAGTTGCCCTTGCCCTCTTGGGGACTTTGATCCACAGGTTCGGAGTCACATGTCTCAGCCTACCCTGCGGCATCCACCTGTCATTCCAAAAAAAGGTGGAAGCCCCGTCTCCGACCACCGAGGTCGTTCCTGCCTCGAAAAGGTGTGTCACTGTCTTAGGGACCTGTAAATTAAATTCTGTCCACGGCTTCGAGGTGTCTGTTCTGCGAAGCCAAAGCCACCTAGTCCTCAAGGCAAGGTTCATGATGCGGAGGTTGGGAATGCCTAGCCCTCCCAGGTGCATGGGCATGCAGACCCTCTCCCAAGCAACCAGACAGTGACCACCGTGCGCCTCTTTCCTTCCCTTCCACAGGAATCCCCTGAGGATTTTGTCAATGTCTGCGAGGGTTTTGGCTGGGAGATCCAAGGACATCATGGCAAAGATTGATTCTGCCGCAAGGGTGGTTTTGACCAACTCTCGCCTACCACCCCTGTTCAGAAGGTTCGCTCTCCAGCCCGACAAGTGATCCACCACACTGTCCACAATATACTGAAGCTGGGCTGCTGACACCTTTGTGAGGGAGAGCGGCAACCCGAGATAACGCAACGGGAAGGGCATAATGGGGCACTGCAGCCCTTGTGCCACTAAATCCGCCTCCCCCTATCCACACCTGATCAAGTGTGCCGAGCACTTCTCCAGGTTGACCCTAAGTCCCGAGGCTGTGCCGAAGATTCGTAGGATCTCCGAGAAGACTTGAAGATCTCGTGTAGTAGGCCTCAGAAACGTCACCACATCGTCTGCATATATGGACGTCCTATGGGTCAGCCATGTTCGTCCCAGCCTCGTGAGCCATCCACAAGCGACGGCTCGCTCAATCATGAGGTGAAGCACCTCCATGACCAGAATAAAAAGCTGCGGGGAAAGGGGGTCCCCTTGCCTCAGTCCACGCCTATTCCAGATCTTGGAGCCAGGCCAGCCGTTGAGCAAGATCCTTGTCGAGGCTGAACATAGGAGGCCGCAAATGATGGTAATTAGGGTGTGCCCAAAGCCCATCTTTCGCAGGATATCGAGTAGGAACGCCCAACTAACAGTGTCGAAGGCCTTCGTTATGTCCAGCTTTAAGAGCACAGCTGGGGTAGACGAACTTTGGAGCTTCCTTGCTGTTTCCCTGACCGTCATGAAATTGTCATGAATACAACGTCCACGCACGAATGCACTCTGGTGGACTCCCACCAACTGCGGCAGAATTGGCGCAATACGGCAAGCCAGCACCTTTGCCACCAACTTTGCAAAGCCATGAATGAGACTGATGGGGCGAAAGTCTCTTGGCTCTTCTGCCCCCGGTTTTTTGGGCAATAAAGTGATGAAGGCGTGGTTTACTGCACCAAATCCACGGAGATCTCACCGTTCCAGGGACCCGAAGGCGTTCATGACGTCTTCCTTTATTATACCCCAGCAGGACACGAAGAATCGATTTGTGAAACCATCCGGTCCTGGGCATTTGTCCAGCGGCATACTCTTAACCGCTTTCCAAACCTCCTCCTCGGAGAAAGCTGCCTCCAAGTGACTGAGCTCCAGCGAGGGCAGCTGCAGGAAGTCAAGGTCCACAGAGAGCTCTCTATCCATCTCCACACCCAGGATGCTATCATAAAACTCGTCCAGGGCCTCCGCCTTATCTTCATGGCTAGTTAACCGTTCTCCTTCAACCGACAAGTGACCAATGAAGTTTTTCCTTCTGCGGTGGCTGGCTTGGATATGGAAGAACTTAGTGCAGGCGTCGCCTTCACGCAACCACGAGATCCGGGTTTGCCTAGCCAGGGATCTCTTCAAGGAAGCGAGCCCCAACAATTTCCCCTTTAGCAGCTTCCGCAATGCCCGCTCCTCCACCGAGAGATTTCTAGATTCCATTGCCACATCTAGACGCAGAATCACTTTGTTTGCCAGTAGAATCTGAAGCTTAATGTTCCCTATGAACTTGCTGCTCCAACTGGCCAGCTTCTTAGCTGTTGCCCTGAGCTTGTTATCCAACAACTTAAAAGGGTTCCCCTCATACTCCACGGATGCCCAAGCCTCCTGCACGACTTCCCTGAATCCCTCCACTTTGGTCCAGAAAGCTTGAAAGTGAAATCTACGCCCCGATAGTAAATCAGGGGCCAGGCTCAGAATCAACGGGCATTGGTCCGAGGGGCCCGATGACCCAGCCGAGAGGAAGGAGTCTGGGAAGCATTCCTCCCAATCCACTGTGGTGAAAACTCTGTCTAGCCGCTCTAGCGTGGCTGACTGCCGCTCGTTGGACCAAGTGTATCTTCTTCCGTTGAGGTAAGTCTCCTTTAGCTCGAGGGCGGAGAGAGTGCGGCGAAAGCGTCCCATCATCGAGCGGTGCAATGGATCTTGATTCTTATCCACAGGGCTAGTAATTAGATTAAAATCGCCAGCGACCATCCACGGGCCCGCATGAAGGTCCCTAATGTCACGAAGCTCCTGAAGGAAGTCTTTCTTTTCTTCCACGCCCCGAGGGCCATAAACACTAGTGAACCACCAATCTTGTTCGCCTTCAATCGAGACGCTAGCCGTTAGAGCATTCCTGGTGAGGCGAGGGTTTGAAATAGTAAGATGGGCTGACTGCCGGGCCAGCAGAATGCCTCCACGCGTCCCCACGGCCGGGAGGAAGAAGGACTTGTCAAAGGCAGGCCCTAAGCATTCCCGCACCACTTGGTCGGAGACCACCTCCATCTTGGTTTCCTGGAGGCAAACCACTTTGGCTCCCAAAGGAGACAACACCTGAAAGATCGCCGCCCTGCGGTCCGGCGAGTTGAGTCCACGCGCATTCCAAATGGTGAAAAGAACGTCAAATTCCAACATGAGAGGTTCGGAACGGTTACACCAAACTAGGAATGAAAGAGGAAATCAGCTACAGATCACGATAGGCAAGAATCCACGCCCTAGACTAGGCAGTCCACCGGTAAGTCCTCCGTCCATGGTAGTGCCTCCAGCTGCCAACCAAACAAACTGAGGATCACATCAATGTGCTTTTGCGGAAGCGGCTGGTCGAACAGGTTTATGTAAGCACTCAGAGCAGCATCCCCGATAACTTCCCCCTCCCTTGCGATCTTGAGCCTGTGGATCAGCTGCTTCTGTTGCCGTCGCACTGGGGTACCTGCAGCAAACTTGCCCTTGTGACGGCTGCTGCGACGAACATGCCCGGTGAGGATGCGCTTCGCCCGGCTCCTCTTGGGCGGCTTGTGGAAAATTGGGGTGGACGCCTTTATGCAAGCGGAGCGAAGGGCCTCCACCGGGTCGTCCGCTCCCGCCACTTGGGCCTCGCCGAGAGGTGTTTCGGGAGCTGTCACGTCCGCAGCACGGACCGGGCTGCCCGGCGAGAGCTCGACCTCGAAACAACTCAAGACCGAGACAGGTGAGCCCGGCCTCCATGGTGCAGAAGCACCTTCCTTGGTCCACGTGGGCGAAGAGGATACTCCACTGACGGACGAAATAATACTTGCCGAAGCCAGGACCATCTCCTCACTACATGCATTGTGCCTTGGCCTTATCTGAGCCAGTTCTGGTGTACCGCGCTGATTTGAATCGTTTTGAACGGCCACGGCACCCAGCCCCGCGCGCGCTTTCGCGGCCAAAGACACCGAAAGCGGTTCAAACCCAACTGTCACCGAACCCCTTTTGTCAGGCCAGACTGCTGCAGATTTGCCCAGCTGACCACCTTTGTCAGGCGTCTCTGCCACGTCCGCCGCGAGTGCAGCAGCTGCATCTCCAACTGCTCGCAAATGGGTCCCACTGCAGCCACTTTTTGACCCGGCCAAGAGAGAGATTTCGGCTTCTAGCACCATAGGGTCCCACCTGTCTTCCACAAGGTACGGAGCAGCCTGGGCCTTCCACAGGTTTCCATCGCACGACAGCCACCCATTCCACGCCTGGTGGGCCCCCCCAACGGCTCCCTGCCGATTCGCAGGTGCTCAAGTTGCATGCCTCTCTGACCGGTCAGCGCCTCCAGCCAGGGCCCACGCGGGGTCCACCACAGACCTTTCTTCCAGCTCGGGCCACGCCTCAACCTCCACAGGACACCGGAGACGAACCGCCGGCGACCATGGCCATCCGACCGCCGCGCCCCCTACTGTTTCCACGCCCGCTGCCAGGCTCCACGTCGTCCGACCCGCGGCCACCACCATGACCGCCTCCACCCTGACCATCATCGCCGTTTTGCCTCGCCGGAGGCCCCGCCACGTCTTCGGAGCGGACCAACTGCAGCTTCAGGACGTAACGGAGCATGTTCTTCTCCAACGGTATGAGGGCCTCGAGAGGGAGAACCAGCCCGTCATCTTCTTCCATGCGATCGCCGGGTTCTTCGATCCATAGCTCACGTACGCCGGAGATGGCCTCGAGCTCGTCCGTCCAAGCGTAGATTGTCATGCTGCGCATGTCCTCGCGACTTGTCGTGGCCGTTCCAAGCCTCTCCACCCAAGCCGCATGGCCGAGAGCGACTCTGGCCGTGTTTGCGTTCCACGCGTGTGCAGGGACTCCGGTGATCTCCACCACGATCCGGTAGCGCAAAGGCATGAGCTCCGCCTATAGCTGCCTGTTCCACGGCGCGAAGCGGAGGGAGAATCCGTTACCATCTGCAGTCCCGGCTCCAAGCACCTCATCCCTCACCCTCCTGCTGGAACAGACCACCAAGAACTCCGCCGGCCAGAACCAGTGGAGGGTGAAGTTGTCACCAGCTCGCGGTACCCGGTCCTCAATGGCCGTCGCCGCCTCACGCAGCGGCACCCGCCGCCTGCTTCCGGAGCGGAAAGCCACCAGGGCCCAGCTCCACCGTGACCACGCGCTCCGGCCGCTCGCGAGTCTCCCCCGTCAGCCGCTCTCCTCGCCGAGACGGCAGAGGCGGGAAGTCCTCCAGGCTCGGCCGCGACGGATCCTCCACTCGGTCGCCGACACCTCCACGCCTCTCTCGCCCCTCGGCCGCACGGCGCGCAACCTCGGGCGGGAAGGCCAGTCCACGCCCCGTAGGGGCAGTACCACGCCCAGCAGGGGCCACTCTGGAGCTCGAAGAACCCAACACCGCTGCGGCTGGAGGAGGATAGCACGCCCTCAACCCGATGCGGTCTGCCATCGGCGTCCGCCGCGCCTGGGAGGTCACCGGCCGGGGGCCGAGCTACATGCGCAGGTCCGCCGGCGGCGACGCCCGCCTCTGCGTGCATTCCCTCGCATGATGCCCAGGGTGCTTACACTTGAGGCAAACCGTATCGCCGGTGCAGTCACGGGAGATGTGCGCCGGCTCCGTGCAGTTAAAACAGCACCCCGCAAGGTCTCGAGGGAGGTCGTCGCGGATGTTCACCGCTGGCAACTGGCGCCGCCGCCTCCGCCTGCTCCCACCACCGCCACCACCCCCGCCGCCATGCTGCCAAGGACGCGGAGCCGGGGGAGGGGGATCCACGCCTCGGGCCGAGGAGGCCTGCGCCGGCGGGGAGGCGCCGTTCCGCTCCATGGCGTGTGACGGGGAGGAGGCCGCAGCGCGAGAGGAGACATGCGCCGGCGACGGCGAGCGCGACGGCTCCGGCGGCGTCCCGCTGCGGAGCACGTCCGAGTACGAGCGGAAGAAGCCTTCGTCTTCGTCCTCGGAGATGTCACCCCACCTCTGCGAGCCGCTCGAGGGGGAACCCATGGCGGTCCGGAGCGGAAGGAGGAGAAGGGCAACGGAAGGGAGAGTGGCTGCCGGCGCGGGCAGGGAGGACGCCGCGGCTGGAGTGGCGGGCGGCGGAGGGCTCTCTCTCTCTCTCGCTCACCTCCGGTACTCAACTTCCCCCTGTCTTTGGTCACTTATACAGTATAAAAAGAAGGAAAAAAAAGGGAACGAGATTAATGAAGAGAGCTGCCCTCATGTCTAACTCGACGCATTGGATGTTTGTTTGTCAGGTCAAATGTGACGTTCGGCGAAGTTGGATGCAGCGGCCCAGGATCCGACAAGGCCGGGCGAGTGGCATGGGAGAAGCACCTCATCGATGAAGATATGAAAAGATTCGTGGACATGAAGTTCATCGATGATGGTCGCTGGCTATCCAATCTACCCTAGTTGCAGCTGGCTGCTACTAGCTAGCTAGGAAGTACTAGCTCCCTCCGTTCTGAAATAGTTGACTCTCAAATGAGTGTATTTAGACACTTTTTTTATCTAGACACACTCACTTTAGAGTCAAAGTATTTCAGAACGGAAGAAGGCTACGAAACAGCCGATGGAGTAGTAGGTTCTCTTCTATCCGTGTGTCTTCGGTGTGTCATGGAGGGTGCGGTATCTCCTGTTTTTTTCTCTTGATTTTGATCTTCTTTGTAAGAGTGTCCTCCCGTTACCTTTATATCGGTTCAGCCATGTGGTTTACTATATAAAGCGGGACGAAATCCTATTTCGAGAAAAAAAGCGGCCAGACCAGAGTCTGTAAATTGTGACGGCTCGTAAACGATTTCTCGGGTGACCGAGAATCACGCCCTCCAGCCCGTGAATGCACAGGTTTTGACGACGACCCGAGAGTGCTCCCGATTGGGGAAGAGCAGTTGGCGTGAGGGACATTTCAGCTCCGCTGCGCTCCCGTTCCCATTTCCACCAATTTCCGCTTCGCCCACTAGTGGAAACAGGGGCATTAGTCCCGGTTGGTAAGGCCCATTTGTCCCGGCTGTGCAACCGGGATGGGCCAGCCGGGACAAATGGCCCTCCCCCACTGGTCCCGGTTGTGCCAGGACCCGGGATGGTTAGGTATGGCCCACGTGGCGAACCTGGCCAGGGACTTCGTCCCGGTTCGTGTTATGAACCGGGATGAATGCCTCCTCTGGAAAAACTGTATTGGGTCCACTGGCCCACGGTTGGTAAGGCTCATTTCCTTAGTTTCCCCCCCAACTGCGTCCACCGGCCCACGTATTTAATTAAGCCAAGTGGCCCCCGTTTTTTATTAAGCCCACTGGCTACATTCGGTCACAGGGACCACAGGCCACGCGGGGGTCAAAAGGGCCACTGGCCAGCGACCTAGTGGCTGGCTCGCCCGGTCCTTTAAAGTAAGAACACAGGCACGCGCGGTCAAAGGGCCCGCTGGCCGCCTCGTCTTCCCGCGCCTCAACTTCCCCTCGCGCGCGTGGCCACGAACGACACGCCTCGGCTCCCCCGCGCATTCATGGCCGCCTGCAACCGCCGCCACGTTCCGGCCGCCGGTTGGCATGCCAGCCCCTCCCTCGTCCTTTTTAAAGGGCCCCCGCCGCCCGTACCCCTCACTCACCCAGGCCGCGTCCAAACTCACCCAACCCTAGCCGCCATGTCGCCTCGCCGTTGGTTCAAGCGCTCGAGGAACGAGCACGAGGCCGGGTCCTCCAGCGGCGCCGGCCAGAGAGGCGCCGGCGTCCCCCCACCGCCTCCGGAGGCATTCGGCTTCGGTCCGGGAGGAATCCGGATTGGGGGGCAGCCACGCGTCCACGCACCACCTCCGGCAGCGCACCCGCCGCCTCGCGCCGCGCCGGGAAAGCGGTTCCGCCGCTATGTCCGTAAGGAGGAGGCCGAGTGGCACTGGGAGCGCGCCACGCCGCTTTTCTGGCCGGACGTCCACCTCCCGGACGGCTGGCACCTCAACCCGCAGAGCATCCCGGTGCCGCCGCCGCCGACGAACGAAGCCGCCCACGAGGAGATTGACCGCCGGCGCACGCTCGTGCCGGCCCACCTCCTCTGGGACCGCGCGTATGCGCGGAGCTCACCCTACTGGGCCGTCTGGTTCCAGCAGGAGCACGACCTGCGCCGCCGTTCCTTCATCCCCATGGCCCCGGAGCAGAACGTCGACGACTACCCCGCGCCAGCGCCCGGCAAGGAGCCGTCGCTGTGGCTCGAGGAGGACATCCCGAGCCCCAGGCCGACGACGAGGACCCCGAGCTCCAGGCCGGACTGGAGGCCGCCTATGAGGCCTCCCGCCGCACCCTCGTCGAGGACGAGATCAAGCGGTGGCACCAGATCCTGGCCAACGCGGCTGCCGACGCCGCCGCGATGCCGCCCCCTCCAGCGCCGGGGGCGGGGGATCTCCTGCAGGCCATGGCCGCCGAGATGGAGGCGCGGGAGGACATGCCCGACCCGCAGCCACTGCACCCAGGCCTCGAGTACGGCATGAGCTGGGCCTGGATCGGCGGCCAATGGTCGCCGGAGCCGCCGGAAGAGGAGATGCTGCCGCCGCCACCACCGGGCGGGCCCCCGATGCCGCCGGCAGAACACCTCCCCCCGCCGCCCCCGGCGGGCCCCCTCAGCTGCCTGCCCACCTGTGGCAGGCACCGGACTACCACTGCATCTCCTCCGACGAGGAGGACTAGGCTGGCGCCGGCGCACCCCCGGCCACCTATATATATAGTTCCTGGGCTACCCCCCCAAGAAACGGCCGGCCTCCTGTGGTCGCGCCGCCGCCCCCGATGCACGTAGAAGGACGGCCAATAGGGCCGTCGCCGCCAAGAAACACGGCCGGCCGTCTGTGGCCGCATCGCCCCCGATGTAATCCCGGCCTCCGGCCTTTTTTAATATATCTATGCATTCAACCCCGTCCAAAAACTCGTCCCGCCGTGTCTAGTTCAACCCCGCCAGCGGAACCAGCACCGGCGGGATCTTCCTATCCACTCCCGCCGCCGGCAGGGCTTCGCCAAGGCTAGTCCGCTGTCCTGGGTGGTGGCTCGGCCTAGGGGGAGGGCCGAGATATTTATACAACTAGGCCTCTAGTCCCGGCCCGTGCCACCAACCGGGACTAGAGGTACCCCCTTTCGTCCCGGTTGGTAGCACGGGCCGGGACCCAAATGTTTTTCGAAATTTGCTGCCCCCTGCGCGCCCAAATTTTTTAGCGCCCAAATTTGAAAATTGTTTAAGTTTGCACATTAATAACTTCTACATACTTTCGAGTTTGACAAAAATTCCAACATGAAAAGTGCTAGAATTTGCATAACTAATTCAAATCCATTTTTTTAACTAAATAATTATTCTAACTATTGAAACTATTAATTATTTTACTATTTGCATATACTTTGAATATAAATATCTTATAATTTTTGTTTTCTCTTGTGATCTTCCGATTGAGTCCAGAGCATACAAGGCATCCGGGTGATTTATATTCCGTCGATGAACCCAAGGATAGTGCTCAAGCAAGGTTTGTCATGCAATTTTGCTTGCAAAATAAGCTCAACTTGCTCTAGAGCTGATCATATTGGCTCTCCATGAATGCATGAGCTTAAACATTTTCTCCAGCCTTTGCTGCAACTTTATATAAAGTTCGACAAAGCGAGTTGTACCTTATTGACACGGTGAATTTGAGATCTTCGTCTACAACAGAAAAACCATAGTTCTCATTCGAAGGTTTACTCTGCGCATTCTTTCGCCATCTTTTCAAAACATAGTGTGGTGGAATTTCTTTGACATTTCTGATCTCAAGAACCTTCAGTACCTGGCAACACGGAAGACCTACATTGCAGGAGTGTATGCATTAGCAGCTTGCCAAAGTAACCGCACAGGTTGTAACATCCCAAGTATGAAAAACTCCCTTTAGAATGATTGTTTCTTGTTTTAATTATTGTTTTGCATCATGACATAATCATTGCATTTGTTCTCTGTTGTTTTCTATTTGAATTTCAAACAAATTCCAAACCAAATTGTTTCATACTTGTTCTGTTACATGTTTTCAGATAGAAAGTTCAAATCAAACCATCTTTTGTTTCCAATAAACCATAAGGTTCAAACTATTTAAATCATTGCCTTCAATATTTCATTTAATATCAAATTCACCTAAATTCAATCAAATTACCAAACAGCAACTAATTTGAAATATTTTGAAAACAAAAATTTGCACAATGTTGATGTTGCAATAACCAACCTATAGAATTTATCTCTAAATTTTTCTAACCCAAAAACCCTACCTTTTTTCTCCTTTTCCTTTTCAGCAAAAAAAAACTAACAGAAAAAAAAAATTAAAAAGAAAACGGCTGGGGAAGGCAGACTGGGCCAAGCCCAGCCCACCTAACCCAGCACACACACGCGCAGCGGCCCGAAGGGCCCTTCTTCTTTCTCCGTACGGCTGGCGTCAGCAGACGCCAGCGCGCACGCAGCAGAGGAGCTCCACCTGCTCCCCACCTTTCTCCTCGCCTATATATACCCACCGCGGCCACCAAACCCTAGCCCTAGGTCCCTACTCCTCCCTGCCGCCGCCAGCCATCGTCTCCTTTCCTTCCTCCTCTCCATTTCCTTTCGGCGTTTCGGGGGTGGAAGAACTGCAGGGGGGCTCGCCGTCGACAAGCCGCCATGGATCACCTACGTCCACGCTAGGGACACGTACGCCACCACCAGGACGTCTACTTTCTCTACAGCAGCAGCAGCAGGACCCAGGGGCCTCGGATCATCGACGTCGAGCTCGTCACCGCCGCGGTTATTTCTGAAGAATCCCACCGCGCCGTCGACACCGTCCACCTCGCGTCTCTCTCTCGCCTCCGGCAACCCCACGGTGAGCCACCGCAGCGCCCCAGGCATCTCTACAGCACTCTCGTTTCCTGTACGCGCGCGCCCGTTTCTGATATTCCGGCAGCTGTCGCCACCGTGCCGCCATGGTTGAATCGATGGCGTTTCCGTGAGAGTTTAGGCCATCCAAGCACGCGCACACGCTCACCTAGCTACTGTACGCACACACACCTGTCCAGCGCCGCCAGATCTTGGTCACCGCGCCGGCAGCACCACCCCTCCGCCGTCGTCAGGTGCAGTCGAAAGACTGAAACTTTTCTTCAGTTTCGTCAGTTAGGAGCAGTGGCACCTCAAAACCCCACGCTCGCTTCTCTGTCAACAATCGCATCCGCACCGTAGTGGTGGGATCCAACGGTGCGCAGCAGCGCGTCGCGGGTTCAATCCCCCCCTCGCGCAGATTAAACCACCCATTTTTGCTCCACTGCCACGCGTGCATGCTGGCCCCACCTGCCATAGGCAGTGGTGGCCACGTAGGCCTACACCCACGGCCACGCAGCGCACAGCTGGGCACTAGCCCACTGCCAGTGACCCAGAGGCAGCTCTGGTCGCGTAAGAAAAACCCCCAGGGGACTCTCTGTGATATTTCTTTCGCACCTAGGCCCCTGTACCAAATCCAAACGTTTTAAAATTACAGAATAGCCCACAATTTTCAAAATTAAATAACTTTTGAATTCCAAATCCAAATAATATAAATAAAATATGTATCCTGCACCAAATTTAATTCTCTACCTGTTTAAATCGTTTATTTTCTGTTTTGAACATTCCAAATGTTTTCCAAATTCAAATTCAAACAATTCATTTCACATTTGGTTAATTTCATAACTAATTCAATTTAAACTCAAATTTAATTTGTAAAATATGTTTTCAAACCAGAAAAACATAATCTTTTCAAATATGAATTTTATTTAATGTTTTGAACAAATAAAATTCAAATAATATTAATACTTGTTTTAAATTCAATTAAATCTTGTTTAAACTTGTTTAATTCATAAGTAATTCATTCTAATTCCTTTTTCAATAATTGAGACATGTATTCCAACTAAAATTTTGTGTTCTATTCCAATACGAACTTTGTTATCTGTTTTGAACAATTAAACTTGATGAAAACAACAAATGCTTGTGTAACTCCTTTACGAAGCCAAATTTCTTAACTTAATAAATAAAATTCTAAACTTGGTAAACAACATATCAAATTGCATCTATTGTTGTTTCCTTTTTGTTAACATCATCCATGCATCATTCTAATCTACTTTCACATGGTAATTATTTGTAGATCATTTAATCCAACCCTAATTCATGTGCTTCCATATGCAATCCAAATTGCATATGGGCCCATTTAATCATGATACCTTTTCAATTAGCTTACCTTTGATGCACCAATTAAATTGTCATGCATCATCCCATGTTTGTGCACTATGCCATGTTATTGATTGTTCGTCTCTCTTCGATTGTTTGTTTGCTTCTTCTCGAATAGACGACGACGTTGAGACAGACGAGGTTTACGATACTACTTCAGAGGAGTTAGCTCAGTACCAGGCTGCTGAGCTTGCAGGCAAGTATTCACTCACATGAACCATTGTGTTCCTTTCCACACTGGATACCGATACTTCCATTGTCTATTTCTGCTAGCCTTATGAATCGTTGCTTGTGTCCCGATCCTATCACATGTTATCCTATAACCCTGATATTGCCTCACCTCCACACCTATAACCCCTTGCTTGTTGCCTTAGTCCTACTAGTATGCTTAGGGTTGCTTGTGCTCGAGTCTGATGTTCGTTACTTCTTTTACCATATTTTATTATGTTCTGGGGCGCGATGTTAAACAATCAACCTGTTAATGTTATGGGTAATAATAATTTGCTGATAAGGCACCGGTAGGAGGCCCGGCGTGGTTTAGATGGCTAATAATTTGCTGAAAAGGTCTTGTCTACTGATCCATGATGAGCGCACTAACCGCATGTGGGAAGCGTGTATGGGCGCCCCCCTCAATTTGATTCGATTCGCATCTCGTCCAAATCGCCACACTTAGTTCGGGCTTTCCATTTGCTGCACGCATATGCAGGTACGAACCCGAGGCCAGGGTGGAATTTTTGTAGTCGGCATTTAGGGCGGCGTGGTCTTCCAGTGCTATGAGGGTCCCCATTTTCTTCGTGGGGGCTCGATTAGCCGCGCACGCACAGCACGTGGTTCTTTGGGCTTGATGCGAAGAAGAGTTGAGTTGTGTTGAGTGCCTTGCTTGGTGGGTTTGATTCCCGTCTGGCGGGTTATTCTTACGTGTACGGCTACATTGGTGCATCCCTGCAGGGTTAAATCTTCTCGAGAAGCCGTGGTGTCCGCGGTTATGGATGACTTGGTGAAAGTACTGGCTAACAAGTACTCAGAACAACTTACACCTAACTAATGCTAATTTTGACTAGTAATAGGATTATTGACACAATAAGTTGAACATCAATAATCCACCTGTGTGAGTTATCCTTGGGTTGCTTCCTTAGTAGGGGGTAACATTGGATGGGTTTGTTTGGAGTTAGTTGCAGTTGGTTACGATACGCGATCTTATCTTCTTTCTGTTAGTCGAAAGTTGTAGCGTGTCTCTGTAGTTGGTTAGTGCAGCCCGCTGCAGCATCTTTTGTATCACCTATTCTTCCGTTGAACCCAAAGCATCCGTGCTTGTGTTGACGGGTACCCGTTGGTATCTTGTGCGTCTTGCTTGCCAGTACTTGTATGTACTGACCCCCTTTGGGGCTGTGGTTTCCGCAGACTACGATTCCGAGGATCCCCATGGTGGCTACTACGTGGAGTACGACGAGACTGTTGACGAGTAGATAGCGGACCCGGGCAGGATCCGAGACTACGTGGATGGGCTCCGTTTTCCTTTCATTCCCGGCCTCTTAGGCCTATTTGGATTTGTCTGTACTCAGACCTTTTGAATGCTTCCGCTGTGATGTAATGATGATATGTTGGGACATGTGTCCTCTGGATGATTGTATTTGCTATTCTCTGCTCTAGTGAGAGCTATTTGCAACTTATTTCCCTCTTTTGTGTCTTAGAGATCTGTTGTGCTATCATTTTGTTAAACGCCGTTGACGTACCATGTGTGTATGGTATGAAGTACGTCAATGGTAGTATCCTGATCTCTATGGGATGGTTTACATCGACGGTGGATAGTAGAGATTGGTTGTCACACTATATGTGTTGGCCTACTCGTAAGAGGATGCGGGTGCAGGTAGGCCCCGTAATCCAATCCTCTACTATTCAACGGCCCGGTGAGTATCCTATAGAAGTCCGGGTGCGACAAATGGTATCAGAGCCTGTCTGCCTGTAGGATCCCTTTTTACTGGTCGCAGTTGAGTCTAGAAACTATTTTGTAGCTATATAGGAAAAATGAAACGTGAGAGTAGGAATTCTGTTCTTTTTCTTCTTTCCCCACCCACCCTCCCCTTTTCTGGTAAGAAAGTGCAACGTTGTTTTCTCTTCTCATCTAAACTTTCAAGTTAGGATTTCACGTATCCTGGTTTCTCTAGGATGGCTATATCTACTAGACCATAGGAATGGAGGTGGTTGTGACATGATTTATCATGTTGCCTACTCACGATTGAGAACGGAGGCGTGTAAGCCCCGGAAGCAGATCCTCTATTCCTTAAGCAGTAGATATTGATCCTTTAGAAGCCCGGCTGGGTTTTCCGTAGTACCTCAAGAGTTTTGGTCTCGTGTTTCCCGAATGTTGCTTCGATATCCTGTTCTTCTCAACATCCTTTCGTCCGTTGAAACCTTGTTGTTGCTTTCCACTTCAGTTCTTCTACCGGCGTCTAATCAAAACTTCCCAAATCATCTGCAGATGGATCTCAGGTTCTACCCGCAGGTGGTTCGTATGACTCGTTGCGAGAGCACTTCCGGTTATCCGGAGATGCTGAGAGACATGGTCACTTTTCTGGGGTTCAGTTGGGCACCAGAGTACCAGGTCTACGAGCACCAGCGAGAGTTTGAGCAGACCTACTACCAGGCTATCGTCTACATTCTGTCAGATGATGGCAGGAGCGTAGTCCACCGCTACGAGGCAGTGGGTTCCACAGTGGATATGGCTGTGCAGCAGGCAGCTTATGTGAGTATCACCGTCCTTCGTGCTGACTACTGGGGATTTGACGATTCTATCTATCGCCACATCCCCCGTGGTTACATCACTTCGGAGGGAGCTCACTTCACTCTCTACGACAACTTGGATGTTTTCGAGCATGATAGCTCCAGGCTGCACACCACCGCTCAGTTTGTGAGACACAGTGACGCAGTTGCCACCACACTATCTCAGGAGTTGGCTTCAGTCAGGGAGCAGCTCTACCTTGCTTTGACTCGTCTGGCGACTTACACCACAGATTTTGTTGGAGACGAGCGCTTTGCACGTTTCGATCAGCCATTTGGGCGTCGTATGCTAGATGCTGGAGGTTACGAGCCGATCAGAGGTCCACTCCTCAACCTTGGTGCTGGTTACACTGGGATTCCCCGCTTTGGAGCACAGGGAGTCGATGCTACGTACTTCACCACACCGAGAGTCGCTCTCAGAGCACTTCCGATCTACGTGGATCGTCGTTCTACATACTTTCGTGAGCGTGCTCCGCACCGTACCTCTCGCCGTATTCCAAGACGCCGTCCTGCGTGATGAGCATGGGAGTACCGATGTATCCATTCCTAGCTATGTTTAGTTATCCTTTCGTATTCGAACCATTTATGGTGTGTTGGATATTCTGATGTATTTGAACATGTGATGATGTACATGTTGGTTATCTATTCATGCGTCGGAATAATCTCTCTTTCGGTTGCAAAGTCTATGCCTTCCTATTGTTGTGCTAAAATGCATTTCCATTCAGGATGCCTCCAACAAGGAACAACACGCCTGAGCCACCGCCAATCGCGGAGCTGTTGACTCAGATGACCCAAGTGATGACGCAGATGGCCCAGTTTCAGGCTAATCAGCACATCAACCAGACTGCTCCACGAGTCAGCATCAAGGAGTTCCTCAGTCTGGGCCCAAGAGCGTTCGTGGCCACACGCGAGCCTCTGGACGCTGATGACTGGATCCGTGAGATAGCCAGGGCTCTGGAGATTGCACTCGTAGCTGAGGAAGACAAGGTCAAGTATGCCTCCTATCTGCTGAAGGGTCAGGCAGCTTCGTGGTGGGAAAACTACCAGGCCATGAGAGCTGGCATGCCAATCACCTGGGGTTGTTTCAAGGAAGCCTTCCTGAAGCACCACATTCCAGATGGTCTCATGGAAAGAATGCGTGAAGAGTTTTGCTCTCTCAAGCAAGGCAAGCTGGACGTCATCAGCTATCAGAGTGAGTTCAATCGCCTCGCTCGGTACGCTGGAGATGAGGTGTCCACCGAAGCTAAGAAGATGGCAAGGTTCCGCAGAGGTTTTAACCCGGAACTCAAGTATGCTCTCACCAATGTCAAGACCAAAGACTTTTAGGAGCTCGTTAACACCGCGCTCAATGAAGAGAATTGGCGCAAGGCGTTCGAGGAGTCTCGCAAGCACTCGCGTGAGGGTGGTTCCTCCTCCAACATGACCACCCCTCCGCAGAAGCGCCGCATCTGGGTGCCAAATGGTGCTGTCACTAGGGCTACATACGCCCAAGCTTCTCCAGGCTTCGTGTCGTGGGATAATCACGGCAGACGTTACCAGGGGTAACCTATCTTGGGGCAAGACGACACAGGCGTTTGGGAGAGGGTTTAGCTCAAAGGAAAACATGATGATGTTCGATCTGGTAGCCAGCAATCAAGTCGCCGAGTCTCCGATCTCAAGATAATAACTCAACTCTCGTGTTACAATGGATATTCGATATCAGGCGATATTGCTAGAACTCTCTTGGATCTCCCTTAACCTAACTTAGGGGCCGGTTTATAAAGCACCCGAACCCCCTGGCTTGCCCTCGAAGGCGCACCCTGAATCCTACCCGGACACCGCATACAAAACCCTAGCTTTCCTTACCGTAACCCGCAATCCGGGTTACCAGGTGTAACATCCCAAGGATTAAAAACAGCCATTAGAATGTTTGCTCTCTGTTATTTTATGTTTTGCATCATGGCATCATGTTGATTGCATTTGTTTTGCTTGTTTTCATTTGTTTTCCAACTGTTTTCCTTTGTTTTCCTTTGTTTTCTATTTGAATTTCAAATCAAATTTCAAACCTTTTGTTTCATCCTTGTGATGTTACACTTTCTAAAAAGATATTTCAAACTAAAACAATTGTTTGTTTCCATTAAATCCCTAAGGTTCAACTATTTAAAATTGTGGTTTTTAATAGTTCACTTAATTAAATTGCCTTTCAAATTCAATTATGATTCTTCCAAACAGCAACCATTTAAAAATTAATGAAACAAAACATTTTTCCAAATCAATTTGTTTCAAATAATCTTAAGGTTTCACACTTTTCAAATGGGTCCTCTTAACAATTCATTTAATAACAAATTCCATTCATTTTTAAACAAATGGCAAATATCAAATAAGTTCAAATCTTTTGGAAAGTCAAAAGTCACACAATGTTGTGGTAACCCTAAATAAACTATAACCAAATTTTCTAAATTTTGCTAACCTAAACAACTAACATTTTCTATCCTTTTCCAATTCAGCAAAAAAAATATAATAAGAACAAAAATATTAAAATCAGCACAAGGGAGAGGTGAGAGTGCCCCATCCTTTTTTTTTCTCTCCCCTCAGCCCAACACCACCCCAAGCCCACTTTCCCTTGGCCCATACCCCCTTCTCTGTCGTCATCAACCTCTGTACGATCACCATCTAACACCTCCACGTAGCAGAGACCATGGAGGAACGGTGATCCCCCTCTCCTCCCCTCCTATAAGACCTAGGCCCTAACCCTAGGGTTCCTCTATCTCTCATTCTCCCCTCCTTCTTCCCTCTACCGCCTCCAATCTCTCCTCTTCCTCCCCTCCATCTCCCTGCAACCTCTGAACCTGAAACCTCAACAGGAAGCTTCCTCCTTTTGGCTCCGGTGATCGCCGGCCGTCGAGGGCCCCTCCGGCCGCGGTGAGGGCGGGAATGGAAAGCCCTCACCGCGGGCTCCCTCTCCACCCCCTCGGTGGGCACCGGGAGGGGCGGATGCGCCGCCGCCATCGCCTCCCGCCGCCGGCCACGCCCTGCTGCACGTCCGCCTCCCCTGCGACCTGTCCGCCCCGACCACCTCCTCCTGCGTCGAGCGATCGAGGTGAGCACCCCACCTCGCTCCCCTCTCCTCCTCCCCGACGCAGCACGCCCCCACGTCCCCTCCCGCGAGCGGCGCCCCCTCCGGCGAGCCTCCAGCGCTTTCTGTCCGCCATGGTTCAGTACGTGCAGATTCAGAGATTCAGTTACAGTTAAAAAAAAATCCCGACAGCCACACCTTATACCCCCCCGATCTTCTTTCCTATCACAAGCACCGCAGCCACCCCACTGGTATGGCGCGCGCGCAGCAAAGCCCCAGGTCGCGGGGTAGAATCCCAGCCCCGCCCCTTTTGCTGCTTATTTTTCTCCAATTGAGTGCAGTACAGCTTTCTGAACCATAATCCCCCCGAGTACCCCTCTCTGTCACAACCCACAGCAGCTACCCTACTGGTAAACACCCCTCGCGCCTAACCCACAGGGCCTGGGTTCGATTCCCCCTCACCACACCTTTTTATTCCCTGTTTTTTTTTCTTTTCTGCTCGAAATTCAGAAAAGCAGATCTGAAACATTACTTGTAAAATCCATTAAAAATTGAATCTTGCTCCAATTTGAACGATTCAAAATCCTGTGAACTCATAATTTTGTGCTCTTTCCATTAATGTCAAATTTGCAACATGTTTCTGTAACAATTTTTGCACTAATTAATTAATTACTGAAAATGCCATAAAAAGTGGAAACTTTGGAATTTCATAACTTTAGTTCTACTCATCCAATTTAAGCAAACTTGGGCTCTAAAAATTTGTCTTAACAAACTCTACACACTGGTATTTTATTTGGGCACAATTGAATTAATTTTGAACATGTTTTCCTCTGTTTACTAAAAAGGGAAGAATAAAACTATTTATGGAAAATGGCATAATAAATTCAATAATCACCCAAAAGTTATGTTTGATAGCCCAAAATGTTCAATGAAACCTTTGCTACATATTTTCAACGTTTTCAATGCAATTTGTTACTGTTTTGAATATTTTAAATTGGTGCAATATTTGAAAACTTGTTAAATTCACTTAAACTTGCAAAATTCATAACTTGGGCATAAAAATTCCAAATTCCACAAAATAAATATGTTTTCCAATTAACTTTTCATGTACATTCCAAATATAAATTTTGTTTGCTGTTTTGAATAATTTAAATTGCTGAAAACAACTGTTTCTTATTTATTGCATTTAAAATTGCCAAAATAATAACTTGCTCATTTTAAATCCAATTTCAACAAATGAAATATGTTTTCCATGCAAAATTAAACCCTCTTTCCAAATATAAACTTTGTTTTCTGTTTTGAATAATTAAAATTGGTTAAATAATTTAAACCTTGTTTAATTCATTTAAAATTGGTAATTTCATAACTTGATCAAAACAAATTCTTTTGGGACATATAAAATATGTTTTCCAACCCTAAAAGTATAAACTTTTCAAATATGAATTTGGTTTAATGCTTTGAACAAATAAAAATTCAAATAAGTTCATGTTTGAATTAAATTCATTTAATTCTTGTTTAACCTTGTTTAATTCATAAATAATTTATTTGAAATCCTTTTTCAACAAGTGAAACATGTAATCCACCTAAAATTTGGTGTTCTTTTCAAATATAAACTTTGTTATCTATTTTGAACAATTAAAAGTGGTGAAAACAACAAATGCTTGTGTGACACCTTTAAGGAACCAAAATTTCCTAACTTAATAAATGAATTTCCAAACATGGTAAACCTTATTTCTATTTGATTCTATTGTTGTTATTTTGTTGTTTTCCTCATACATGCCTCATGCTAATTCATTTACACATGATGATTAGTTGTAGAACAATTAATTCAACCATAATTCATGGGCTTTTCATATGCAATCCAATTGCATGTGGGTCCATTTAATCATGTTATGTTATCTTGTCAACTAGTTTAATTCTATGCATCAATTAAATGGTCATGCATCATCCCATGTTTGTGCACTATGCCATGATATTGATTGTTTGCCTCTGTGTTGTTTGTTTGCTTCTTCTCGGATAAACGACGACGTTGAGACCGACGATCCTTCCGACACCCCTTCTAAGGACTTAGCTCAGTACCAGGCTACTGGGTTTGCAGGCAAGTTATCACTCACATGAACCATCGTGTTCCTTTCAACATTGGTTACCGATACATTCCGTTGTCTATTCTGCTAGCCCTATGATTAGTTGCTTCTGTTACGAACCTATCACATGTATCCTTCAACCCTGATATTGACTCACCTCCATACCTATAACCTTTTGTTTGAGCCCGTGTCTTACTAGCATGCTTAGGTTGTTTTGCTCGAGTCTGTTACCCGTTACTTTCTATTACTATTACTTTTACGTTCTGGGGGCTCAATGTTTAATCAATCAATCATGCTACTGTTATTGTTAATAATAATATGATGATAAGGCACCGGCAGGAGGCCCATGGGTGGTTTTGAGGCCTGCTAGTGTCGCCCCCTAATTAGGAAAAGAGTCTTGTCTACTGATCCATGATGAGCGCACTACCCGCATGTGGGAAGCGAGTATGGGCGCCCCCCTCAACTTGACTCGATTCGCATCTCGTCCAAATCGCCACATTTAGTTCGGGTGTTCCATTTGCTGCATGCATGATCTTGCGAGCCCTTGGATCCCGGGTGGAACTTTCGTAGTCGGCATTTAGGGCGGCGTGGTCTTCCAGTGCTATGAGGGTCCCCTTTTCTCCGGGGGCTCGATTAGCCGCGCACGCACATCACGTGGTGCTTTGGGCTTGATGCGAAGAAGGGTTGGGTTGTGTTGAGTGCCCCGCTTGGTGGAATGGCCGTTCCATCTGGCGGGTTATTCATACGTGTACGACCAAATTGGTGCAACCCTGCAGGGATAATCTTCTCGAGAAGCCGTGTTTTCCGCGGTTATGGATTACTTGGTGAAAGTACTGGCTAACAAGTACTCAGGACAACTTAAACCTAATGATTAACAACCTTACACCCAATGATTAACAACTTGACTAGTAATAGGCTTATTGACACAATAATATGAACCATCATTAACTCAACTGTGTGGGTTATCCTCGGATTGCTTCTTTGGATAAGGGGCGAGATCCAGGATGGGTTTGCTTGAAGTTATCTTTCAGTTGGTTACAATACTCGACCTTATCTCCTTTCTGTTAGCCGGAAGTGGTAGAATCTCTGTAGTTGGTTAGCGCAGCCAGTTGCCGCATCTTTTATATCCCCTTTCCTCCGTTGAACCCAAGGCATCTGTGCTTGGTGTTGACGAGTTACACTTTGGTGAACTGTGAGTCTTGCTTGCCAGTACGTTTATGTACTGACCCCTTTGGGGCTGTGGTTTCCGCAGACCTACGTTTCCGAGGATCTACATGGTGTCTACTACGTGGAGTATGACGAGACTGCTGACGAGTAGATAGCGGACCCAGGCAGGATCCGAGACTTCGTGGATGGGCTCCGTCTGTTCGTTTCCGGCCTCTTAGGCCTATTTGGTTCTTGTCTGTACTCAGACATTTTGAATGCTTCCGCTGTATTGTAATGATGTATTGTTGGGACATGTGTCCTCTGAATGATTGTATTTGCTATCTCTGCTCTAATGAGAGCCATTTGCAACTTATTTCAATCTTTCGTGTCGTAGAGATCTGTTGTGATATCACTTGTTCAACGCCGTTGACGTACCATGTGTGTATGGTTTGAAGTACGTCAATGGAAGTGTCCTGATTTCTATGGGATAGTTTACATCGACGGTGAATAGTAGAGTTTGGTTGTCGCACATAAGTGCTGGCCTACTCGTAAGAGGATGCGGGAGTAGATAAGCCCCGTAATCCAAGCATCTACTATTCAGTTCGGCCCGATGAGTATCCCCTAGAAGTCAGGGTGCGACACCAGGCCTACAAACTTGGGCCTTCTAGAAATTTCTTTATCCTTAGCCGGATCTTGCGCAGCGTCCTTTGGGCCGGGTTACACCTCAGCATTGGCCTACCAGATTATCATCCCTCCATCAGTAGTCCCCAGAATAGCTTGGGCTTCACGGGATTCTCTTTGAAGCACACTCTATTCCCTGCAAAATTATCAAACTTACAAATTCAATGGAGGCCGGGTTAATTAGCTTTGATAAATAGCCAGGCCTAACTCCACGGTGGCCATATAGTAACCCGGCTTTCTCCAAGTCTTTACTTATCTTCCCGGGTTAACACCCTGATAAGAATGTTTAAAGATCCGGCTTACTTTACTCGATAATTGACCCTGACGTCGCGGAGAAGATCTCCTTCCCATTTTTGTCCGGATATCTCGTTCAGCACTTAAAGCACACCCCACATAATCTAGGCAACTAGCCGTTAATCCGAAATTTCCGGCTGCCGTCCGTTGGACTAGGTTTACCCACCCGCACCCTTATAAATAAGTGCTTAGGGTAAACCTAACCCCAACGGCTCATTCTCCCCCTTTCCTCTTTCTCTTCGCCTCCGCGCTCAAGCTCACAGAGCATCGTCACGGAGACCTCACGCGCGTCACCAGAGCCAATCTGCCGCAGGCTGCGCTCCGCCACGGTTCGCCCCGTGCCGCCGAAAAGGTCCGACGCCGCACCCCCGACCTGCCCGCCGGGAATCGCAAAGGGACACCAAGCCTGTACCATTTGCCTCCGTCGGGCTTCACTTCGATCTCCTCCAGTAAGTCTCTCATATCCATTAACTTGCCTTTGCAATTTCTCAATTTATTTCAGATTAGATCTGAGTCAACCCGCCGGTCATTTTTCTTGTCACGCCGAATTAGGTCGCTTGAATTCACTCTAGCTCATCCAATGGATTGAATATAGACTTCACTTCACTCCCCTACTGCCCATAGTCATTAATTTCACCACAAATTTAGGAATGGAATCTCCAATCTAGGCTCGGGCCGCCCAAATTTTCCGCTCCTGTCTCTGTCACCCGGAAAATCCTCCTTCTCCCGGTTCTTTTGTTCGCAATAGATACATGGGCAACCATCCATCTTCCCCAAGCACTTTTCAATACGTAAGCCTCCATAATTTTTATAATGATGCTTGATACCCGGATAACTTGTAACCTTATTCCGCAAAATGATACCCAGATAATATTTAGCTTCCATGTTGTCTCGATATCGCTCGCCAATACTCGGCCAAATCATGGTTTCCGAGTCTTATTTCTTATACCCTTCTACCTTGTGCTTTGCAGGTTAATCCCATGGCTCCCAAGAAGCAGGGGAAGCAGCCGGCCAAGGCCAAGACCACCAACTCCATATCCGCCAACTGGGCGCGATCCACGGTTACGAAGGCCAAGTTAGAAGAACTGGCCGAGTTAGGGGTTCTTCCCCCTCAAAAGGATATCCATTGGAGGGTGCCGGGTAACGAGACCCGCCCTACGCCCGCGGATGATGAGGTAATATGTTTTGTGGAGCACGTGACCCGGGGGTTCCGTCCTCCGGGTCACCCTTTCTTTCGTGACGTTTTGAGCCACTATGGCCTCCGAATATTTGACATAGGGCCTAACTATGTGTTAAATATCTCCCATTTCATCGTTCTTTCCGAGTCATACTTGTGCACACCGCCAAGTTTGGCTCTTTTTATCGAACTTTTCCAGTGCAAACCGTGCCGCGAAAGCTGTGACGGGGCACTTGTCGCTTGCGGCGGGGTCTCTATCCAGCGCCGCAAGAATTCTCTAATGCCACCCCTCACACTCAACTCCCACGTCAAACACTGGCAACTTTCATATTTTTACTGCCGGGACACCTCCCCACCCGGCCAAAAGAAACTGCCAGGTTACTCGGAGGGCCTCCTCGATATCTCCGAGACCTTCAACGCCTTTGCCCCTGACTCGGACAGGGAGGCAATCCAACCTTTATTAGCCAAAATCACTATTCTTTCGGCCCAAGGTCTCATTGGGCTTAACCTGGTGAAAACTTGGGTTGATTTCCGGATCCAACCCAATTCCATCCGCACAAAGTTGATGTGCGAGTACTTGGGGCACACCACAGACTCGCTCCGATACTCCACTAATAGCTTTGCAGCCGGTGACACCAACAATACTATCAAGAGCTTCTTGACAGAGAAGTTGGAGGTGATCCGGAATATAGCCGGGTTAGAACCCTTCACATGCGAGAACCCGGCCCCCGAGGTAAAGATCAGGTTTTCATGTTTTTTACCTTCACTCTTTCCTCTTGATACAGCTGATAACCCTCGTTCTTACATCTTCATCTCAGGCTAATGATGATTTTTGGAAGATCGAAACCCCTCCTAACTCCGACAATCCAGAGGAGAAAGAAGATGCCGTTAACTCGGATGAAGGTGTACTCCGAGTTTCACTTAGTTCCTTTGAGTTTGTCGTGGCTCGTTCTTCATTTTCCAACTGTAACCTCGATAACTTCCAGAACAAGAGGACAAGGACGAAGGAGAAGAAACTGAAGGCAAGGTGGAATCCGCCAGCGATGAAGATGAAGCGGAGCCGACGATCAAAGTCGGAGCAAAGAGAAAGCCCCGAGGGGTCGTCTTCAAGGTTCCATATCGTTTCCTTGCCTCCAAACCATATTCATTTGATAACATGCATAAGCTAAACTTGGCGTTACTCCACTGGCCGTATCTGAAGGAGTCGCCTATGACCAAGCGCAGAGCGACTCGGAATTACCCGGGTGATGATGCTCTTAACCCGGGTATTCCATCGTCTCCGGCTCGTCGCGCTGGTATTTACCTTATCCTTCCTTGAATGTAAAAATCTTCCTGAACCATTCCCTTACAGGGTAATTCCATGTCTTGTTTGATGTTTTTCAGTTTCGTCCGGGTCCAGTAGCGAATTCCCCTCGGACTATGCGGTGAATCCCGGGTAAAATTCCTTTCCTGATGTTTTATCACATTTTCATCACCTTTTTCTAGTTATACGCTAAATGCTCACTCATACTGTCCATAGGGCCACGGTCATTATTAGCGACCAAGAAGATATGGAGACCGATGACCCGGGTAAGGGGAACCCGATTGATGATATGACAGCCGCAGCTGGCGGCGAAGAACAAGTGCCACCAATAAACCCGGCCGGACAAGAAGCCGAGTACCCGATAGCCTCACACGCAAGCGAGGAGGAAAAAGCTGCAGCTTTAGGTGCGAGAGGAGGAGCACCAGACTCCGATATTCGGAAGACCCGGATGCCTTCTCCCGCCAAGAAGAAGACTCCTTCTCCGAGTCTCCAAGACCCCGGGTCCTCTAAATTGGGTAATGATACTTTCGACCAGCTGATGAGCGCTCTCCTCACTATGAAGGCCTCGGAGAGCAATATTCTAGAGCGCATGGCAGCAGAGCACCAGGTAACAATACTTGATATCTCGTAGTATCCATCTAGTCCCCAAGTTCCGAGCATAACTTGTTGAAGTTGTGCATGGTACTTTATGCCATATTCGGCTTGCCGTGATACCCGACAGATACTTGTACTCTTTGCTCCTTACAGGCGCAGGTCACCCGGTCTGATGAAATCTTGCTCAAGACCGAACAACTTCTGCTTGCCGAGGTAAAGCGGAGAGAGGCCCTTAAGGCTGACGTGGAAACCTTGAAGAAAGATGTTTCCAAATATAAGAAGAAGTGCACCACTGCTCAAACCGCACTGAAGAAATTATCGGACCAAGTTACCGACACTTATCGCATCTTGCTTAGTAAGTTTTTGCTGCCGACTGACTTCATGCCTCTACTTTGTTACATGATACTCGGAATTACTGATATGTCCTTCCTTTGTTTCAACTGCAGGTGCCAACCTTGCGGCCCCAGAAGAAGATGCTGTTGCAAAGGCTAAAACTTTAAAGACCGTACTCCGTACTTTCTTTGCCGGTACCAAGTTTATATTGGATGCCGTGAAGTGGCCTACTGAGGTATATCCGGGTGAAGAAAACCTTATCCAAGCCTGCTCCACTGTGTCTGCATGGATCGAGCTCTGGAAACGCTCGGCATGCCGGATTGGCATGACCCGGGCCTTTGCGCTGGCTAAGGCTTACTTTCCTAAGCTTGAGCCGGCAAAGGTGATATCCGGGTTTCCAGAATTCAAGGCGGACGGCTCCAAGTTTGGGCCCAAGGACTTCAAGGCCGTACAATCCGCAGTGCGTCACTCGGCAACCACTTTGGCCGATAGTATGGATCTGGGTACGCTTATGAGCTCGTACGATGCTGAAGACAAAATCGTGAAGGAGGAAGCACCCCCGCCCTTCGATATTTTGAAGAAATGGACTGCCGATTCGGCCAGGAAGAGAGAAGAAACCGCGAAGAGGGAGGCCGAGTTAAGATCAGAGCCAACCACCTCTACGCCGGCTGTCCTCCCGCCTGTCCGTCCTGATGCGAAGAATACGGGTGACGATACCGGGAGAGCTGAAGAGCTGGCCCAGGACCAAGACCCGTAGGGCAAGGGCAAAGATGTGGACCCTACTCAGGAAGCCGAGTGAACAAATTCCATCACGATACCTTTGTCGTTTCGACGCTTTTGTTCGAACAGATATTCTTTTGTCGGTGCACCTATGCACCTTTGATATTAGTACCGAGATCTGTGACGCACTTTAATTCCTTGATATACCTCGTGCCTCTTCTGGCCTTTGGATGAACTTGATACTTATATGGTTTTAGAGCTTATTCTTGATATCCGACTTTCTTTATGTTTCCTTTTGTGAGAATCGGCTTCCGAGTATCGTGGGTTTCGACAAGTGGACTTTTTTTCTAAGTCCTCAAGTCCCCAAGACTCGGATGTTGGGGTTTTTCGAGCTTAGCGATTAAACAACTTGTTTTTGTTTCGAAACCTGCAGTACCCCAGGCCCGAATTTCCGAGTGTGGGATATATGGTCTTTTCAAAGAGAACAAGCTTGTTGTTGCTAAGCCCAAACCCGGAGCCGTTTCACACAAGTAATGAAGTTATGCTTGATAGACGTTGAGTTTCCGGCTATTAGCCTTGTACTCTGCATAACCTGTGGTTTAGATGACCCTTTTGACTATCTTGTACTGTAAGCCGGCTTTCGCGTGGATACCATGTTGTTACATCTATACGAAAACAGGGTCAGGCAAGTCCCATTGGGCTTCATGGCTGATTGTAATCGTAAGCGAGCAAATCATGCCACTTTAGTGCAAGTCACATCAAGCTTAAGTAAGAAAAGTCAAGAAAATTTGGCTCCTTTGTCCGGTTATAAGATTGCAGCCGTACTCGTTTGCGAGTAATCGGCCCTTATAACTCATAGGCATCAAGGCCGGGTCTTTGGGTTTATAACTGTGTTATTCAAGCGATCAGCCCCCAAGACCTATATATATGCGACATACTTGATGATACTGATGTGCTGATGGCAATAAATAATACTTACCTGTAACCGAAGTAAAGATCATAACAAAATAAGACTTGATAACCATCTCTTTATTGATACGAGAAAGTTTGGGTCAGCAGGCCGCCTCATTAAAAACCTTCCAGTCCCCTTAGGTACCCTGGATAGGAAAAGAGTGCGTCTGAAACCTGCTGCCCGTTACATTGTTTAGTTCTTCTTGGGAATCTGTCCGGGTCTAACGTAATCGATACACATTCTCCACTTGTTGGTCTTTTTTATTATGAGTACCGGGTTTGCTAGCCAATCCGGGTGAGGTGTTTCCATGACGCGGCTGGCTGTGAGCGGCCGTGCAATTTCTTCTCCTGTGGCAGATTGTTTGGGAGGATCATGCTTGATGAAAGCCACCATCTTGGTGTCTTGTACTGCCTTGAACTTTGCTCTCTCATCTTCATTACTCGGCCTTTTCGATGTTGTTCTGTCATCCGTGTCTGTTTGAGACCGGTAATGCTTGAGTTCCTCTTTTCTGCAAGCTTGCTCAGCCATTGCTGCATCTCCTTTGTCGCACTCGGCCGCTATATCCCGGTTTCCATGTATGGTGATGGTCTGCTTAGGGCCCGGGATTTTTAGCTGTAGGTACACGTAACATGGCCTAGCCATGAATTTAGCATAAGCCGGCCTTCCGAAAAGCGCGTGATAAGGACTGCGCAACTTGACCACCTCGAAAGTGAGCCACTCAACTCGATAATTGTCCTTTGATTCCCCAAAAGCTACTTCCAATGCGATTTTTCCCTCGGGGCACGCTGAGTGACCCGGCACTATCCCATCAAAAATTGTTGAACTTTTTTGTAGCTGAGACTCCTTGAGACCCATGCGTAGAAAGGTTTTCCAATACAGTATGTTGATGCTACTTCCACCGTCCATCAGGACCTTTTTCAGCTCATGCCCATTGACCTGCGGTGCAACTACCAATGCCAAGACTCCCGGGTGTTCTATTCTTTCCGGGTGATCCCTTCTGCTCCATGTTACGTCCTGTTCTGACCACCTCAGGTATCTCGGAACAGCCGAGGACACCGAGTTTACCGCCTGCTTCAGTATCTTTTTATCCTTGTTGGAACTTCCTGTGGTATGCACATGATATTGACCCAACTGCTTGGGGTTAGCCTGGAAACCTCCGGCTCCCCCTTGATTGTTACCCTGATTTCCGGCTGCCGGGTTACCGGCTGGGGGTGGGCCGTTGCCCGGGTTTCCACCTGGACCCGGTCCTCCTCCCCGACCTGCACCTCGCATGGCTCTGTTCACTTCCTCGTTCTTCCATCTCTGCAGGTCGGCGCACTGCTCCAAGGAGTGGTTAGCCGGCCTACCGTTCCTGCTGTGCTTTGGGCACGCCATTCTGAAGATGTCCCAATTGTTGCTCGGCCTTGGTGGCCCTTGATAATTTCCTCCATTGTGACTCCCAGTATTAAAATTTCCTTCTGCCCTGGGTCTTGAAGATCCGGCTTCAGTGTTGGCGACAAACTCGGAGCCTCCCTCGAGCGGGCGCTTGTTCTGGCTATTACCGTTGTTACCCGGAGCTGATCCATTGCCGGTTCTTCCGCCATTACTTGTGTTTGCTTTTGCTTTTTTGTCATCAACTTCCTCTTCTGTAGTATCTGTTGCAGCATGTTTGTTGCATGCATCCATCAGTTCTCCCATCGTGACCTCTGAAGAATTCCGGCTTGATTTCATGCGAGTTAATTTTTGCACTAAGGGCGTGTACTTGCATGTTTTTTCCATAGCTTGTAATGCATCCTTGGGTTGAATATCTGTGGATAAATGAAGTATTTCCATAACCCGGCGGACCCAGCTGCGCGCCGACTCTCCCTTCTTCTGGACGCATCGTTCTAGGTCATCAATAGTGAATAACTTTCTGCACGTCCCATGAAAGTGCTTGATAAACGCGGTTTTCAACTCCTCCCATGATTTGATAGATCCTTCCGGTAGATTAGTGAACCATAACTTTGCTGCTCCTTCCGACATCATCAAGTACATGAATTTGGCTTGAAGATTCTCGGATGCATTGCGAATCGACAAAGACATCTCATAACTGCTCAACCATGTTTCTGGATCCATAGTTGGTTCGTAATTCACCACTTTACCCGGCTCTTTGAATTTTTCCGGGTAAGGTTCAGCCCTTATGCTATCCGAGAGACATTTAGGTCCTGCAAGAATGGTCGAAACTGGTCTTACTCGGGAAACGTGTGATCCCGCGGGAGGTACGGCTGGACGTGGTACTGCTGGTGGCCCATGTACCGCAGACCCCTCCACGACCCTTCTGGCTCTGGAACTATCCACGACAGCTTGCGCTGCTGATGCTGCCGGTGCTGCCTGAGTACGGGGAGGAGGCGGCATTTGCTGCTGCTCTTCCCTCTGCCGTGCTGAGCTTGTTTGGACATTTCCTGTATTGCCTCGATATTGACTGGCGTATGGTGTCCCATGCATTCCACTTCTGTGATCCGGATAATTAGCTTGCTGCGCCACCGCGGTGTGCAGCATATCTATCGCCCGCTGGGTCTGTTCTGCGTGGGGCGACTCTCTCACGGGGATTTGATTCAATGCGAGTGTTGCTGCGTACACGTTGTCCATGGGATTGTTGTAGTGACCCGGTGGTGTGCGAAATCGTGACGGTGGTGGTGGTAATGTATCGCCGGTTGCAACTCTAGTCTGGGGTAAAGGTAACCCGGCCTGCTCGTTTGCCGGCTGTGTTCCCGCAGTTGCCGGCTGAGGTGCAGTTCCTTAGTTCGCCGCTGGGATCGGCTGATCTTGAGGTGTGATAAACAGTGTAGCCGGATTTATAACCCCACCCAACGCTAGTAATCTGGTTTGGTGCCTTTGATGTATTCTAGTTGTTTCCTCTCGGAGCCGGGTTTCCAGTGCATCCAGCTCACGTTGGCGCGTGGCCATCCCTTGCCTTTCTGCTTCTACTTGCCTTCTCTGTTGCTCCAATGCACGACGGGCTACATCTAGATCCCTAACACGTTCCGCGGCGTTTTCTGGAGTGATAACCGTGGCAAGAACTGTGGGATCTAGAATCAAATTGTTATCGAACAGGGCCGGGTGCTGTGGATTTGAAGGACCCGCCCCTGGTGTCCGGTTTGCTAGAAATCCGAACGTGTTTGCCTGCAACTCATCATCTGCTGCGCGGCTGGTAACTGATGCCGATTCTCCATCAACCCGGACCAGGATCGGGTTTCCGTTAGCCGTACCTTGCTGCTGGGCCGATGCCTATGCTGCTCCGACTACGGCCGCGGTCACGTTCTCCTGATTGAGATTGGTCGCGGGAGCCGTGTAAACCGCAACCCAGCGCGCAACGCTTGGCGCGAATTCATGATGTTCCTCTTCGCCGCTATTCTCCTCGTACCGGTTTTCCAGGAGATCCAGGATAGATTCGGTATCATCTTCTCTCTCGACCCGGCCACGCGGGGTCCAGGCCGGTTCTCCCGGCTGTTCCTCCTTTGTGGTGGGTTCTTCCGTCGGATCTGTCGTTCCTACTGATTCTTCTCCATCTGATTGGATATAGGTGGCCTCCCCTGACACAGAATCAGATCCAAAATCGTCAGGGATCAAACCGGAAGTACGTACCATACCGATGAAGACGTTGATCCGGCCGATTGTCACGATAGATCCGGACACGAGGTGATCCGACTCTGGCCCCCAGCCGGAATCGTCCACCATCTTCTCTCCTTCGTGGTCGGTGTAGATCTCGCCGATGACTAGATTCTCCATGTTCTTCCGAGCTTCTCCCGTGACGTAAACACCTTTGGACGCAGGCCCCACGGTGGGCGCCAACTGTCGTGGGATAATCACGGCAGACGTTACCAGGGGTAACCTATCTTGGGGCAAGACGACACAGGCGTTTGGGAGAGGGTTTAGCTCAAAGGAAAACATGATGATGTTCGATCTGGTAGCCGGCAATCAAGTCGCCGAGTCTTCGATCTTAAGATAATAACTCAACTCTCGTGTTACAATGGATATTCGATATCAGGCGATATTGCTAGAACTCTCTAGGATCTCCCTTAACCTAACTTAGGGGCCGGTTTATAAAGCACCCGAACCCCCTGGCATGCCCTCCAAGGCGCACCCTGAATCCTACCCGGACACCGCATACAAAACCCTAGCTTTCCTTACCGTAACCCGCAATCCGGGTTACCAGGCCTACGAACTTGGGCCTTCTAGAAATTTCTTTATCCTTAGCCGGATCTTGCGCAGCGTCCTTTGGGCCGGGTTACACCTCAGCGTTGGCCTACCAGATTATCATCCCTCCATCACTTCGCTCCCCGCCCACCCAACCCAGCTCAGATGCATGATCCAAGGGGTTCAATGGGGCAGCCAAGGCCAGGTCCTCCTCGTGTCGTCACTTGCTTCAAGTGCAAGCAGACGGGACACTACGCCGACAAGTGCACGCAGAGGCAGCTACCTCCACCACCACCACCTCGCCCTAACACAAACCAGGCAATGGTGCGCGCTCCCCCGCATAAGGCCTTCAACTCCAACAACATGCCTGTCGGGAGGACCGCAAGGGTGAATCACGTCAAGATCGACAAAGCTGAGGAAGCTCCTGACGTCGTTCTCGGTACATTCCCCGTAAGCTCTTTTCCAGCTAAAGTGTTGTTTGATACCGGAGCATCACATTCTTTCGTGTCAAAGATCTTTGCGACAACAATTAAACTCCCCTTTGTTGGTTTGGGTTCCCCGCTAGTAGTAAACTCCCCTGGAGCAACTATGCACACTTCTAAGATCAGTCACAGAAATCAAATTCTAATTAAAGGCCACATATTCCTTGCTTCTCTCATACTACTTGGAAATTCTGACATTGATGTCATTCTTGGTATGGATTGGTTGAAGGCCAATAAAGCAAAAATTGACTGTGCTCAAAAGTCAATAACTCTGTTCCACCCTTCTGGCCGGATAGTCTATTCTCCACATGAATCAAGTTCCATTCAGCTATACACACTCGATGCAAAACCTCTACCTCTACTCGAAAATGTTCCGGTGGTTTGTGAATTCCCTGACGTCTTTCCATAAGAATTGCCAGGAATGCCTCCGGACAGAGCAGTTGAGTTCGTGATCAAACTTGAACCAGGTACTCTCCAATCTCTAAGCATCCATACAAGATAGCTCCTCCTGAACTGAAGTTGTTAAAGGAGCAAATCGATATGTACATGGAGAAAGGTTACATTCAACCTAGTTCCTCGGCTTGGGGTTGCCCAACTCTGTTTGTTGCAAAGAAGGATCAAACAAAGAGACTCGTTGTTGACTATCGTCCTCTTAATGAGAAAACAATCAAAAACAAGTATCCAATTCCTCGTATCGATGATCTTTTTGATCAACTTGCTGGAGCCTCAATATTCTCCAAGCTGGACTTGAGAATGGGTTGCCATCAAATAAAGATCAGAAAGGAAGATATTCCAAAGACAGCCTTCGCCACTCGCTACGGTCTATATGAATACACCGTCATGTCCTTTGGTCTCACCAATGCACCGGCGACCTTCTCTCGACTCATGAATTCTGTCTTCCATGAATACCTCGACAAGTTCGTTGTGGTATATCTTGATGATATTCTTGTCTACTCAAAATCCGAGGAAGAGCATGAAGAACATCTTCGGCTCACTCTCATGAAACTTCGCGAGCATCGTCTCTATGCCAAGTTCTCCAAATGTGAGTTCTGGATTTCATAAGTTGTTTACCTTGGTCATGTCATCTCTGCCAAGGGCATAGCCATTGATCCAGAAAAGGTTAGAGCAATTGTTGATTGGAAACCTCCAAGGACGGTGAAGCAAGTAAGAAGTTTTCTTGGCTTTGCTAGCTATTGTCGTCGTTTCGTCCAAAACTTCTCCAAGATTGCCAAACCTCTCACTGACCTCACAAAGAAGGACAAGACGTTCGTTTGGTCTCCACAATGTGATGAAAGTTTCAATCTCCTCAAGACTAAACTCACTTCTACACCAGTTCTGGTTGGCCCAGATCCTACCAAACCTTTCCAGATATTCTGTGACGCTTCTCTCCAAGGTCTAGGAGCAGTTCTTATGCAAGAACGTCAAGTTGTGGCTTATGCTTCACGTCAGTTGAACACCCATGAGCAAAATTATCCCACTCATGACCTTGAACTCGCAGCAGTTGTGTTTGCCCTCAAGAAATGGAGACAATACTTGTTGGGTAACCGCACTGAAATCTTTTCCGATCATAAGAGTCTGAAATACATCTTCACTCAACCAGATCTAAACCTCAGGCAAAGGAGATGGATTGAAAAGATCAAAGACTTCGATCGTAACATTTCTTACACTCCAGGCAAGGCTAATGTTATGGCCGATGCTCTCAGTCGCAAGTCATATTGCAATAACCTCATGATCATGGAAAGCCAACCTCCTCTTCATGAAGAATTCCAGAAGCTGAACCTTGGTCTTGTTCCTCAAGGCTATCTTGCAAACTTGACACCCAGTCCAACTCTCGAGGACAAGATTCGTTCTGAACAACTTCGTGATGCTGAAATCAAGAAGATGGTAGAGCACATCAAAGAAGGCAAGGATAAATTCAAGTCCTTCTCAATTGATGATAAGGGAACTGTGTTCTTCGAAGGACGCATTGCAGTTCCTCAAATTCAAAGTCTCAAAGATATCATTCTCAAGGAGGCTCATGAAACTCCTCTCTACATACATCCTGGAAGTACAAAGATGTACCAGGATCTCAAGACACTGTATTGGTGGCCTAACATGAAACGTGAAATTGCTCAATACGTTTCTGAATGCGACGTTTGTCAACGTGTTAAGGCAGTTCATCAGAAAACAGTCGGTCTTCTCCAACCTCTCAAAATCCCTGAGTGGAAGTGGGACATGATTGAAATGGACTTCGTCACTGGTTTTCCAAAGTCCAAGAGGGGCAACGATGCAATCTTCGTTGTCATTGATCGACTCACTAAAGTAGCTCACTTCTTTCCTGTCAAAGAGACAATCTCAGCTAGCCAGTTAGCAGAGCTCTACACAACAAAGATTGTTCCTCTTCATGGTGTTCCATTGGAAATAAGCTCAGACCGTGGAAGCATATTCACTTCTCATTTCTGGAAGAGTTTTCAAGAAGCATTGGGCACCAAACTTCTGTTCAGCACAGCATATCACCCTCAGTCTCAAGGGCAAGTCGAAAGAGTCAATCAGATTCTCGAGGATATGCTCAGAGCATGTGGTCTCTCCTTTGGCATGAAATGAGAGGAATGTCTTCCATATGCTGAATTCTCCTACAACAACAGCTTCCAGGCAAGCCTAGGCATGGCACCATTTGAGGCTCTCTATGGCCGCAGATGCAGGGGTCCATTCAATTGGTCTGGAGCTGGTGAACGTTCACTCTTAGGCCCTGACATTGTTAAGGAAGCCGAAGAGAAAGTTCGCATCATTCGTGACAATCTCAGGATTGCTCAGTCTCGACAGAAAAGCTACTATGACAGCAAGCACAGGGACATGGTCTATGCACCTGGTGACAAAGCATATCTCCGTGTAACTCCCCTCAGAGGCACTCATCGTTTTGGTGTGAAAGGAAAGCTGGCACCAAGATACATTGGTCCTTTCAACATTCTCTCAAGACGTGCGGAAAATGCCTATCGTCTTGAACTTCCAGAAAAACTATCCAAGGTGCACGATGTGTTTCACGTGTCACAGCTCAAGAGGTGTTTCAAAGATCCGGATCGTGCAGTTGATCATGATTCAATTGAACTGCAAGAAGATCTCTCTTATGAGGAGCACCCTGTTCGAATTCTCGATGAGACCGAGCGTAAGACTCGCAACAAGAGCACAAAGTTCTTAAAAGTGCAGTGGTCTCATCATTCCGATAAAGAGGCAACGTGGGAGACCGAAGAGGATCTTCGCAAGAAGTATCCGGACCTTTTCTCTTCTCAGTAGGAATCTCGGGGCGCGATTCCTTCAAGGGGGGGCGTTTTGTCACATCCCAAGTATGAAAAACTCCCTTTAGAATGATTGTTTCTTGTTTTAATTATTGTTTTGCATCATGACATAATCATTGCATTTGTTCTCTGTTGTTTTCTATTTGAATTTCAAACAAATTCCAAACCAAATTGTTTCATACTTGTTCTGTTACATGTTTTCAAATAGAAAGTTCAAATCAAACCATCTTTTGTTTCCAATAAACCATAAGGTTCAAACTATTTAAATCATTGCCTTCAATATTTCATTTAATATCAAATTCACCTAAATTCAATCAAATTACAAAACAGCAACTAATTTGAAATATTTTGAAAACAAAAATTTGCACAATGTTGCTGTTGCAATAACCAACCTATAGAATTTATCTCTAAATTTTTATAACCCAAAAACCCTACCTTTTTTTCTCCTTTTCCTTTTCAGCAAAAAAAAAAACTAATCGAATAAAAAAAAATTAAAAAGAAAACGGCTGGGGAAGGCAGACTGGGCCAAGCCCAGCCCACCTAACCGAGCACACACGCGCGCAGCGGCCCGAAGGGCCCTTCTTCTTTCTCCGTACGGCTGGCGTCAGCAGACGCCAGCGCGCACGCAGCAGAGGAGCTCCACCTGCTCCCCACCTTTCTCCTCGCGTATATCTACCCACCACGGCCACCAAACCCTAGCCCTAGGTCCCTACTCCTCCCTGCCGCGGCCAGCCATCGTCTCCTTTCCTTCCTCCTCTCCATTTCCTTCCGGCGTTTCGGGGGTGGAAGAACTGCAGGGGGGCTCGCCGTCGACAAGCCGCCATGGATCACCTCCGTCCACGCTAGGGACACGTACGCCACCGCCAGGACGTCTACTTCCTCTACAGCAGCAGCAGCAGGACCCAGGGGCCTCGGATCATCGACGTCGAGCTCGTCACCGCCGCGGTTATTTCTGAAGAATCCCACCGCGCCGTCGACACCGTCCACCTCGCGTCTCTCTCTCGCCTCCGGCAACCCCACGGTGAGCCACCGCAGCGCCCCAGGCATCTCTACAGCACTCTCGTTTCCTGTACGCGCGCGCCCGTTTCTGAAATTCCGGTAGCTGTCGCCACCGTGCCGCCATGGTTGAATCGATGGCGTTTCCGTGAGAGTTTAGGCCATCCAAGCACGCGCACACGCTCACCTAGCTACTGTACGCACACACACCTGTCCAGCGCCGCCAGATCTTGGTCACCGCGCCGGCAGCACCACCGTTCCCTCCGCCGTCGTCAGGTGCAGTCGAAAGACTAAAACTTTTCTTCAGTTTCGTCAGTTAGGAGCAGTGGCACCTCAAAACCCCACGCTCGCTTCTCTGTCAACGATCGCATCCGCACCGTAGTGGTGGGATCCAACGGTGCGCAGCATCACGTCGCGGGTTCGATCCCCCCTCGCGCAGATTAAACCACCCATTTTTGCTCCACTGCCACGCGTGCATGCTGGCCCCACCTGCCATAGGCAGTGGTGGCCACGTAGGCCTACATCCACGGCCACGCAGCGCACAGCTGGGCACTGGCCCACAGCCAGTGACCCAGAGGCAGCTCTGGTCGCGTAAGAAAAACCCCCAGGGGCCTCTCTGTGATATTTCTTTCGCACCTAGGCCCCTGTACCAAATCCAAACGTTTTAAAATTACAGAATAGCCCACAATTTTCAAAATTAAATAACTTTTGAATTCCAAATCCAAATAATATAAATAAAATATGTATCCTGCACCAAATTTAATTCTCTACCTGTTTAAATCATTTATTTTCTGTTTTGAACATTCCAAATGTTTTCCAAATTCAAATTCAAACAATTCATTTCACATTTGGTTAATTTCATAACTAATTCAATTTAAACTCAAATTTAATTTTTAAAATATGTTTTCAAACCAGAAAAACATAATCTTTTCAAATATGAATTTTATTTAATGTTTTGAACAAATAAAATTCAAATAATATTAATACTTGTTTTAAATTCAATTAAATCTTGTTTAAACTTGTTTAATTCATAAGTAATTCATTCTAATTCCTTTTTCAATAATTGAGACATGTATTCCAACTAAAATTTTGTGTTCTATTCCAATATGAACTTTGTTATCTGTTTTGAACAATTAAACTTGATGAAAACAACAAATGCTTGTGTAACTCCTTTAAGAAGCCAAATTTCTTAACGTAATAAATAAAATTCTAAACTTGGTAAACAACATATCAAATTGCATCTATTGTTGTTTCCTTTTTGTTAACATCATCCATGCATCATTCTAATCTACTTTCACATGGTAATTATTTGTAGATCATTTAATCCAACCCTAATTCATGTGCTTCCATATGCAATCCAAATTGCATATGGGCCCATTTAATCATGATACCTTGTCAATTAGCTTACCTTTGATGCACCAATTAAATTGTCATGCATCATCCCATGTTTGTGCACTATGCCATGTTATTGATTGTTCGTCTCTCTTCGATTGTTTGTTTGCTTCTTCTCGAATAGACGACGACGTTGAGACAGACGAGGTTTACGATACTACTTCAGAGGAGTTAGCTCAGTACCAGGCTGCTGAGCTTGCAGGCAAGTATTCACTCACATGAACCATTGTGTTCCTTTCCACACTGGATACCGATACTTCCATTGTCTATTTCTGCTAGCCTTATGAATCGTTGCTTGTGTCCCGATCCTATCACATGTTATCCTATAACCCTGATATTGCCTCACCTCCACACCTATAACCCCTTGCTTGTTGCCTTAGTACTACTAGTATGCTTAGGGTTGCTTGTGCTCGAGTCTGATGTCCGTTACTTCTTTTACCATATTTTATTATGTTCTGGGGCTCGATGTTAAACAATCAACCTGTTAATTTTATGGGTAATAATAATTTGCTGATAAGGCACCGGCAGGAGGCCCGGCGTGGTTTTGAGGCCTGCTAGTGTCGACCCTAATTAGGAAAAGGGTCTTGTCTACTGATCCATGATGAGCGCACTAACCGCATGTGGAAAGCGTGTATGGGCGCCCCCCTCAATTTGATTCGATTCGCATCTCGTCAAAATCGCCACACTTAGTTCGGGCTTTCCATTTGCTGCACGCATATGCAGGTACGAACCCGAGGCCATGGTGGAATTTTTGTAGTCGGCATTTACGGCGGCGTGGTCTTCCAGTGCTATGAGGGTCCCCCTTTTCTTCGTGGGGGCTCGATTAGCCGCGCACGCACAGCACGTGATTCTTTGGGCTTGATGCGAAGAAGAGTTGAGTTGTGTTGAGTGCCTCGCTTGGTGGGTTTGATTCCCGTCTGGCGGGTTATTCTTACGTGTACGGCTACATTGGTGCATCCCTGCAGGGTTAAATCTTCTCGAGAAGCCGTCCGCGGTTATGGATGACTTGGTGAAAATACTGGCTAACAAGTACTCAGAACAACTTACACCTAACTAATGCTAATTTTGACTAGTAATAGGATTATTGACACAATAAGTTGAACATCAATAATCCACCTGTGTGAGTTATCCTTGGGTTGCTTCCTTAGTAGGGGGTAACATTGGATGGGTTTGTTTGTAGTTAGTTGCAGTTGGTTACGATACGCGATCTTATCTTCTTTCTATTAGCCGGAAGTTGTAGCGTGTCTCTGTAGTTGGTTAGTGTAGCCCGCTGCAGCATCTTTTGTATCACCTATTCTTCCGTTGAACCCAAAGCATCTGTGCTTGTGTTGACGGGTACCCTTTGGTATGTTGTGCGTCTTGCTTGCCACTACTTGTATGTACTGACCCCCTTTGGGGCTGTGGTTTCCGCAGACTACGATTCCGAGGATCCCCATGGTGGCTACTACGTGGAGTACGACGAGACTGTTGACGAGTAGATAGCGGACCCGGGCAGGATCCGAGACTACGTGGATGGGCTCCGTTTTCCTTTCATTCCCGGCCTCTTAGGACTATTTGGATTTGTCTGTACTCAAACCTTTTGAATGCTTCCGCTGTGATGTAATGATGATATGTTGGGACATGTGTCCTCTGGATGATTGTATTTGCTATTCTCTGCTCTAGTGAGAGCTATTTGCAACTTATTTCCCTCTTTTGTGTCTTAGAGATCTGTTGTGCTATCATTTTGTTAAACACCGTTGACATACCATGTGTGTACGGTATGAAGTACGTCAATGGTAGTATCCTGATCTCTATGGGATGGTTTACATCGACGGTGGATAGTAGAGATTGGTTGTCACACTATATGTGTTGGCTTACTCGTAAGAGGATGCGGGTGCAGGTAGGCCCCGCAATCCAATCCTCTACTATTCAACGGCCCGGTGAGTATCCTATAGAAGTCCGGGTGCGACATAGGTGCAACCCTTTGCGTCATTTGAACTCCAAGGTAGTTAGCTCAAGGAAGGTTTGTCATGCAGAAAGTGTTCCTCTGCGAGGTTGACTGTTGGTAACATCGTTCTGAACCAGAAAGTGCTATCACTTCGAAGTGTGCCTGCAATATCTACGCAGAATATATGACGCCCATAAGGCAAAGCCCATATGGCTGCACACAGGGCTGGGTACAACGGCCCTGTGTGCAAAGCACATCTCAATGGACGGTACAGAGGAGAGAGAAACAGAAAAGTCCGTGGGTGGCCGCTGGTTGAGATAATAATGAAGTCAGGCTGGTCATAGTTGTCAAGCACTCAATGCTTGCCAGCTTTTGACAGGTCAATACAAATTATTGGTCAAACTTGCACCTACTCCGCTCATAATCACAGAATAGGTATAAATATCATTTTGGCTAACAAAATCTCGTTTATTATTACAGAATATTTGTGAACACTTTTTCAACAGAACTATGATCATCTATTCCACGTTTACTATTACACATCACCAACAACATCCCTGTTAGTCTTCTGAAATTTCTTCGTGTAGAGATGGTCCATGAACCCTCGTCCCTGGCTTACGATCGCTTAGGCCGTAACCATGGAGCATCTCCATTATTTAACGGGATGGTGGGGTCAGCTTTCACTGTGAAGGTTGGAATTTCAACAAACTTATTATAATCTTCTGACATGTCTGTCGTGTCCTCGATTGCCATGATGTTTCTTTTCCCTGAGAGAACTATGTGACGCTTTGGCTCATCGTATGATGAATTTGTTTCCTTATTTTTTCTTTTTTCGGTCTAGAAGACATGTCCTTCACATAGAAGACCCGAGCCACATCATTGGCTAGGACGAATGGTTCGTCATTGTAACCAATATTGTTGAGATCCACTGTTGTCATTCCATAAAGCGGGTCTACCTTTACCCCTTCTCCATTCAGGTTGACCCATTTGCACTTGAACGAAGGGACCTTAAAAGAAGGTCCATAGTCAAGTTCCCATATCTCCTCTATGTAACCATAGTATGTGTCATTTATCTCGTACCCTTGAAAACTCCCAATAGTCGAAGATGGTGACCCTGCCAACATGTACAGCTGATCTTCAACACTGGTGTCATTTATAAGATGTGTTCGCAACCAACTTCCGAAAGTCTCCATGTGTTTGCGTTTAATCCATGAGTCATCATTCCCCGGGTTTGCAGAGCGTACAATATTCTTGTGTTCCTCGAGATACGTAGCCATGAACATAGAATTTTGTAGAACTGTGTAGTGTGCTTTGGTGAAAGAATGCCCGTCCCTGGGTATCATTGTTTTCTTTCCCAGCGTTCCTTTTCCCCCCAGTCTCCCCTCATGCCGCGATTCAGGAACACCAATCGTCTTAAGGTCAGAAATAAAGTCAACACAGAACCCAATGACCTCCTCTGTTCCATAGCCCTTCGAGATGCTTCCTTCTGGCCTAGCACGGTTATGAACATATTTCTTCAAGACTCCCATGAACCTCTCAAAGGGGAACATATTGTGTAGAAATACCGGACCGAGAATATGTATCTCTTCACATAGGTGAACCAGGAGATGAGTCATAATGTTGAAGAAGGATGGTGGGAACACCAACTTAAAACTAACAAGACACTGTACCACATCCCTCTGTAATCTTGTCAGAATTTCGGGATCGATTACCTTCTGAGATATTGCGTTCATGAATGCACATAGCTTCACAATGGGTACTCGAACATTTTCCGGTAGAAGCCCCCTCAATGCAATCGGAAGCAACTGCGTCATAATCACGTGGCAGTGATGAGACTTCAGGTTTTGGAATTTTTTTCTCTTCCATGTTTATTATCCCCTTTATATTCGACGAGAAGCCAGACGGAACCTTGATACTATAAAGGACTTCAAAGAATATTTCCTTCTCCGCTTTAGTAAGAGCGTAGCTGCTTAAGTAATGGCGCCCTGTATCTGTGTGCTTGTTGCTTGGGTCTTTCATACGTTGCTGGTCCTCCAGTGCTTCTGGCGTATCTTTTGACTTCCCATACACGCCCAGGAAGCATAGCAGATTGACACATAGATTCTTTGTCACGTGCATCACGTTGATCGAAGACCGGACCTCTAAAACTTTCCAATAGGGTAGCTCCCAAAATATAGATTTCTTCTTCCACATGGGTGCGCGCTTACCGGGGCCGTACGGAACTGGTTGGCTGCCAGCAGCCTTACCAAAGATTACTTCTAGGTCCTTCACCATATCGAATATATCATTACCACTACGGAGCTCAGGCTTCTTCCGGTTATCTGCCTCACCTCTAAAATGCTTCCCTCCTTTCTTTCTTACAGGATGCTTGATCGGAAGAAATCTACGATGCCCCAGGTATACAACATTTTTACATTTATCCAAAAAAACACTGTCAGTCTTATCTAAACAGTGTGTGCATGCATTGTATCCCTTGTTTGTATGTCCGGAAATGTTACTAAGAGGAGGCCAATCATTGATGGTTACGAAAAGCAACGCCCGTAGGTCAAATGGCTTTTGTTCGTTCTCATCCCACACACGTACACCTGGTTTGCCCCACAATTGTAAGAGTTCTTCCACTAATGGCCTTATTTACACATCAATGTCGTTGCCAGGTTGCCTCGGGCCTTGGATGAGAACTGGCATCATAATGAACTTGCGCTTCATGCACAACCAAGGAGGAAGGTTGTACATACATAGAGTTACATGCCAAGTGCTATGACTGGAGCTCTACTCCCCAAAAGGATTAAAGCCATATGTACTTAGACCAAACCATAAGTTTCTCGCCTCTCCTGCAAAGTCTGGGAAGTCTCTCTCGATCTTTCTCCACTGCGATCCATCGGCGGGGTGCCTCAACTTTCCGTCTTTCTTACGGTCTTCTTTGTGCCATCGCAACAACCTAGCATGCTCTTTGTTTCTAAACAGACTTTTCAGCCGTGGTATTATAGGAGCATACCACATCACCTTAGCAGGAACCCTCTTACGGGGGGAGGGGGAGGCTTGCCGTCAACATCACCAGGGTCATCTGCTCTGATCTTATACCGCAGTGCAGTGCATATCGGACATTCATCCAAATTCTCGTACTTATCACCACGGAAGAGGATGCAGTCATTAATGCATGCATGTATCTTCTGCACATCTAATCCTAGAGGGCAGAGAGCTTTCTTTGCTTCGTACGTACTCTCAGGAAATTCGTTATCATTTGGAAGTTTTGGCTTCATTAGTTGAAGTAAACTCTCAAATGCCTTGTCAGTCACACCGTTCTGTGCCTTCCATTTCAGCAACTCCAGTGTGGTACCGAGCTTTGTGCTACCATCTTCGCAATTTGGGTACAACAATTTTTTGTGATCCTTTAACATGTTGTCCAGCTTCAACCTCTCCAATTTATTTTCACAGTCTTCCCTTGCATCAGCAATAACTTGGCCAAGATCATCATCGGGCTCTTCTGATGCCTGTTCTTGATCACCTCCTTCTTCTGCATTCTCTTCCATTGCAGTATCGTCGTATTTAGGGAACAAAGGATCTTCTTCTTCTTCATCGTCTTCCATCACAACCCCTCTTTCTCCATGCTTGGTCCGGCAATTATAGCTGGGCATGAAACCTCTCCGAAGTAGATGGCCGTGAAGTATTCTTTCGGAAGAGTGCTCTCTGACGTTCCGACAATCAACACATGGGAAACACAAGCCATTATCTTTGTTTGCCTGAGCTACAACAAGAAATGCATTCAGGCCTGCCATATACTCGGAAGTGCGTCGGTCACCGTACATCCATCGCTGTCGTGCATCCATCTGCATCGTATAATTAATTAAGTTTATCAAAAATACATTACAATAACATATTAATACAGAAATGACCAGAGTACATCGACAAAGACTACTTTTTTATGTATCAGTTACAGATGAAAAAGATAAGTTTGTTAACCTCGGTCGAAGATACCATTTTTAGTGAGCTTATGTGTGGCTCGGGAATTTCGTCGAACACCTCGTGTGCATAGTAAAATAAAACACACTAACACCCACCTCTCTTACACCTCCAAGCAAAAAAAAAGATGGAAGGGTGGGGGGGTTGGGGCAGTATATATAGGGGAAGGGGGACATTGGTCCCGGTTCGTGGCCTGAACCGGGACAAATTCTCATGCGCGTGCCACGTGGCATGTGGCTAGGCATTGGTCTCGGTCAGTGGCACGAGCCGGGACCGATATCTCCCCCACGAACCGGGACCAATGCCCCTAGGCGGTTTCTGTTGCCCCGGGCGCACGAACCGGGACCAATGCATGGCATTTCACTACTAGGGAAAAGGCTACCGCAGGCGCACCAAATTAGGCTACCGCAGGCGAATTGCAGTTCGCCTGGGACCACATCGCCAACGGTAATGGCTTACCCCAGGCGAATAACACAATGCGCCTGTGGTAAGTTCGCATACCCCAGGCGAATACACCTTGTGCGCCTGGGGTAAAACTCTTACCTGTGGCGAACAAGCGCTGTGCGCCTGGGGTACAGATGCGTCTGGGGTACTGTGTACTGTTCGCCTGGGGTATGGTTTTGCTGTATCAAAAAATAAAAGAAAAACCAAAATAACAGAATTATAGGAAAATGACAGAATAAGTATCAAGCTGACAGAATAACAGCAAAATGACACAATTAAGTTTTATAACATAAATATTTTCGATCATCAACACATAGTCTCGATCATCAACACATGGTTTAACAAAATTACATAGTCTCGAAAAGAACCATGCTACTAATAAATCCAGGAGTTAGCTAGTGAGATGGAAATAATTATTTGTTCTAATTTAATTAAACTCGTCATCTACAGCTCTAGCGGGCTGATGTAGTGGATGACCATCATCATGTCCAAGTTGGGGACGTCACTATTCCTCATGGTGATCAGAATAGCTCGTCCAACCGCCATACCAACTCTTGCGGAATGGAACTGCCTCCATGCTTGAGAGTTGAGGATGACCCGACCATCAGCATTATCCCTGGTGATCAGAACTGCGGTGACATGTCCGGATTCTCCACGGCGTACTCCAATGGTACCGGGCTCCATGCCAGCACTGTCCGCTACCGCCATGGGTATTTTCTAGAACACAATTCCAAGATAGAATAAAAGCACAAAGTCACATACCGGCCACATTATAACATAAGCAACTACAGGAATAAGAAAGTGTTAAGAAACATACCATGACATGTCCATTGGAGATGTTAGTATTGGTGATGCGATGCACGAAAGGAAAACCGATGTAGCTATCTATCTCGGCAAGTTTCTGAAGGACACGGTCCTTCTCAATCTCGCTAAGATTCGCTCTTTGAGCAACCACCACATGTTTCCATGGGTCCTCCTCGTCCATATCATCCTCAGTGTCCATATCATCCTCAGTGTTCCCAATATCCTCCTCACTCCCGGCATTCTCGCTTGCAATCCCGCCCATATACACAATTTTGATACGAGGTTGTGGTCCTTCCATTGAGAAGTGAATGTAATCACTTCCGCTTTAATTGTACGTGGCGATGATAGCCTGCAACTGTTCCCCGTAGAAGTATGTCTTCGTTCTTTCTTTTTTCACTCGAAGAATGTAGGTGGTCCCGTGAACATTGAAGTCCACATTATTGCCAACTAACTGGTTGAACTCTTGGCGAATATTGCATGGAAGAATCTAAAAAAGAAATATAAAGAATAAACACAAGTCTCAAGCTAGATAGTAAAACGAAAGAACAAGTTAACATAAAAAGAATTGTTAATTACCAACGAATCAACGTCACCGTCGTGGAGCTGAAGCATAAAAGAAGTCCCACTGAATCGTCCTTCGGCACATCGGGACCGACATACGCCGCAAGCCATATTCTATTAAATTAAGAAAGTACACATAGAGGTTAGAGGAGCATAGCTATCACAAAACAAAGACAAATGGCAACACCTACCTCTAGTAGTATAATAAGGCAATTGACAGCAGTACAAACGAAATGGAACCTGTCGGAGAGTTTAGGTGATACTTCCAACAGTACACTTTCTTATTTAATCTCACAATTCACAATTCACAGTACCACTGGTAGAAAATAGGCCTACAGTCCCGGTTCACCAGGACTATTAATCCCGTCCGGGCAACCGGGACTAGCTATGCGCGACTAAATGCCCCCCCCCCCTATAGTCCCGCCACTTACGGACCGGGACTAAAAGCCCGTCCACGTGGGCGCTAGGGGTCCGTTGCGGCGGAGGACCTTTAGTCCCGGGTCTTGTGGTTAACCGGGACTGAAAACCTGCGCAGGTTTAGGGTTTTAGGCCCCCTAAACCTGTTTCCTTTTTAATTTGTTTTGTTTTAATTTCAGTACACATATTCATGCATATATATATATATGAAATATCAAACAAGGAGAATTCAATAGGAATATATAATATATATTCAATATCGGGTGACCATATATACAACCTCGAACAAGTTTCCATATTACACAATTAAGATGGACGAGCATACACAAATTCGCACAAGTTTCAAAGTACTTAGGGCTTATACATGCTTATAAAAGTCATCGTCGGTGGACGCATGGAACTCTCCTTTCTTCTGGATGACATGCCTAAGGAAAAATCCTGCTATTTCCTCTTGAATTGGTCGGAAGCGAGCTTCTGGAGTAAGCGCCCTCCGCAAGTTATTGAGACCGTTCCGCGTTTGCTCGTCCTTCTTCCTCTCAGATATTTCTTTCCGTATGTTCTCACAGACATAGTATCCACATAGACCGGTCCCCGGTGGCTGCTTATCCACACCTTTGAACACATTTTTAAATTTTAGCGCATCTTTGAATTCACCGACATGTTGATGTGAGAGCCGTCTCCAAACTCTACAATGCAAATAAAATTAAATGAACAAGGGAGTTATTAGCTTAGAAAATGAACAAAAGAGACCGATCGATATAGAGCGCAAATGATTGAAAAATAATTACTTTTGCATCATTTTTCTCATGTCGACCCAAAGATCTGTATTTGAATTCATAGAGTCAATGATGAAAACTATGGACTTGTGAAGATCAATTTTTAGCAGAATCCAGTGGTACCTGCGGACACATTAGATGCAGAGTCATGCATAATTTATCGATTGGACATACCATGCATGGAGTAAACAAAAGAGAATGGGAACATGAGAGAAACACTCACCCAAAATGGTAAGGAAATAGAATATATCTTTTGGATTCATGCTTTTTAAAAAAATTGTACAAGTCTTTCTCCACGTCTATGGGGTGACGTTCTAACATAGTTCCATTAATGATTTGTGGGTCAATGAACCCAATATCATGGATGAGTCTTACTTTGCATTCCCAAATCTTCAATCTGCATAATAGCGTACGGAACAATATAGTTAGGACAATATATATATATATATAGTGTAGGCAAATGAAGAACGAGATGAGGTAGAAATAAATCACTTACAGAACGTAGCAACTCAGGATAGATTTGTCGAGCTCACGCATATTGAACAGTTGGAACAATTCACTCAACTCAACTGTTACAGAGTACTTTTTGGTGTGATGCTCCTCTGTATAATCCACATACACATATTCTTTGTCGGTAAAAGTTATGAAATCTTTGTACCAACGTAGCAGACTTTGCATTAGTGTTGGTAGATCCTTTTCCTTCGCAGGCTCGACGAGAGGCCCTTTCTTCACATATTTTAATGCTACATCAGCCACTGGCATATCGTCCATGTCTAAAAAGGCACGGAGAGACATACCGGCCTCGGACGCATTTTGCATGGCAGTAGCTACAGTCAATCCCATTGCTGTCACAGCATTTATGACCTCGGGTTCATGTTCCGGAGCGGCTTTCACTATGAGGGGGGATATCGATTGTTTACTCTGCATCCCGAGCTGGGCAACTTGTTTCCCGCTTTGTATCATTTTTGCTTTTTTTTTCTCCTCCTCCAATATTCCTGCTTGCTTACGAAGTTCAATATCATAGTCGGCAAATTCTTCACGGATTGGGACACTGTCGATAAAAAATCCGTAGCCCAATAGTCTACAATCGGAGGGAATACTTCCTTGGGCTCAGGCTCCTTTAGCGCCTTCAGTTTGCCCTTCCATTTCTCAACGTCAGCCTTCACGACCAATTTGGTTTCACCATCACTAAGTTCCCAAGGCCTTGGGGTGAGAGGCTTCAGTGATGGCTCCGGTACCCGTGTGGTCTTAGGTACATAAGGGTCCGGGTTAATAGACCAAGAGCGTGTTCCCTTGCTGCCCGCCTGCTTCTGTTTCTTCGCTGGAGGAGGAATGGGGGGCGACGTCTGCTTATCCTCCGGAGGAGGAATGGGGGGCGACGTCCGCTTATCCTCCGGAGGAGGAATGGGGGCCGACGACGTCTGCTTTTCCTCCGGAGGAGGAATAGTGGGAGACGTCTGCTTTTCCTCCGGAGGAGGAATCGTGGGCGACGGCTGCTTAACCACCGGAGGAGGAAGATCGGGGGACGGCGTCGAATGGCGTGAAGGAGGCGTAGGTGAACCAGCACTAGCACCACCACCACCACCAGCACCTGCACCATCGTAGGGGGGTGGACTTGTTAGCCTTGGCGTCTCGCCTGGAAACACTATGTACTTCTTTTTCCATAGAATGAACTGGCGCTTGACATCTCCAAGTCTTCTCTCCCCTTCGGGTGTAGCTATGTCAATCTCCAGGTCCTCAAACGCTTGGACTATGTCTTCCACCGTGACACGAGCATAGCCATATGGAATGGGGTTGTTGTGATGGAGTGCTCCAGGTGTATAGGGTAAAGCACTGCCGGTAGCCACCTTCATGGAAATGTTCCCCACGGGATAATGCAGATCACATTCTTTCATCTCCTTTACGTCATCCACGGGGTAGTGAGGCTCCGGTGCACGACTCTCGATCATCGGTGCATTAGCACCTGCAGTCGGGGCCTCCGTGGAAGCCACGCTGCTTCTCCGCTGCTGGCTTCCGAGATCCGTTGCATGTTCTTGATGCGGCCCTGCAGCCGACGCTTTTTCTTTCTCAAGTATTCCCGCCACGACCTTCTTCAGGTCAGAAACTTCCATTGCAAGATTCGCCAGTTCATCTGCAGCCCGGTCCGTACCTCTCCTACGGCTTCTGTAACAGTACGGGTCACCCTCCTGGGAAAACCCTACTTTCCACGGCATTCTGCCTTTGCCTCGTATATGTCCTCCGTGTTCAGGATTTCCGAGGGCAACTGTCAGTTGGTCTCTCTCTCTGTTGAACGTGATCTTGCCCTGTTGAGCTTTGGTCATTGCGTCAACAAGTTCTTTTGTGGGAGCAAACTTTTTCTGCCGGTGAACACACTCCCCTGTCTCCGGGTCTAGCGATCCCCCATGCCCGTACCACCACATTTTGGCTCTTTCGTCCCATCCCTCTGTACCTAGACGGATTCCTCTTGCCCTTAGGCCGTCCTCCATTGCCTGCCACTTAGGCGCCGAAACGCGGTATCCTCCTGGCCCCATAACATGATGGTATTGTTTCTTTTTCACATTAGCCTTATTTTTTGCCGACATTTCCTTGAAATGCTCCGATTTATGTTGCGTCACAAATTCTGTCCAATCATCTCTCAGTTTCTCATATTGTCCAGTGAAAATCGGAGTCTTGCCCTGGCTGACATATTCACGGATCAATTTTTTCTTGAAGTTCCGGAATGCTTCGGCCATCTTCTGAAGAGCGAACTCTTTGACTATCCTCCTCCTCTCACGTCCACCCGGAACGTCCTGAACGAATTCATCTTTTTTGTTGTATTCCGGAGGTAGAATGAAATGTGCAATAAGCTTTCTAAACATAATCTTTTTCGTTCTCTTGTCGACATAAGTGAAACCAACACGTGCTTTCTTTGGCTCCTTCCATTCCTGGACGGTGATCGGGACGACGTCTCTAACAATGACTCCGCATTGGTTGATAAACTTTGTGGTGTGCTGTAGGGGCTTGCCGATTTGACTGACTGATTCGATGGTATATATTTCGGAATCTTTCATCGCCTTGGATTTGCCACGCTTTGTCATACTAGATCCGACCGAGGGCTAAAATAAGAAAGAGAGTCGCGCGCGTTAGTCTTTGCAATTGGACCGAGGGCTAAAATAAGACCGAGGGCTAAAATATATACCTCGCCGGAGGTGGTTGTTCTTTGCAATTGGAGATCGTCGTTTGTCGACGGTTGACCTCCGTCATCAATGTCCATTCCTTCACCTCCTTGATCATCGACAATGTCTGTTCCTTCTTCACCTCCTTGATCATCGATAATGTCTGTTCCTCCTTCACCTTCTTGATCCTCAAGGTTCAGATAAGAAGAGATTACATCATCGTCAATGTCTGTTCCTCCTCCGGCTATGATATCTAATATATAACCTTCAGCCACCTGTTCCGCCGTCAGGTCTCTATTGTCTGCCATATGTCACTCCTGCAGACATGCATGTAGTAAAAATTAATTAAGTATATAGGAGACTTAGCAAATATTGTCGTAGAAAGAGGGAAAACAGATTGGTAGGGTCGCTCAAATGACTTGGAGAACCCCATAGCTAGGTTGCATTTGCTTTTCTGGTCATTTTGGTATATTATACTTAATATTCTGAATTTATTGAATTAAAACTTACTTTCATTATTTTAATGAATTTAACTCAAATTCAAATATGGTCTCATTTTAAACTTTGTCAAACATGAATGATAATGATATAAACAGATAGCTTACATTTTTGTGAACATTTTGCATATTTTTCCATAATTTTTGGAATTATAAATTAAAAGTTATTTAATTTAGAAGATTTAATTATGTTCTGTAATTCCATATACAGTGGGCCCCACGTGTCATGATGACGTCATTAAAAAAACTCGTCAACACGTGGCCAGGTGACGTCATGATGACGTCACCCCTGGCGTCACACGGTGGCCGGCGGTGGCAGTTCAGGCTCTCGGGTCTCCGGCGATTCCGACGATTCCGGCCACGGGGGAGGGAACGGAGATGGGGAGGAGGCCACTGTGGTGCTCGCCACGGGGGAGGGGACGGAGATGGGGACGAGGCCACGGCCACTGTTGTCTCGCCGGCGGCGAATCTGGCCGCGGTAGCGAGCGCGAGGGCGGCGCGTTCTCAGTTCGTGGTCGCCGTTCGAGGGCGGCGCGTTCGCGCGTGATTCGTGGTCTCCGTTCGATGGCGTTCGCGCGTTGGATCTAGGGCGACGGCGACGGCCCGCGGGGAACCTACCGGAGAGACGGCGACGGGACGGGGGCGGAGCAGGGTGGAGGCGGTGGAGAGAAGGGCTCGACGACGGCGACGGCGACGGCGATGGAGACGGCGCGGTCCTCTGCGCGGGCGACGGCGACGGGGCAGAAAGACGAGCAGGCGCCGGCGCGAGGGAAGAAGAGGGTTTGTGACTTAGAAAATTTTGGGGCAGGAAGGCATCCACATATATAGTTCCAGCCTTTAGTCCCGGGTGGTGTCACGAACCGGGACTAAAGGTCCCCTGGGGTACCCTCCGCGGGCCTTTAGTCCCGGTTGGTGTCACGAACCGGGACTAATGGTGAAAATTTTCGCGGCTTTCTCGTTCCCGCGCAGAACGAGCCTTTAGTCCCGGTTCGTGACACGAACCGCGACTAAAGGTGGTTATTCGAATAGAAATAATAGATGCGTGCAACCTTAAAAATACAAATAATATATCAGAAAATTCAGAAAAATAAAACTAATTCTTTTTCCAATCTTAAAAATACAAATAATATATCAGAAAATTCAGAAAAATAGAACTAATTCTTTTTCCAATCTTAAAAATTCCCATAGATAAAAAAGGCAGTACATAATGGCAAGAGTGGATCTAAACCTAAACGGAGAGCATAGATGCATGCATGATCTGATATCTGCTGCTAGTCATACTCCTGCCTAGGCCTACGACATGAGAAAATTCAGAGCCCAGGACTGGGCCTGAGGGTAGCGCAGGCGGGGGTTATCGCCGGCCCTGATGTAGTCCATGACGCTCTGTAGAGTCCGGCCGGACCACCATAGCCGACGACCGGCCTCGTGAAAGTTCCCAGGAGGCAGGCCGTCCTCCTCATACCTGGCGAGCGCCCTCTCAAGCCGATTGATGAAGAAGGCATCCCAAGTATGTTGGTTATCGGGATGCCAGCTGGGATCTCTCCGCTGCTCCGGCGTGAGCTCGTTGTAGTAATGGTTCGTGATGGCCGCCCGACGTGCCACACCTTGAGGAAGAGGAGGGACCGGCACTCCTCCGGCGCTCAGCATCCAACCGGCGGGAACACTGTAGCCGGGCGGGCAGGGGTAGTTCGAGGCGGAAAGTGCCTCGGCCTGGTTGAATGTTAGAGTGGGTACGGTAGAAGCCATGAGAGAGTGGTGAGTTTGTATGTGTTTATGCCAATGGTGTGGCAATGCACATATATATAGCGAGAAGAAAACATCCCTTTAGTCCCGGTTGGGGACACCAACCGGGACTAAATGGGTTAGGGTTTCGTTTGGACCAATCAGATAGAATCACACGGATCGTGTGTTTCTTTAAAGCGCTTCTGAGTCGTTGGATCCGGGGTGTGTTTCTTTTGAGCTGTTGTGAGCCGTTCGATCAGGGCTACGGTGTGTTTCTTTCGAGTTGTTGTGAGCCGTGGATGAGGTGGTTTCTTAACCGTTGGATCAAAACCCTAGCACCACTTTGTGAGCCAGAGGACCCTATATATAGCCCACCTTCATACACCGGTCAGTTCATCGAGCAAATACAAAACATCCGGATTCGCCATCATACGTCCTACCGGGCATTTGGTAGGGCTGTAATGTGCAACTATTTGCTTGGTTGTGTTAGGGTGGCGCGTGGCGCGGGAATTGTGACGCGTGGCGCGGGAGTTGCGACGCGTGGCGCGGTAGTTTGTGACGCGTGGCCAGGAGGGCGCGGTATAAACTGTCGCGCCTCGAGCGCGTCTTCTCCTCTCCACGCACCGTCGCGCTTCCACCATGCCTCCGAGGAGGAACAGCACCACCGGCTTCCGCGGCGTGCGAGCACGGCAGAACGGAATGTTCAGCGCAGATATCCGCTGGGGGGACGACCGCATCCCCCTCGGCACCTTTGCGACGGCGGCGGAGGCAGCCCGCGCCTGGGACGCGGCGGCCTGGCGCCTCAACCGCCCGCGGTCGCTGATGAACTTCAACGACTGCCACACCGTCTGGGAAGCGGAGGCCAGGGCGCCGAAGCCGCAGATCATCACTGCCGCCGACCACCTCCACCTCCGCCACCGCGCGTTTCAGGGCCTAGTCGACGCCAGGGAAGACCGCGTCGTCCGCGAGTATTACCGGAACAACCCGGGGGAGGAGAGCGCCGACGAGGAGCTCTGGCAGACCCGCGCGGGTCAGCGGGCGGAGCGCCGCCTCGAACGCCACCTCGCGTTAGATGCCGCTCGGGAGGCGAGGACGAGGGCGCTGCAGGAGCTTCGTCGGGCCGACCGCGCCGGCGAAGTCTGGGCCTCCGACGATCCGAGGTGGGGGCCTATCTCGGACATACCATCATGCACCTCCGACGACGACGAGGAGGTCACGGACGAGTTCGGCGACGATGATGACCCGGAGGAGGTCACCGACGAGTTCCCCGACGACGACGGCGAGGAGTAGCTAGTGTTCGTCTGTTTTCTCTTTTTAATAAAAGAATTTGCATTCCGGCGACACTGCGGCGCGCTAGCGCGTCTGTTTTCTGTTTTTAGTAAAAGTTTGGTACAATAAATTAATTAGAGATAATATAATTCAAAATGATCCATTAAACATGATCCATTCAACAAAGTTTGGTACAATAAATTATTACACATCAATTCTTTCCTTGTGTCCCCGCTTTCTTACGATTTGGACGTATCCATGGAGCATCCTCATCATTTAACTTAATGCTTGGGTCAGAGTTCACTTTGAAGGGCGGAATTTCACCAAACATATTATAATCTTCTGACATGTCTGTCTTGTCCTCCACTCCCACGATGTTTCTTTTCCCTGAAAGAACAATGTGACGCTTTGGATCATCGCATGATGCACTGATCGTTTTCTTATCTTTCCGTTTCCTCGGTTTGCTACTCATGTCCTTCAAATAGAAAACCTGAGCGACATCTTTGGCTAGGACGAATGGTTCGTCAAGGTAACCAAGATTGTCGAAATCCACCATTGTCATTCCGTATTGCTCGTCCACCTTTACCCCACCTCCTGTTAGCTTGAACTATTTGCACCGGAACAAAGGGACCTTAAAATAGGGTCCATAGTCAAGTTCCCATATCTCCTCTATGTAACCATAATATGTGACCTTTTGCCCAATCTCGGTTGCTGCATCAAAGCGGACACCACTGTTTTGGTTGGTGCTCTTTTTATCTTGGGAGATCGTGTAAAATGTATTCCCATTAATCTCGTACCCTTGGAAAGTCGTGATAGTCGAAGATGGTGTCTTGGCCAACATGTACAGCTGATCTTCAACATCATTGTCATTCATTAAATGTTTTCGCAACCAACTGCCGAAAGTCTCCATGTGGGCCTTTCTAATCCATGATTCAGGCTTCCCCGGGTTGTTCGAGCGTAAAATATTCTTGTGTTGCTCGAAGTACGGAGCCACCAAGCTCGAATTTTGCAGAACTGTGTAGTGTGCTTCAGTCATAGAATGACCGTCCATACATATCGTTGATTTCCTTCTGATCGTGCCTCTTCCACTTAGTCTCCCCTCGTGCCGCGATTGAGGAATACCAATCGGCTTAAGGTCAGGAACATAGTCAATACAGAACTCAATTACCTCCTCATTTCCATAGCCCTTTACGATGCTTCCTTCTGGCCTAGCACGATTACGAACATATTTCTTTAATACTCCCATAAACCTCTCGAAGGGGAACATATTGTGTAGAAATACAGGACCGAGAATGGAAATCTCTTCGACTAGGTGGACCAGGAGGTGCGTCATAATATCGAAGAAGGATGGTGGAAACAGCAACTCAAAACTGACAAGACATTGGACCACATCGTTCTGTAACCGTGGTAGATCTTCTGGACTGATTACCTTCTGAGAGATTGCATTGAGGAATGCACACAGCTTCACAATGGCTACTCGAACATTTTCCTGTAGGAGGCCCCTCAAAGCAATCGGAAGCAATTGCGTCATAATCACGTGGCAGTCGTGAGACTTCAGGTTTTGGAACTTTTTCTCCGCCATGTTTATTATTCCCTTTATATTCGACGAGAAGCCAGACGGGACCTTCATACTGCTCAGGCATTCAAAAAAAATGACCTTCTCTTCTTTCGTAAGAGCGTAGCTGGCACGACCTTGAAACCATTCCGGATGTCGGTCATCTGGGTCTTTCAAAAGTTGTTGATCCCGCCGTGCTTCCTTTGTATCCTTTGTCTTCCCATACACGCCCAAGAAGCTTAGCAGGTTCACGCAAACATTCTTCGTAACATGCATCACGTCGATTGCAGAGCGGACATCTAGGACTTTCCAATACTGTAGCTCCCAAAATATCGATTTCTTTTTCCACATGGGTACGTGCCCGTCAACTCCCTGCGGAACTGATTGTCCGCCAGGACCCTTTCCAAAGATGACATTCAAATCCTTGACCATATCAAATATCTCATCTCCAGTACGTTCCGCAGGCTTCGGCCGGTGATCTGCCTTGCCGTTGAAATGCTTGCCTTTCTTTCTTACGTTATGATTTCGGGGAAGAAATCGACGATGACCCAGGTACACGTTCTTCCTACAGTTATCCAAAAATACACTTTCAGTCTCATGTAAGCAGTGCGTGCATGCTTTGTATCCCTTATTTGACTGTCCAGAAAGGTTACTGAGAGCAGGCCAATCGTTGATGGTTACAAAAAGCAACGCTCGTAGGTTAAATTCCTCTTCTTTGTGCTCATCCCACACAGGTACACCAGGTTTGCCCCACAATTGTAAAAGTTCATCAACTAATGGCCTTAGGTACACATCGATGTCGTTGCCGGGTTGCTTCGGACCTTGGATGAGCACTGGCATCATAATGAACTTCCGCTTCATGCACAACCAAGGAGGAAGGTTGTAGATGCATAGAGTCACGGGCCAGGTGCTATGGCTGGAGCTCTGCTCGCCAAAAGGATTCATGCCATCAGTACTTAGACCAAATCTTATGTTCCTTGCGTCAGCTGCAAAATCTTTGAACTCTCTGTCGATCTTTCTCCATTGCGTTCCATCAGCGGGGTGTCTCAACTCCCCGTCGGACTTACGGTCCTCTTTGTGCCATCGCAACAACTTGGCATGATCTTTGTTCCTGAACAGGCGTTTCAACCGAGGTATTATAGGAGCATACCACATCACCTTGGCGGGAACCCTCTTCCTGGGTTTCTCGCCCTCAACATCGTCACCAGGGTCATCGCCTCTGATCTTATAACGCAATGCAGTGCATACAGGGCATTCATTCAAATCCTCGTATGCACCGCGGTAGAGGACGCAGTCGTTAATGCATGCATGTATCTTCAGAATCTCTAAACCTAGAGGGCACACAACCTTCTTTGCTTCGTACGTACTGGTGGGCAACTCGTTATTCTTCGGAAGCATATTCTTCAAAATTTTCAGCAAATTTTCAAATGATGAGTCAGCTACACCTCCCCGTGCCTTCCATTTCAGCAAATCCAGTGTGGAGCCCAGCTTTTTCAGACTATTGTCGCATCCTGGGTACAGTGACTTCGTGTGATCCTCTAACATGCGATCCAAATTCTCCCTCTCCTTGTCAGTTTCGCAGCGTCTCCGTGCATCACCAATGGTCCGACCAAGATCATCAGCGGGCTCATCATGTGCCTCTTCTTCACCTTCACCAAACCCTTCCCCACCTTCAGCATCATCCTCCATGAAAGTATCACCGAAAAGGTCATGATAGTTGAAATCGATATCATCCTCTTCTTCATCTTCTTCCATTCTAACCCCTCTTTCTCCATGCTTGGTCCAACAATTATAGCTTGGCATGAAACCGTGCCGAAGCAGGTGCATGTGAACGACTCTTGAGGAGGAGTGACCCTTCTCATTCTTACATTCAGCACATGGACACATAATAAAACCTCGCTGTTTGTTCGCATTTGCCACTACGAGGAAATCTTTCAAACCCGTAGTGAACTCACCGGAGAGTCGGTTACCGTACATCCATTGCCGATTCATCTGCATTATTATTATATAAAGTATATAATTAACCATCATGCATCTGTTAAACTAACTAGCTAGCTGGAAATAATACAAATCATGAAAGGTTCAAGTTGCTAACCGCGATCACGGAGGTAAAATAAATGAAAACGCTCAAGTGTGTTTCATGCTATGGGGCATTTCATCGAACACCTTGTGTGCATAGTAGGAACCAAAAGCATACCCACCACCCCCTTGTGAATATTGTGAGCAAATGTGGCCAAGTACAGCGAGGTGAGTCCTATATATAGGGATGGGCCTTTAGTCCCGGTTCACATGGACAACCGCGGCTAAAGGCCGTGGGGCCGGCCCGAGGACCTATTAGTCCCCGTTGGTCTGGCCAACCGGGACTAAATCCCCTCCCCTCCGCCAGCTGTGGGCCGAGCGCGCTGGGCCCAGACTATTGGTCGCGGGTCTCGTCCCGAACCGTGACTAAAGACCCCTATGGTCGCGGGTCCATTATTTTGGGGACTAATGGGGGCGTACCGAAGGCCTATTTTCTACCAGTGTACTCTAGTAGTATAATAAGGCAATTGACAGCAGTACACACGAAATGTTGTTATTGTGCGTGTTTTTACTCCTATTTAATCTCACAATTCACATTCCTTTTTACTAGTGAAACCTGTCAATTCACATTCACAATTCTTAGCCTTTCGGCTTGCCCACCTGTGTGTGGTGCTGTGTTTTGTTCTACGGCTTTTGCCGTTTGTAAGGAACCTGCTAAAACTTTGTTGTTCGTGATTTCAATGAAATCGGGGGGCAGCCCCTTTTAGTCTAAAAAAATGCACTACAAAGATCCGCTAAGAGCACTGAATCCTGGAGATATAATGCACATTCCTCTGGATCGATCCACGACGACGGGAGCACCGCGGCCACCAGAAGCAGGCGCACATCCTCCACAACGACGACGGAAGGGCCGGAGTGGGCTGGGATGGAGGGGGGATGGTAGGGAGAGGGGCTGACCTGGATCAACGACGACGACGACGACGGAGTGGGCGACGACGGAGTGGGCGACGACCTTCTCTGCTCCTCTCGACACTGGCGACGGCGGCGGCGTGTGGGTTCGTGTGGGTGCGGGTGCGGGTGAGATCTGGTCACTTAGAATACTAAAGCATTGAGCTAAGCACATTGGCACCGGTTTCTAATACAAACCGGTTCGAAAAGGATCTGTCCACTGGGCCCCACACCCTGCCGCAAATGGCCTCATGGCTTTTAGGACCGGTTTGTGGTACCAACCGGTTCGAAAAGGATCTGTCCACTGGGCCCCACACCCTGCCGCAAATGGCCTCATGGCCTTTAGGACCGGTTTGTGGTACCAACCGGTTCTAAATGATCTGTCCCCTGGGCCCCCTACCTACCCGCAACAAATGGCCGCAGGCGCGTTACCTAGATAATGTGCCTGCGCTAAATTTCGTAGGATTTTGGTTTGCGCGGTCCCACATGGCATTACCCCAGGCGCATGTCCTGTAAAAAGCGCCTGTGATAAAGATTACCCCAGGCGCATTTTCTCGATGATGCGCCTGTGCTAAGATTTTCTAAATTACACAGCCCCGCGGCCTGGGACACATCGAGCAATACGAATGCTATAATATGTGGCTCCCCCACGTTGGTTTTCACTTAAAAAATACATACATATGAAAGTTAACATGTGCAAAAAAAAATTAATGTCGCATCGAGCGTAAATAGATTGGTTTAGCGAGATACCGCAAGTGTTTCTCTCTAAAAACACATTGTACATATAGCTATTAGCATGTTATATCGCGAGTATTTCCCTCTCTCAACCTTTCGTCACAATATTAGTCTTGCCTTTCTTGGTCGATGTTGAATACGTGACCGCCATATTGTGACTTCTTCTTGTGAATGGAAGACCTGCCCTAGGTAGTGTGGTCCTGCTTCTTCTTGTGGTGTATGGTGCATCGTCTTCACCGGGTTCTTCCATCATCGGGTCTCCGACTAAGCCGTCGAAGTCCTTCTCATCGGCGACTCCATCCATTCCGACGAGGGCCCTTTTTCCTCTCCTTACGACAACACGACTAGGCTTTGCCGGGTCGGTTATGAAGAAGCATTGCTCCACGTGCTTAGCCAATACCCAGGGCTCATTTTGCGCGGTGGGGTTCTTGGACTTGGGTTTGTTGGCTTCAGACATCGACATAGTGGTGAAATATTCGTCTTCTTTCGTGACGTTTGTAGCCCATCTGACATGGAACATCGGCAGCTTTACCCCAACGTAGTCAAGCTCCCAGATATCCTCGATCTTTCCGTAGTATCTTCTAACCTCTTCGCCCGTGTAAGATTCCATCGTTATAGACGAGTTTTGATAGTCGCTACTTTTGTCTCTTTCCTCCGTGTAGAATGTGTACCCATTGATGTCGTATGCTTGATAAGTCATCAGATTGGGCGCGGGGCCATATGACAAGGCCAATACAATTTTATCTTTCTCACATGTCATTGGCGGGGGATCGGCATCAATCTGCTTCTTGAACCATGTCGCGAAAGAGGAGTTGTGTGCTCTAAATATCTCATCTTCCGTCATCGGCCTGCGAGCACTGTTTTTTATCGCGGTTTTGTGCTCTTCTATCCAATGGTCGACATCGTCGATGTGTTGTAACACTACTAGGTGGGCCCTTTCAAAGTCGGCTCTCCGACCACAGGAGTCCGCGTCCATTACCCTTTTGCCAGTGTTGTGGCCTACCCCCATGAACCTATCAAGGTGCTTGTTCGCGGGCAAACCAACAGCTGGCTTCTCATCGCCTAGGAAATTCTTGCAGAAAGAGATGCATTCTTTGGTGAGAAATCCCTGGACAATGCTTCCATCCGGGTGTGCCCTATTACGAACGAATGATTTGATGATCCCGTTCATTCTTTCTAACGCCATCATGTTGTGCAAGAATGCCGGCCCAAGATTGGTGATATCGTCCACGATATGGACCAAGAGATGTACCATAATATCAAAGAAGGCAGGTGGGAAATACATCTCAAGCTCGCATAGGATGGTGACGATCTCTTCCTGCAGCCTTCCGAGTTTCTTCACGCTTATCGACTTCCGAGTGATGACATCGAAAAAGTTACAAAGGCCAGTGAGCGTTTGACGGACGTGCGGTTCCATTATCCCTCTGATTGCAACCGGAAGTATCTGCGTCATCATCACGTGACAGTCATGGGACTTCATCCCGCTGAAGATTTTTTTCTCCGCGTCTAGGTATCTGCTTATCAGCCCCGCGTAACCTAAGGGAAATTTCACTCCGAGGAGGCATGTGAATATTTGCGCGAGCTCGTCGGGGCTTAGAGTGAAGCAAGAGGGTTTCAGGCGGTGAGTTTGGTGTTTCTTAGCCGTTTTCCGCTTGCGGTCGTCCATCTCTCCACCCCATCCTCGTCCTCCTCCGTCTGTTCACGCGTAGAAGGCGGTAAGTGAAGCTCTCTCCTGATATTCAGGGCCATCAGGTCGTATCTTGATTTTGGCCCGTCTTTGGTCCTATCTGGCATGTTGAACAGGGTGCCAAGCAAGCTCTCACACACATTCTTCGTGATATGCGTGACATCAAGGCAGTGAGGCACTCCGAGGATTGGCCAGTACCGCAAGTCCCAAAACACGGACCTCCTTTTCCATACCCCCAAGAGCGGTCCTTCTGGCGGAGGACAATTTTTCTCTCCTCGCTTCCGCTTTTGTACCTTTCCCGACGGAGGACACGTTTTCCAATTCTTCAATAGAGTATCGATCTCTTCTCCTCTTCTCTTGCGTGGAGGTAGATCGAGCTCATCTTTACCGTTGAACAGGTCTCTGCGCTTTCTCCACGGGTCGTTCAGTGGTAGCCACATTCGATGCCTCATGTATACGGTTTTAGAAGATCCGGGATCCTTGTGTAGCTGTAGAAACGGGGTAAATTCCATGCACCTGACACAAGCCTTGTGTCCATGGCACACCTGACACGCAATATATCCGTATCCGAGATAGTCCTGCACCGTCGTGATCAGTGCGGCTCTCATACGAAAAGTTTCTTCTTTGAAGGCGTCCCATGTTTCCACCCCTTCCTCCCACAACGTGTCTAGCTCCTCCTTCAATAACTCGAGATACAGGTTGATATCGCTCCCTGGCTGGGTCGGCCCTTGAATCAGCATACTCATGTGTATGTACTTCCTCTTCAGACACAACCACGGGGGGAGGTTGTACATCCATACAAACACGGGCCAGGTGCTATGTTTGCTGCTCTGATTGCCAAACGGATTGAGACCGCCGGTGCTCGCACCAAGCCTGATGTTCCTTGGGTCGTTCCCGAATTCCTCATCGAATGCGTCTAATGCTTTCCACTGACGTGCATCCGAAGGGTGTGTTAGCACTGGTTTTTTAACACGTTCTGGATCGCTCAGCACCGCCTTCTTTCTGTCCTCGTGCCAGCGCATGAGCTTTGCTTCCTTGGGGTCCACGAAGTACCGCTGCAGACGGGGAATGAGTGGAAAGTACCACACAACTTTCCTAGGAGCTTTCTTCGTCCCCCTCTTGTAACGATCAACACCGCACACCGGACATTTGATCTGGTCCGCGTGCTCGTTACGGTAAATTATGCAGTCACGGACGCAAGCGTGGTATTTTGTGTGCGGTAAATCGAGGGGGCACACGATTTTCTTGGCCTCCTGTAGACTACTAGCACATGTGTTCCCTTCAGGTAAGTGCGTCTTCAGGTATCGCAGAAGATCGTCCATGCTTGTGTCGGTCCATCCGTGTTTTGCCTTCATCTCAAGAAGATCCAGAGCTACTCTCAAGCGTGACTCCTCCGCCCCGCGACTTGCGTCATACAACGGAGTTGCAGAGTCTATCTCTAGTTGCGTGATCTTAGATTTACGTCTGGCGTCGGTCGACGTGTTCTTGAGAAGAAGATCTTGAACATGAGGGTCGCGCACGACTGAAGTTAGCGGAGTGTTCATGTCCTCGTCTGCATGTTGCTGATCACCATGACTCCCTTCTTCTTCATTATAGTCGTCTCCGTGGACAGCCGCCTCTTCGTCCTCTCCATTGCCATGTTCAGACTCCTCCTGATCATCTTCACATGTCGCCGCCCAATTGGTCTCGACGTTATCATCGTCTTCATCGTCATCCATCCACTTAATGTGGCCCTCCATGAAACTATACCTGAGCAGGTGCTTCTCCACATTACCAGAATCTGGTTTGAACAAAGACCCCAGCTTGCATTTCCGACACGGACACTCTATCTCGGTGCGGTTGTTTCGATGCATCTCGGCCGTCGCGCGTCGCACGTACCTATGCACCACGCTTGTCCTCATCGCAATGACCATTGCTACAAAATGCAAGAGAGAGAGGTTTCATTAACTAGATCCGGTTTTCACGGAAAAATTCGGCATGACCTTCCTACAAAAGGTGTAACGCGGAGCGCCAGAAATTTGCCGAAAAGGAAATGAATCAACATTTCGGCAAAACATTGGCAACTCATCCTCATGGCAACACAATAAAATGAAAAAGAGAACGAATTCTCATCCACCGACCAATCCCACGCACCTATTAAGATGACACACAATGCAAAATATATAGACGCGATGACGACGTCGAAGATCACCGAAGAGACGACCGATAAGAGATTGATAGATCTAGAAGTAGCTAGTGGTGCATTTGTGGTGAGATCTAGTGTCCGGTTAGTATATCTAGTGGAGAGATTTGGAAGAGGGAAAGTGGGGTAGCATACTAGCTAAAATATAACAAACATGATTGGTTAAATTAGCTAAAAATGGTGGAGGGGTATGGGGGATTGAGCTAGGAGCACTAATGGCTCGAGTTTGGACTAGTGAGTGAGTGAGTGGGGTGGATAGGGGTGGTGGTGGGTGGCTGGCCGCACTTATATTGGGGACAAATATTACCCCAGGCGAATATGCTATGGGAAGCGCATGCGCTAAGTGGTGCTACCCCAGGCTATTCTTTGTCCCAGGCGAACAACGAACCTGTGCGCCTGCGCTAAAGGGAGCTACCCCAGTCCACTTTTTACCCCAGGCGCTTCGTTGCTTACTCGCCTGTGGTATCTGTTATACCGCAGGTGAACTGGGAATCTATTCGCCTGCGGTAAAGGAAGCGTGCCAGGGTCGGCCGTGGTTGGCCCTGCCACACTTTACCCCAGACGCTTCCGGTTTCTGTTCGCCTGGGGTAACAGTCCTACCCCAGGCGCACTTGCTGGCGCTTCGCCTGCGCTAATTAACCCAGGCGCACAGGCTTTCTTGTTCGCCTGTGGTAGGATATACTGCTATAAGCAAATCTCTAGTAGTGTTTGTCCCGGATTTGGTTGCAACCGGGACAGCTGCCCCCTGGCCCCCTGGATGAGAGGGGTTGTTTCCACTAGTGGCCCTACCCTGCTCCGCGCCTTTGCTTTTCGTCAAAGCTTTCCACCGCCGCCTTTCCTTTCCTGCACCTCCACCTTTCCTTTCCGTCGATAGTTCACTAGGGAATGAATTTGATTTTCGTAGAAGGAATTGAGCCTGTGCGAGCAGTTTTTGTTGGAGGATTCTTCCTCCGACGACGACTCTGATGTGGAGACTATGATGGCGATGCGGCGGCAAGAGATGCTGGTGGTGGTCCTCGCCGTGAAGGAGTTCGAGGAGTCCTGGAGAAAGAGGCGCACGGGTTCCACCCTTGGCCGCCTCTGCATCCCCTGGAATCGAGTGTATGTCAACGAACTGCTGATGTGGGACTACTTCACCGACGTCCCAACCTATCCGCCGCACATCTTCCGTAGAAGGTACAGAATGCGCCGCTCCTTTTTGTGAATATAGTAGAAACTTGCGAGGCGTTGTCGCTATTTTATCCGCTGGAGGAATTCCGCTGGTTTGTTGGTGTTCAACCCGTACCAAAATATCTCGGCGGCGATGAGAGTGATTGCCTATGGTATCCCAGCAGACTATGCCGACGAGTATCTTTGCATTGGGGAAGATACAACCATCGACTCCGTCCACCGTTTAGCCAAAGTGATCATCTGTGTCTTCGGCCCTACATATCTGAGAGCCCCCAAGGAGAGAGACAACGTTCGATTGATGGCAATGAAGGAAAAGCGAGGATTTCTGGGCATGCTGGGCAGTGTTGACTATATGCAATGGACTTGGCAGAAATGTCCCAAGGCATGGCATGGGCAATATTGTGGCAAAGACAGCGATGCTACAATTGTGCTGGCACTAGTAGAAAACAGGGCATTGAGCCAAGCCCAATGGAACCGGATGTGATACAAACCGGTTCAGAAGGGTCTGTTCCTGGGCCCCACCCACGCAGCAAAATGGCCGCAAGGCCTTTAGGACCGGTTTGTAACACAAACCGGTCCTAAAGGCCTTGCGGGCTATTTGCTGCATGGAGGGGGGCCCATGGGCAGACCCTTTAGAACCGGGTTGTATCACAAACCGGTTCTACAGGATTTCTCATTTTTTGCAGGCGTTGCGGGTCCCGCTGTCATATCCTTTAGAACCGGTTTGTAACACAAACCGGTCCTAAAGCCCTCCCCTAAACCCTACATACCACCCCGAGCTCAGCTCATTTTTTCCAGCTCGAGCTCAACTCCATTTTTGCTCTCTCCTTCCTCTTGTGAGGTCTAATCCATCCCCATTTTCTCCACCATTTGTCAAGATTGTTGGTACCCATCGGTTCTACGGTTAGCATCAACGTTCCCTCTTCCGGCATTGCAGGTTTTGCTCGTTTTCTTGCTCATTTCATTTTTGTTGTGCTAGCTAGGTGTTTGATGAAATGCCTAGCTAAGCTAGAATTTGTTATTCATTTTGTTATGTATACAAATTGATGCAATTTGAGCTCAAACTTAATTATGATTTGTGCTTTTTTTAGTGTCGCGCGCCTAGTCCCCTTCCTCACTACCGTCAATCGCCCCATCACCAACACAACCTTGGTGAGCCTATTGTTTTTATTTACCAAAACAAATTTTAATTTGTATGATTTACGTATTTACTTGTATATAATTTTCTAGAGCCATGGTTTTGATATCCGTCCCCGTTGGCCCTCGTCCAGTCTATGATTCGGATGTGGTATATATTTTTTTTCACTACATATTTTCATTTCCTAATTATACGACAATTACTTACGCCGACCAACTTGACATAGATATTTTTATATAGGAGGTAGTGGAACCGGAAATGCCAATCGACCCTATTGTTGAGAAGTTATACTTAGTTGAACAAGAAAATATTGGCTTGAAAGAAAGATTGAAAAAAACTGAAGAAAGGTTGGAAAAAACTGAAAGAGAGAAGATGACCTTGGAAAAGGTTCTTGCCGGTGTCGTCGATAGTCACAAGAGCGAGATGGACGCAATGCGGCTGAAGATTAGAAAGATTAGGAAATATGCAATTAGTAAAGAGGCTTGGTATCATTATGTCGTCGGGTCAATTGTTACCTTTGTTGCGATTTTGATCGCATTTGTTGTTGTTTCTAAATGCATTAATTAGAGAGAGTTTTTATGGATGGTTTCAGTGTGTATGTTTCTGAGAACTATATATGTATGGTCACTATATGCTAGTTTGGTATTAACGTGTGATGAACTTTTTGTATTAATTAATTAATTTAGTCATGATGATTTAGCATAATGGTTGTTGATAAATTTATATAATGCAGATGAACCGGCAATGGATGTACAGTGATCGACGTCGTCCCGAATTCCTTAATGGCATGCATAGTTTTCTCAATGTGGCTGAGAAAAACAGGCAGAATGGATTTATTTTTTGTCCATGTAAAAAATGCCAGAATAGGAGGAATTTCCCTAGCTCAAGAACCATACACACCCACCTGTTGCAAGAAGGCTTCATGCCCAGTTATTTTTGTTGGACCAAGCACGGAGAAAGAGGGGTTATAATGGAAGACAATGAAGAAGAAGAGGATAATGATAAGTATCCTATGTTCGATGAACACGGTGATACTGAAATGGGGGAAGATGAGCCTGAACTTGAGGACATTGTTGATGAGTCTGATGATGATCTTCGTCAGGTCATTCGTGAAGAACAGATAAACTGCGCAAGTGAAAACGAGAGGTTGAAGTTGAAGCGCATGTTAGAAGACCACAAAAAATTGTTGTACCCAACTTGCGAAGATGGCCAGAAAAAACTGGGCACCACCCTTGAATTGCTGCAATGGAAGGCAGAGAATGGATTATCTGACAAGGGATTTGAAAACCTGCTGAAAATAATGAAGAAGATGCTTCCAAGAAATAACGTGCTGCCCTGCAGTACATACGAAGCAAAGAAGGTTGTCTGCCCTCTAGGATTGGAAGTGCATAAGATACATGCATGCATCAATGACTGCATCCTCTACCGCGGCCAGCACGAGAATTTAAATGCCTGCTCGGTATGCGGTGCATTTCGGTATAAGATCAGGCGAGATGACCCTGGTGATGTTGAGGGCGACGATCGCCCCAGGAAGAGGGTTCCTGCCAAGGTGATGTGGCATGCTCCTATAATACCACGGTTGAAACGTTTGTTCCGAAACAAAGAGCATGCCAAGTTGTTGCGATGGCACAAAGAAGACCGTAAGGAAGACGATATGCTGAGACACCCCGCTGATGGGTCGCAGTGGAGAAACATCGACGATAAGTACGAGGACTTTGCACGTGACGCAAGAAACTTAAGGTTTGGTCTGAGTACAGATGGCCTGAATCCATTTGGGGAGCAGAGTAGCAGTCATAGCACCTGGCCCGTGACTCTATGTATCTATAACCTTCCTCCTTGGTTATGCATGAAGCGTAAGTTCATTATGATGCCAGTGCTTATCCCAGGCCCGTCGCAACCCGGCAACAACATTGATGTGTACCTGAGGCCACTGGTTGATGAACTTTTAGAGTTGTGGGCTGACGAAGGTGTACGTGTGTGGGACGAGTACAAACAAGAGGAATTTGACCTACGAGGGTTGCTGTTTGTTACCATCAATGATTGGCCCGCTCTTAGTAACATCTCAGGACAGTCAAACAAGGGATACAGCGCATGCACACACTGTTTAGGCGAGACAGAAAGTATACATATAGGCAAGAATGTGTACCCGGGGCATCGTCGATTTCTTCCAGACAGGCATCCCGTAAGAAAGAAAGGAAAGCATTTCAAAGGCGAGGCAGATACACGGAGGAAGCCAACCCTCCCTAAAGGTACTGATATATATGACATGGTCAAAGATATAAAAGTAATCTTTGGAAAGGGTCCTGGCGCACAATCTGTTCCAAATGACGCTGACAACCACGTAGCCATGTGGAAGAAGAAATCTATATTCTGGGAACTACCCTATTGGAAATTCCTAGAGGTTCGCTCTGCGATCGACGTGATGCACGTGACGAAAAATATTTGCGTGAACCTGCTAAACTTATTGGGCGTGTATGGGAAGAAGTCGAGAGATACACCAAAAGCACGGCTGCACCACCAACGTATGCACGAACGAGACGACCTGATGAATCCAGAGAATTTCAAAGGTCCTGCCAGCTACGCTCTTACCAAGGAAGAGAAGGAGATCTTTTTCCAAGTCCTGAGTAGTATCAAGGTCCCGTCTGGCTACTCGTCGAACATAAAAGGATTACTAAACCTGGAAGAGAAAAAGTTCCAAAACCTTAAGTCTCATGACTGCCACGTGATCATGACCCAGTTACTTCCGATTGCATTGAGGGGGCTTCTGCCAGAAAACGTGCGAGTACCCATTGTGAAGCTATGTGCATTCCTCAATGCAATTTCTCAGAAGGCAATCGATCCAGCAACTCTACCAAGTTTACAGAAGGACGTGGTCCAATGTCTTGTCAGCTTCGAGTTGGTGTTCCCACCAACCTTTTTCAATATTATGACGCACCTCATAGTTCACCTAGTCCAAGAGATTTCCGTTCTCGGTCCTGTATTCTTACACAATATGTTCCCCTTTGAGAGGTTCATGGGAGTCTTGAAGAATTATGTTAGAAACCGTGCTAGACCAGAAGGAAGCATGGTCAAGGGCTATGGAACAGAGGAGGTCATTGAGTTTTGTGTTGACTTTATTCCTGACCTGAACCCGATCGGGGTTCCTCAGTCGCGCCATGAGGGGAGACTGCGTGGAAAAGGCACACTAGGAAAGAAATCAACAACATGTATGGACGAGCAATCTTTCAGTCAAGCACACTACACAGTTCTAGTTAATTCCAGGTTGGCGGCTCCATATATCCAGGAACACACGGATATTTTACGCTCGGAATATCCGGAGCAACCTGAAGATTTCATTGCTAAAGAACACGCGAAGACTTTCGGAGGTTGGTTGCAAAGACGTCTGATTAATGACAACATTGTTGAAGATGAGCTATACTTGTTGGCCAAGCAACCATCTTCGACTGTATTGACCTTTAAAGGGTACGAGATAAATGGTAACATATTTTACACGGCAGAACAAGATAAAAAGAGCACCAACCAAAACAGTGGCGTCCGGTTTGATGCAAAAGACGACAACGGGCAAAGGGTCACATACTATGGTTACATAGAGCAGATATGGGAACTTGACTACGGACCTTCCTTTAAGGTCCCTTTGTTCTGGTGCAAATGGTTCAACCTGTCAGGCGTGAAGGTAGACCCGAAGTACGGAATGACAACAGTGGATCAGAAGAATCTTGGGTACGGCAATGATCAATTCGTCCTAGCCAATGATGTGGCTCAGGTTTTCTATGTGAAGGACATGTCTAGCAGACCGAGAAAAACAAAAGATAAGGAAACGAATACATCAGACGATGAGCCAAGGCGCCACATAGTTCTTTCAGGGAAAAGAAACATCGTGGGAGTCGAGGACAAGACAGACATGTCAGAAGATTACATTAAATTTGATGAAATTCCTCCCTTCAAAGTCAAAGATGATCCTAGCATTCAGTTAAATGATGAAGATGTTCCATGGTTACGGCGCAATCTGAAGAAAGGCAAGAAGAAAAATAGAAACGGATCGTCCCTTTAATAAAGGCAAGAAGAAAAATAGAAACGGATCGTCCCTTTAGTACCGGTTGGGGACACCAACCGGGACTAAATGGGTTAGGGTTTCGTTTGGACCAATCAGATAGAATCACACGGATCGTGTGTTTGTTTCAACCGCTTGTGAGTCGTTGGATCCGGGTGTGTTTCTTTCCAGCTGTTGTGAGCCGTTCGATCAGGGCTACGGTGTGTTTCTTTCGAGCTGTTGTGAGCCGTTGGATGAGATGTTTCTTAACCGTTGGATCAAAACCCTAGCTCAACACTTTGTGAGCCAGAGGACCCTATATATAGCCCAGCTTCATACACCGTTCAGTTCATCTCTCCCAAATACAAAACATCCGGATTCGCCAGCATACGCCCCGCGGTGCATTTGGTATGCATATATGCACTCAGTAGCCACTGCGGGGTTGTATACTGGCGATACCGTTTGTTTTGTTCTAGACCCTCCTTTAAGGTTTGATACATCATATACTCAGTTCATCGAGCAAATACAAAACATCCGGATTCGCCATCATACGTCCGACCGTGCATTTGGTATGCATATATGCACCCAGTAGCCACGGTCGGGCTGTATGATGGTGATACCGTCTGTTTTGTTCCACACCCCCCTTAAGGTTTGATACATCATATACTCAGTTCATCGAGCAAATACAAAACATCCGGATTCGCCGTCATACGTCCAGCCGTGCATTTGGTATGCATATATGCACCCAGTAGCTAGCCACGGTTGGGCTGTATGACGGCGATACCGTTTGTTTTGTTCTACACCACCCTTTAAGGTTTGATACATCATATATTCAGTTCATCGAGCAAATACAAAACATCCGGATTCGCCATCATACGTCCAGCCGTGCATTTGGTATGCATATATGTACCCAGTAGCCATTTGGCCCTCATTACCCACCCTAACTTACCACAGGCGCATAGAATACAATATGCGCCTGGGGTAACATTAGTACAGGCGCATATTCGCATAGACAAAATATGCGCCTGGGCTAAGATCTATACCACAGGCGCATAGTGTATAATGTGCGCCTGGGGTAAGTGATCAGATTACATTAAATTTGATGAAATTCCTCCCTTCAAAGTCAAAGATGATCCTAGCATTCAGTTAAATGATGAAGATGTTCCATGGTTACGGCGCAATCAGAAGAAAGACAAGAAGAAAAATAGAAACGGATCGTCCCTTTAGTACCGGTTGGGGACACCAACCGGGACTAAATGGGTTAGGGTTTCGTTTGGACCAATCAGATAGAATTACACGGATCGTGTGTTTGTTTCAACCGCTTGTGAGTCGTTGGATCCGGGGTGTGTTTCTTTCCAGCTGTTGTGAGCCGTTCGATCAGGGCTACGGTGTGTTTCTTTCGAACTGTTGTGAGCCGTTGGATGAGATGTTTCTTAACCGTTGGATCAAAACCCTAGCTCAACACTCTGTGAGCCAGAGGACCCTATATATGCACCCGCGCCTCGAGCGCTTCTTCTCCATCCCTCTGCACCGTCGCGCTTCCACCATGCCTCCGAGGAGGAACAGCACCACCGGTTTCCGCGGCGTCCGAGCACGGCAGAACGGAATGTTCAGCGCAGATATCCGTTGGGGGGACGACCGCATCCCCCTCGGCACCTTTGCGACGGCGGTAGAGGCAGCCCGCGCCTGGGACGCGGCGGCCTGGCGCCTCAACCGCCCGCGGTCGCTGATGAACTTCAACGACTGCCACACAGTCTGGGAAGCGGAGGCCAGGGCGACGAAGCCACAGATCATCACTGCCGCCGACCACCTCCACCTCCGCCACCGCGCGTTTCAGGGCCTAGTCGACGCTAGGGAAGACCGCGTCGTCCGCGACTATTACCGGAACAACCCGGGGGAGGAGAGCGCCGACGAGGAGCTCTGGCAGACCCGCGCGGGTCAGCGGGCGGAGCGCCGCCTCGAACGGCACCTCGCGTTGGATGAGGCTCGGGAGGTGAGGACGAGGGCGCTGCAAGAGCTTCGTCGGGCCGACCGCGCCGGCGAAGTCTGGGCCTCCGACGATCCGAGGTGGGGGCCTATCTCGGACATACCATCATGCACCTCCGATGATGACGAGGAGGTCACCGACGAGTTCGGCGACGATGATGACCCGGAGGAGGTCACCGACGAGTTCCCCGACGACGACGGCGAGGAGTAGTATTCGTCTGTTTTCCCTTTTTAATAAAAGGATTTGTATTCCGGCGACACTGCGATCGCTAAATCAATCTGTATGGTATCTCGCTAAATCAATCTATATATATGTATCCACGATATATATGCTCGATGTATCACTTGCGCTCTCACTTCTCGTTGCCTTACTCATTACCCACCCTAACTTACCACAGGCGCATAAACAGCAAAATGCGTCTAGGGTAATTTTACCGCAGGCGCACAGTAAAGACATGCGCCTGGGAGAAGAGATTTACCGCAGGCGCATTGTGTGCAAAGTGCGCCTGGGGTAAGTGATCACATATACAGAAACAGTAGTTTTTCTGTTTTGTTTTCTTGATGTGTTTTTGTTTGTTTGTTTTGAAATGTGTGTTTGACATAATATAGAAATAGTATAGCTAGGAATTAATATAGAAATAATATCCATTACATAATAATATATACATTACATGATAATATATCCATTACATACTAATATATCCATTACATGCATATATCGAACACAAGATGCGGTACACAAACAACATCTATGGACCCGTCGAGTAGAAGCGGAACAACTCGTAGGAGACGTATGCATCTATGGCTGCATACGTGATGTTGGTCCAGTCCAGTGGGTTCTTCGCCCACAACCAGTGATTCTTCGAGGGGAAATCAGTCTTCATGGTTTCGTAGCCCCCGTGGAGGAAGAAAGTTGCCATGAGAGCCATCCCGGTCTTCGGCCTGTTCAAATCAGCAAAATGGATAAGATCCTGAAGATCAATGTAGTGATCTTCAGGTATCACAATACCCAAACGCATCAACTTCGGACGGTCTTGCGTGTTGTCAACGCTGCAAAAGTCATACCCCTTGTTGACAAGAAAATCAACAAGTGCCGGAGAATGCTTTGAACTACTGCAACAACAAAAATTTGATACGTGTACGTGTTAGATATATGGCAGCACATGTATTCTTCACATGCAACAAACAAATCGAAGATGCAAGATTGTACGTGTGCGTTACCTTGACCATTGGAAGACCAAAACGGCCTCCTTGAATGCAATCTGGATGACTGCAACATTCCGTTGATCCGCCGTATACTCTAAATCAAGCCCGAAAAACCGGTGTTCTTCGGGAGAGGAGAAATACAGATTGGTCAAATACCCAAGAGCACCGGGGATCTCCTCGCAATTGTTGGTGTAGAACACGTCGAGAATTTTGCCGCATGGTGTGGGCACATCATATCTCTTAGAAATTTCAGCCATGGTGCTTAGTGGAAGAAGATGAAGAGAGGAAGAAGAAAAGACAGAGGAAGAAGAGAAGAAACTAACAGAGAGACTCGCGATCGCGCACTGTAGCAATAAACCGCCGCGCGCGGGAGGCGGGCGGTTTGTATTAAGACCTTTAGCACCGGTTGCTAACACAAACCGGTGCTAAAGGCCTGTAGTGGGCGCGCAGTCTGGGTGTGGCCCCAGCTACAGGCCTTTAGCACCGGTTCGTGTTAGCAACCGGTGCTAAAGACCCTTTCGCACCGGTTGCTAACACGAACCGGTGCTAAAGGCCTGTAGGGCGGCGATATCTCCACACTTCTGAAAAATTTGGCTCATTTCTTTCGCGCGCGCGTCTTCTTCTCTACCACGGCGAAGCCCTGCTCCGCCTCGTCGCCGTCGCCGTCTGCCTCCGCGTCCTCGGTCCGCCGCGCCTCCGTCGCCGTCTGCCTCCGCGCGGCCCCGCGTCCGTCGCCGTCGTCGTCGATCCCCCGCGCGGCCCCGCGTCCGTCGCCTCCGCGGTGGCCGTCCGTCCGCCTCCGTCGCGCCGTCCGCCTCCGCGTCGCGCCGTCGCGCCGTCCGCCTCCGTCGCGCGTCCGTCTCTCCTCCGCCTCCGCCGCCCCGCCTCTCGCCCCTCGATCGCCGTCGCCCCGTCGCCGGCCACGTACGGTAAGTGTTAGAGTTTAGTTCTATTTCTTTTTTTTTCAATTTTGTTTTAGTGTCGTTTTTTTAGAGTTATTAGTTAGATTGTTTAGTGTTAGATTGTTTTTAGAGTTAGTGTTAGTGTTAGAAATTTTTAGATTTAATTAGTGTTAGATTTTTTTAGAGTTATTAGTGTTAGTGTTAGAATTTAGTGTTAGAAATTTTTAGAGTTAGTGTTAGATTTTTTTTAGTGCTTTATTTTGTTTTTTTTCAATTTTGTTTTACTGTTACAATTTTTAGAGTTAGTGTTAGTGTTTAGTGTTAGAAATTTTTAGATTTAGTGTTAGATTGTTTTTAGAGTTAGTGTTAGTGTTAGAAATTTTTAGATTTAGTGTTAGATTTTTTTAGAGTTATTAGTGCTAGTGTTAGAATTTAGTGTTAGAAATTTTTAGAGTTAGTGTTAGATTTTTCTAGTGCTTTATTTTGTTTTTACAATTTTGTTTAGTGTTAGAATTTTTCTGTTAGAATGTTGTGTTAGAAAATTTCACTAAGTTAGTGTTAGAAAATTTCAGAAAGTTAGAATATATATATAATTTAAGTAAGTTAAATTTTTTCACTAAGTTACCATATTGTTCCTGTTTAACTTTCATCTTATTTCTGTTTTATTTCTCAATATACTATTTTTTACTAAGTTAGAAACACTAAAGGTATTTTACTTAATTATGGAATATTTACTTAGTCCGGGCAGGTTTTTAGTTCATGTCTTTGTTGGACCCGCCGGGGGATGTCCGGGACTGGGCCCCGCCAGGCTGGCATTGGGAGCTCCTTAGTACCGGGGCACGCGGCTTGGTGAGAAATCCGGGTGACGTGGTCGACCCGGATATTCTTTGGTGGCCATCGCGTGGGCCACGCTCGGTGCGGAGAGAGCCGGCCCCTGAGGAGGTGGTACAACAGCGTATCAGGGAGGAGGACGAGCACGTCCGTCGCTACATGTACTTGCTCGATAGGCAGTATAGGCAGTATAGCAGCAGTTGGTCGATTATTCGGAGGGTTCCTTACCACGTGAGCTATGACCCTGTGAGGGTTCCTTATCTATGGATGCGTAGCACCCGTGACTCAGCACCCCGCGGCTTAGGACCCGGTCGGAGTTAATTATTTTGAGAGATGTCACGAGACTATGTATAAGTGATATTATTCGATCGTGATGTATTAGGGTTAAAAAAAATCAACCCGAGCTATGTAACTCTTGGTGTGTGTCAAGAACTATTATTTCATTAATATGTCCAGAACTATTATTTTATTACTGTCCGATGAAATAATTTCGCCAAGTGCCCGATGAAAATTTCTCTAAGTGTTCTTCATTTTATAAATTTTACTAGCAGGTGTTGAGCTATGGATCCCCAAGAACCTGCACATGATCCGCACGCCGATCAGCTCGCGGGAATGGGTGAGGCGGAGAAGGAAAGATACATGCGCGAGATGATTTTTAATAATGCAACGGCCATATATCGTGATGACGACGATGGACAGGCGTTTAGCAATCAATTTTTGAACGACTCCGGTGACGGAGATGAGAATATAGAAGATGTAGTAGATGATGACGACGACAACGTCGAGGATGAAGAAGTGCCCTCCAGAACAAACTCTGCGAATGTATATCTCAAGTCACTGTTCACGCAACAATTAATTTGTATTGCACTTACTAACGAATCATTATTTTCCCATTTAGGCGCCCTCCGGAACAGCTAGCGCAAGTACTGAGACAAAGTCGAAACGAGGCCCGGCCGCAAGGTTGAAAGATACCGCAATCTACCCGATCGATACAGTTGCTGCTGATGGCAAACCACTCCAGCCCCCAGAAACTTATCGCAAACTCGTAAATCAGTGCGGAGTTATTGTAAGAGATCTGGTCCCGATCAACTTAATAGAATGGAATCAGCCGAAGACCGGGGCCAACGTTGGAGCTAGTTATGTCGATGAAAGATTGAAAAAAATTCTTTGCGAAACGCTATGGCTAAATTTCAGCGTAGCGGAAGATAAGAAGAAGAAAGTCGAGAAGTGGGCTTTGAAGAAGATGGCCATACAATTCCAGAGGTGGAAGAAAGAACTGTGGAAGAAATATAAGGAAAAAGATCCAGTTTTCACTGGGAACCTAGTGAAGATAAGCGACGCTTGGGATGAATTTAAGGCGTACAAGAAATCGGGTGTCTTTGCATCCCGATCGGCCAAAAATTCGGAGAATGCGAAGAAGAAGCAATATCACCATATTTTGGGGTCAGGTGGCTACAGGACTGCCCTGCCTAGGTGGCGAAGCTATGAAAATGCGCTTCTGAAAAGAGGTATCATTCCACAGACACATGACTGGCCCGATAGGTCCAAGTTCTGGTTGTTCGCGCATGGAGCAACGTTGGATCCTGAGACTGGGATGATTGTTTCTCAGGGACCATGGTCGGCGAAAATAACAACAGTCGTAGCACAGATAGAGAAGGCAATAGAAGATGTTCGAAAAGGAACTTTTGTTCCCGATAGAGAGAACGACGAGCTGACGAGGGCACTCGGGAACCCCGAAAAGTGGGGACGAACACGAGGCTTTGGAGCGGATACCCCGTGGAGAGATGGGTTTGCAGCGGACATTGCCACTTACAGAAGCCGTGATAGAAGCAAGAAAAAGGCGAGTGAACGGTTATCGACATTAGAACAAAAGGTGGAATTTCTCATGAAGAAAGGGGGACACCCTTTACCTGACACTGAAGAGGAGGTAGAACATCGTCCTGCTTCCGATCAGCTGCAAATAGAAGACGATCATGCCGTCCCATCTCAGCATAGAAGCAGCGTGGGTTCCACGCACCTGCAGCTGGAAGACGGTCGTGCAGTCGAACCGTCGGCGCCTCACTACCCCGTGGATGATATCACGGAGAAGACAAACTGTGAGATACACATGCCAATGGGGAACATAACCTTTAGGGTGGCGTCAGGCTATGCTTTACCGAATCAACCTGGAGCAACCTACCATGGTGGTCAGATTCCAGCATCCCATGCTCGTGTAGGGTTGTCAACAATTACGCCGGGGTGCCACTCAATTGAGCTCAGTATTCCTGGAGGTGAAGGCGAGAAGACACTGGGAGAAATGGAGCTTGGTATCATCTTGTGGAATAAGAAACACATCGTGTTCCCTAACTCGGCGCCAAGGCCACCGACTCCTCCAGGTACGAATGCACCATACCTCCATCAATTACTGAATGTTGCACCACATGTAAGCTTATTTTTAATAGTTTTTTCACTTTCGTACAGAGAATGCACGACCTCCAAGTCCACCCCCCAACGAACCTCCAAGTCCACCCAACAACGAAGATTGGCCGGAGCCCGAGGCCGAGGGTCCATCGCCCGTGCACTCCCGTGAGCCGACGGATGCGCCCACTACGGGTACGACAAAGCGGAAGCTGCAGTTCAGAAGAAACGGGACTCCTCCCAAGAAGAGACCAAGGAAACCCAAGAAAGTCGAGAGTCCCCCGAAGTTACCAGGCTTGATGACTCAGGAGGAACTAAGCAATACAGTGAAAGCCAAAACCAAGGCATGGTTCGCACAGTTTCCCCATAAGGCCCCTCCAGACCAATGGAAGGAAACTCTGAAGAACATCCCAAAGTGGAAAATTGAGCGGACCATCGACAACTTATATTATCCTGCACCGCCGCCACCGCCGCCCCTTTCAGACTATGAACGGTACATTGAAAAGAAGCACGCCGCGGAGATGAAGCAGGCGGAGGAGATGAAGCAGGCGGAGCACCCGAAATGCGGGAAACAAGTTCCCCAGCTCGGACAACAAGAAGTACGGTCAGTTGCCCCGCTCAAGGTGTTATCTGACCAGGCTTCAGTGTCCGGTCCACGCATGGGCGACGCGGGTTACGCTATTGCTGATGTGGTATATACATACAAGCGCGGGCACCCTCTGGTCGAAAATCCTAGTGCTCTAACAACCCAACTACGGAGTTTACATGATTGGTACTTGGAGGCCGCAAGGCAGCAGAGAGACTGTATCATGGCGACAATTCAGGATCAACACTACTTCGGAGATTACGGTGTCGAGATTGGGTTCGATGATTTCTTCCAGATGTACAATCAACGTGCCCTCGACAAGTCTATCCTCAGCTGCTACTGTTTGTAAGTGATTTAATTGTGTAATTTAATTATTTAGTTAAGCTCGCGTTGATAGCCCGTATAATTATCACTCACGACATTCTTTTTGTACGCTACTATGCAGAATGAAGATTCGTGAATGCAGGCTGGCAGGAATCTGGGACTTTGGGTTCATTGACCCGTATTCGTATCATCAAAACACAGTAGAAGTGTTCAACAAGGATACACCGGATGATTTGCTAAGGTTTTTGAAGCGACAAAGTACCAAAAAAGAAATACTTTGGCCCTACGGATTCAAGTGAGTGTTACTGTCTTGTAGACATTCCATTTTGCTTACCTGATGTTAAGTGTAATTGATGAGTATGCATGACTGCGTGTGTACACGTGCGCAGCGGCCACTTCATATTGTTCATCATTAGAATCGATAAAGGACAAGTTGAAGTCTGGGACTCGTTAACCTGGGGCCCTGACACATGGAAGAGCGCGCGTCAGATGCTTCAAAAGTATATATATATATATATCGACCTCTTTCGTTCATCGGGCTCTTTTTCGTTCATCCCCTCATATCAAGTAAGTAATAATTAACTCTTCTATCCATTTTTCTTTTGTCGCCCAGGGTTTGGCAAATGTTCATCAAGGAAGAACCCGGTAAATGGGCAGACAAGCTCAACTTTCAGATTAACAAAGTAAGTTACTACGTACCCTGATTTAAATACCATTACCATTCTCTTGATTATTATTAATTTGACTGAATTATGTTTCTCGTATATAGAAAGTCCCGCAACAACCACAGGGAACCGATTATTGTGGATACTACGTTTGCGAGTTCATTCACAGGACGATCAATGAGAAATCCCGTACTACCAGAACTCTACAGGTACGTAACCGGATCTTCACAACTTTATTTATGTTGCCATTAATTATGTTTAGTTTTGTTCATAACTTAATTGTTTTCATCTACTTCTTTTTCAAGATGGCACGAAAGCGGGCGCAGCTCAAACCAATCGACCGTTGCAAGGCTATTGCAGAGGAATTGGCAGGATTTCTTCTCACGCAAGTCGTAGCAGAAGACGGAGAATTTTTCCATATTATGAACCAATTATAGCTAGCTCCCTTCTCTATGCAAGTATACAACTATTCAAAACGAACTTCGGATTATGTAATTCTCCGTCGATTACTTCGTGTTACATGTATATATGTATATATGTACTACTATTTGGTGCATCAACATTTAACCGCAAACAGAAACGGAAACACTAAACGGAAACCCTGAAAATACGGAACACGCCCTAAACCCTAAACCCTAAATACGGAATTGAAAAAAAAAAAGAAAAAAAAAAACTTTAGTACCGGTTGGTGTTACCAACCGGTTCTAAAGGTCCTCCCCCTGCGCGCTATCTTCGGTGCCCACGTGGAGGCCTTTAGAACCGGTTGGTGACTGACCGGTTCTAAAGGGGGAGGGGCTTTAGTCCCGGATACGTAGCACCGGTTTTGTATCCGAGTCCAAAGGCTCTTACAAACCGGTGCTACTGGCCTGTTCTCTACTAGTGTGGAAGCACTTGCTTCATGAGATTTGTGGATATGTCATTGCTTCTTTGGTTTGCCCGATACTATGAATTATATCAATGTATTGCACCGCTCTCATCTTCTCCAGAGGCTTGCTAGTGGTGATATACCTGCTTGCAACTACACAATCAATGGGCATGACTACACCAAAGGGTACTATCTTGCAGATGGTATTACCCGGCTTGGTCAACTTTTGTGAATACCATATCAAACCCCAGCAATAGAAATAATCTGAGCTTGCAAAGCAACAAGAGGCTTGCAGAACGGGCATTGAGAGAGACTTTGGTTTTTTGCAATCTAGATTTTTCCATTGTTTAAGGTACAGCTTGTTTCTGGGAGAATAAATCCTCAGAAACATTATGACATCTTGTGTCATTCTACACAAAATGATCATCAAACTTGAGAGGGACCTGAACTTCGAATTGTCCTATGATAATGTTGGAAGCGGAATGAAACCTGCTTGAGACCCAGATCGACTCCAAGCATTCCTCCGGACATACCGGAAGATTGATGATGCCAACACACACACCCAACTTCGGAGAGATCTCATTGATCACATCTGGAGTTTACATGGGGAGTAATTTTACATTTTTTATTCATTTTGATCTCATTCTTGTGTGATTTGAAACATTTATTTGATCTCATATTTGTTGTAATATTTGAACCATTTAAATTTATTCATGTGTAATTTGAAACATTATTTGATGTAATAATCGGAAACATTATTTGAACCATTTCATATTTATATTTGTGCTACCATTTGAACTAACGTATATGTGCTGAAAAATTAAAAGATGTCACATAAAACTGGTTTTATGGGTTGAAAACAGTTGCACTGTAGCAGTTTTATAGGCCAGGTTTACGGGGACTTCTACAGCGCAGCTGTTTTCAACCTGTAAAACCAGTTTTCCACCACCAATATCCCGCATTTACAGTTCCACGAGATAGTGGTTCTGCTAGAGATGCTCCTACTCGAATAAGAATTAGTTTAGTTCTCGGTCAGGTGACGTTGTCGAATATCAGTTGCAATCCATGTTGGAATAAGTAGACAATTATTTATTGTTATGGGGAAATAACCATACATATCAAACCAAATCGAGTGGACTAGCCGTTTCATTTACTATTTCTACTCCAAATCCCTATCGTCACGTTCCCGATCCTCCACCATGTCCCAAAATCGGACCCCTAGTCCCGACGCTCTTCTTGTCCATGCTATGGTCATCGTTAGGTCGTTCCCAAGGGAGCTATATCACCGGTGACAAACTAGACCTCCGAATGGACTTGCGGGGGGGGGGGGGGGGGTACGTACTATCTCGCACCCAAGGCATGGCGGCTCGAGAGCGGGTTTTCCATGACTAGTCTCTTGCCACGATAGTGCTGGGGGTACATCCTCTAGTGTTGTCAACAGACATGGTGATGCCATTGGAGGAGATGGTCGACTGTGGCCCTTTCATCACCGACATAGTGGCTTATGTTGATGAAGAGGCGGGCAAAGAACATCTACACGAGCTCCCTTCTCTGGCTAGTAGGGTCGTTGGCATCGCTCCACCTCTGTTTCACGATGGAGGCGTCATCTTCAGAGGACGAGCTAGAGTGCAACCTTCTAAAGATGGAAAATGTGAGAAGCAGCAAACAAATGGTGTTTGTGTTGTATCTTATCTCATGTTACTCTCATACTGAGTGATGTGGATCTATAAAATTTGAAGAATTAATTCTGTGTAATTTCTAGTGATTAGTTGGGTTCTAAAACACCTTGAGTGCTACTCCTTTCTTCTCAAAATAATTGTCGTTGAGGCTTAAAATGGATGTATCTAGACTCGACTGCATCTAGATACATCCATCTCATTGACAATTATTTTTGGCGCGGAGGGAGTAAAATTTCTTATTGTTTCTATTGAAGTACCTATAAAATTTGAAGAATTAACTTCATATAATTTCTAGTTTGATCTCAAACCATAGGGTAACACACATTAGGGCTTGATGACACACATTAGGGCTTGATAAAAACCAAAATAGATAAATGGTAGACTCGAATACATCAAAATACATCCATACCAAACCATATCATGTCTGGAGTGTTCTCAAATCGTAGGGTAACACACTTTAGGGCTTGATGACGCTCAGAGATCGTTATAGGAATTATCGAAATTATAGAAGTGGAGAAAAAGGGAAATCGGAAAGGTTTCGGGAAATAACCAAACAAGTCCAGAGTGGTCCGGGAATTATATGAAAAAATAATTGATGCTCGCACTTCCACTAGTGGCAGGTACTTTAGAAGGAGAAAATACTGTAAAAGAAGAAGAAGTTATGTAAGAACATTGCGAATGCACTTGGAGTTTAGTTGTTCATCTCGTGAAGTCGAAGTCAATAGAAAGGATCAACACTAGTACCTCAAAAATATAGTTATTTTGAGTTCAATCTTTTTGTAATGAATATTTTATGTTCATGAATCTTGTTGAGTTTGAATTATAAAATATGTATGGGAATTTCAAGATTGGGAATTAAAAGTTTATGATCCTCTTTGTTTTATTATGACATTAAGTTTTATTATTAATGCTTGAATGCTTTGATTCAATTTATTACTAAAGTTTGATTAATACTTTTAATGGTTTGTTAAATAAATTATAGATAGGTCCTTAATTGATTAATCAAGGTTTGAAGATTGTCTCTAAATTATTTAACAAAGTTAAAAATCCATAAAATGTTACGCACTTGTGAATTTAAAAATTCACATAAAGGATGGATGTTTTCCCAATTGACTAAATTCAATTGAAGACTCAATATGATAAGTTGATCATATTGATGACCTAGAATAGATGAAATAATTTAAGTTTTAATTTTTCATAAAAGTCAGTGGGTGCTACGAATCAAAAAATGAGATCAAAGATAATTTGATTGAAGAAGAAAGGACTTAATAAAAATTATAACATGGTTGAAAAAAGAAAGTTTTCTTAGTCAAGATTACTCATGATTAATTTTGGGAGACTCAAAATTATCATGATAATGAAATCTTTGATAAGGATTTTAAAAATATTATAATAAGATTGTCCAAACGTCTTGATGTGCTATGTGAAGTGTGAAACAAAAATAATTCTCAACTCACTAAGAAAAATATATTGTTTGTTAAGGTTGGAGCTTTTTCATTAAATTAACTTAGAGTTATTTGATGAAGGTTCCAAGTAATCAATATTGATCAAGTATGGTGCATAATTGATTAAGATGGTTTTTCATAAAACCAATATGATTATTGGTAGTAAAGTTTCCACTTTAACTCCAAGTGTCTAACACGTTGGATTAAGGCGAAAAGTGTCTTCTCGTGATAGAGAGGTGGAAATTATATTAAGCTAAGACTACAAATATTTGGAGCGAGGACTAAAAGAAAGGGTTGACGTGTAAATGTTTCTAGTTCACCTTGTCTAGAAATTTATGTATGAGTTACATAAAGTTCAAACTTAATATTGTATACAAATCATATGAGGAATTCGATGTGATATTCACTTTGTGATGTAGTCATCAAGATTCCCATAGAATGAAGATGGGATTCAAAGCAAAACAAACAAGATAATAATGCTCATATATGACACTAGATTGTCAAAGAGATCCAAAAAAAAGGAGATGTTCGTGTTAACTTCAAGATTTTATCGTCTGAGTGGTTGTAGTCATATTAAATCTCGGGAACATGAATATTTCATAAGGGAAATAGATATGAATATGTATGATGTCATAAAGCTAGTCTTGGTTAAAAAAAATTGGTCAAGAACAAATATATGATAATGATGAGTTAAAAAACTTATGATATCAATTGCTTGGCGATGTTGATGGATTAATTAGCAAAAACAATTGCTAATTGTAATTAATTTTACATTAATCGAGTAGTCTAAAATATTACATTATGAGTGTTAAGTCAGTATTATTAATGAAGAAAGATGTTTTTTCCATTATATAAAGTGAAATGACATAAAAGTAAGTGGGATATGGGCATGATCTTTTAATTTGGATAGGCCTAATTGAAAGAAAGTTACCCCGTGAAATGATTTAAATAAGTTCTAAATGAATTGTTGGAAAGTGTTTTATTAAATTCAGAATCTATGAGATATATTAAGGAGTTTAATAAACATGAATATGATGAGTGTGTTAAATGTGATTCTGAAAACAAAATTAAATTACATTGAGACAAAATAATTTGTTTCAAACGTAAGAATGCCATTATGCAATAAACTTGACCTTTGTTTTGTCTTGGTGAGAAAAATAGTAAGGGTTGAGATCAAGTCACAATTTGTTTTTTACTTTACCAATCTCGTTGTGAGGAATAGGAACATAAGAACCGGTATGCTTACGATGTGCTAAATTTTTTTATCCAACCGGTGGAGAAAAACTTAAGTAAAAGTTTTTCTCATAAAATTAGTTAATTGTTTGTAACTAAGCCCAGAATATTATGGCGAGATGTTTCTCACATAGATATTTACGGTGGTATTACAAAGTGAAAACAACTCAATGGGATTGTTTAAAGCTTCAAACAATATTGCGATACGCTTACTCATATATGTATTTGTAGTGGGATTACGAAATCAAATCTTTATTGATTTGAATTTAGATTATGATTTTACAATTTACAATATTGTATGTTGCATAATTATCAACATTAGAGTATTATGAGTGGACTCTACAATATATTCCTATGGATAGTTGCAACACAATGTGAGACATTGTGGATTTCAAGTTATTGAATAAAAATCATTCGACTTAGCGAGGTTCGAAAAGACGCTATGATGATTCATTTGGAGACGCTTAATTAATTAATGCTACTTCGGTGCCAGATTCACATAATTCCAATTCCTTATGAATTCAATGCAAGTTTATCACAAGTTGATTGGATCAAAAGATGAAATACAATGGTCTAAAGAACCACATGCAAAGTGTGAGTAACACCGAATTTTCAACTTTAGTGCAAGTGCAAGTGGGAGACTCTTGTAGATATGCCCTAGAGATAATAATATTCAATTATTATTCTATCTTCAAGTTCAGAATTAAGTTTATGTCATCGTGCTATAACTGCTATAGTACTTGAAATTGATTTTACAAATGAACACTTTTATGTCGGTATGAAGACATAAACAAGTAAGAGTTTATAAGCTTATCTCTAATATTATCTTATGGTTTGTGAGATAATCATATTTTCATGATCATGGACTTTGATAAAGTCTAGCAAATACAAGAGTTTATTGTTAAGGTAACAATAGTACGGAACAGGCCCAAGTATATGATCTTGCTAAGAGAATAAATAATTGTAATGTATGTATCAAACTACATGTGGAGTTGTTATTGACTATAAATCTTATACTATGACGATATCTAATGACCGCACAATTGACAGTAATGCTATGGATGTATTTAACCGTCCACTGTAACAAGGGATCATAACGCTGACGTCTAGGTATAATCTAGAGTTGTAATAGAACTGAGATCATTCAATATATAATATTACTTCACTCCTACAAACGATGGAGAGATACATGCTCTAGGCCCTCTCAGCATCACCAATGTCAACCAATCGTATGTCCAGGCACAGTGTGATTTATCAAAGGGACATCAGGGATATGGATGAGAAAAGAAAACGATATTGGTACGAGTTTTATATTCCCTCTGCTCCTGAATGTAAGGCGTATATTAAGACGTGGGTATTTGGCGTACGATAGACTTATTTTCTGTTCGACAAAATTGCGAGAGAAAGTCCCTACTAGTAAAAAATTTAACACAATATGTCATATCCTTATGGAACTCATTTGTGGATGGCTAATATAGTCTACAAATCGTAATAAACCATATATTTTGGAACGTTCCAAAAAAAAACTATACACCTTACGTACAGGAACGAAGGGAGTATGTGTTATGATGGTTTGATCAGACTAGAGCCCATAGTCTCACCTTGTGGTATCGTTGATATCATGAAGTTAAGTAAATAAGTGCAGTGAGTAACCTAAAGGTTCACTCGTTCTTCGTGGAGACACACGAGCCATCATGGGCATCCATGGCTCCGTTGTGGGTTATTGTTCGGTAAGTTTCCGAACATGTCTGTATGTTATCGATCCTTTACAGGTCACACTCTTAAGCCATACCAACCTTCAATTGAGATAATAAAGTTGTAGATAATGGTTTTATGAATCTTAGATATCAATACGATGTCATAGAAACAAGTCTTGTTTCAATCGGAGGGGTTTCGAGGAAGTTGCTATGAGAGAGAAATAATGTCGATGGAAGGAAGAATTTTATACGAGAGAAAAAAAAGTACATGAGATATCCTAGGATGTAAGAAATATGCTTCTAATATCAGTACATAAGGTTGATGATCTTATCTATTGGGGTCACATGGTTGCAGAGTAGTTTTGGGCAAAACCCAAGAAGTGGGGAAGTGTTAGGAGGGGGCAGATTTGCTCCCATGGCTGCACCCAATTTTGGGGGGCTTTCAAGTGGGTCCAGGATACACACAAGGTGTATTCTCCCCCAATGGTTCCTTCCTAATTTAGTTTAAGATAGAAAAGTAAAGGACCAAAGGAAAAAAAAAGGAGAAATGGGAAAAAGAAAGGAGGAGGTGGATTGGACTCCCAAAGGGAGTCCAATCAAATTTGAGCTAGGAGGTGGGTGCGGCCACCTCCTTGCAGATTTGCTCCCCCAAGGCAGGTCTCCCCACTTCCTCTACTTATAAAAGGAAACCAAGATCTTGAGGAAAAACACATCAATTGTCTCTCATACCTCTCTATCTTTCTCTAGTAGAATTAGAGTCTCTAATTAGACTATCTAATTAGGGATTCTTCTAATTGTGTCTTTGAGGTGTGCTCTCCCGATTAGACCTAGCTCCAATTGCTATTACCTATAATGTGTTGAGAAACTTCTAGAATCATATAGCTCAAATCATATTGTTGATTAGAGCTACCAAATAGCAATATCGAAAGGTTGTCTCTCTTCTTCGGTGCTGAATCCTCGACAGCGGAGCGCTGGCGGGTTGACACGAGCGTACACGTGCACATCTTAAGAGGGATTACATGTGTCATCCTTGACGAGGAAGCTTAGCAACATCCTTGTAACTAGGCCTAGTTGTGAGGATCTACGATTTTTCAAAACTATTCTACGACTACATCGATCTTTTGCTGCCCGATGAGTCGTGATTTAGGATCATTGCATGTATGTGCATGCTTCATTATCTCTATAGTGATCTTGACAGTTATGTAGGGCGAAAAAATTAAATTCTGCAACGTACACCGGTATAAATTTTCCCTCGTTGGGAGAGTCCAAATACTTCAAATACTTTAATATACATGGGATCCACCTTAAAAGTTGGATGCAATAGCTACATATTAAAAAAACTAATATTGGAGGCTAAACATGGGTCCTAAATTAAAGCTTAGAGACGGCTCAAACTCTACATATTGCTAGTGCCCTAATGAAATTTAGAGAATGCATGTCATGTTTCCTTAAAAAGGTAGAATGTGCATGATAATGGAGGCCATCTTTACATAGACTGTCCTTTTTTTTATCTTATTGGGGTTGTTTATACTGATTTCTATGGTGTGCTTGCAAATTTAGCGAAGCAACCGCAGATAATAGCATGAAAGAAACCATTTAGTCATAGAAGAGCTCACTAGTTTTATGAGAATGTCAACGCATTGCATTTGGGTGGATGATCATCCCACTGGTTGTTGGAGCTCTCTTGGTAGATGAGCTAACCTTATTTGATGTAATGAAGTTTCCATAGTTTCAAAAAATGTGAGCATTAAGAAAACTCAAGTTATAAGAACATGAGGATTGGAACTATCATTGTAAAAATATAAATGGATTTGAATACAATTAGCTAGAGACTATTACAATTTACCCAATCTTGTGAAGACATTAAACATATGATTTTTGAAGTATTTCCAACTAATAAAATTGTTCGGCTCGACCATAATTGTTGATAGGTTACAACCAAAAGTTATTTAAATTCAAATGACCGTAATTAGTTATTAATAAATGATTGTTGGAATTAAAGATTCATGAGGATGCTCTGTGGTTTATATCCCCTTTTGAGCATGTGTGTGGGGTCTACATTACGACCATATCTCTTTCTCGAGCGTTATATATGCCCTTCTCTTATCGTTCTTCCTTCGTTGCCGATAAAGATCTTGTCGATGTCGTCTTCTCTAAGAATTGATTACTTCCCTCCATGTTGTGATCACTGCCGGGAGTGGCGCATTCCGGGCAGTATATGGTGAAATCTAAGCCCAGACTTGTTGAAGAGACATATAGATGGACAAAAAGGTATGATGGTAGATCCCATGTTTGAAAAAAACCTTTCTTCTCGGTTTCAGTGGTTGAAACTCCACAATTTCTTTGAAATCCGTGCTTTTCTGGTTGAAATCTTTTAAGAATGCATGTGTTAGAAAGGTATTGGTTATTTTTGTGCAACTCCACAGCTAGTGAGATGGACTCAAAGATGAATTTGGTGAAACAACGTTTTTTTTTGCTTGAAAATTTATTCTTTGTGAGTTGGAAGTTCAAGATACAGTCCGTTGAAAGTTGCATTTTTTGCCTTCTTTATCAGCGATGGCCAGTACCGGAGTAGGATACTTAGCAGAAAGGTTGGCACATCTCATTGGGGATGTGACCAAGACAAACGAAAGAAGGGATATAAACGTAAATTATGGACCACGCTACAAATGACAGTATGACTCTCAGGCCAAAAAAAATGAAGGAATATCATTCAAAGTTTACACCTTCCATAGCACAAAAATGATTGACTCCTAAGTTAAAACGTTTTTTTCTTTTCTGCGCAGTCAGGAGCAAGCCGCCGCCTCCACCTCCTCCTCCTCCATACATCGGTTCCCCCCCCCTCCGGCCAGCCTCGTCGACGTCAGGAGGGGTGGGGAACCCAATCTACGAGTGGAGTTTTTAGTAAATTTAGTTTCTTCAACACATTAGGGTTTTTGTAGCCGTCTTTTTTGTTGGCCTCCGCGTCAATATGGTGGTCCCTCGTGCGACAACGAGATCTTCATCCCAACGTCAATGGTGGTGTCGGAAGATTACATCTATCTAGGTATGATCCTTCAGATCTTGCTTCGCCGGGGTTTTGGATCTTTTCTTATGGTTGCCGCAAGGAGATTTGTCCTCGTAATATTTGTCCCGGTTGCTACGTCCTCGACAATGGTGATTTGTACTCTCGGCTCCCAGCAACGTCGATCAGGCTGTTCAGTTGTTTGTTTTTTCCTGCAATATTGGTGTTGTTCATCTTGCCGATGTTGCTTGATTAATTTAATGGCTGCTTGCGTGCTCACAGATTTGACATTGCGGTTTAAAATTAAAATTATAGGAGAACCCTCGTTGGTATTCATGTTCTTGAGCTGTCTATAGAAAAGTAGAAGATTGTGTCATGGACGAAAAAAGAGTTTGAAAATCTCGAAAATTTGATCATTTCTTTTAAACTTTACTTTGTAGTCACTATAGTCAGGTTGTGTATCTCTACCATCAGCCCCTCTACTATGTATTATTTGTTACAATAAATATATGGTATTGATTTCCAAAAAAATAGTTTACACCTTCCATCGCTTTGAAAAAAAATTAAGTGCATAATAATAGTAGTATTGATTTACACGTTGCATTTGAGGACGTCAGAAGCACTTTCTGCATTGATTAGCAAGATATCATGAAATATATTGGTTCAATTAACTCCAAATCTGCTATCTCCAAAAATGCGTAGCCACTCTACAATATTACTCTGGCCATATATATTAACTGGGTCACCGCGTAGATCAATACATGTCTACATATAAATTAGGTAAATACTACCTAACGGGGTCCGATGGAAAGGAAAACGTCGGACTAATACAAAGCCGTCCGATTCCTATTCAATCGAACGATCATTAATGGACGTTTCTCATAAAAAAATAGGTCTCACCTTTAGCCCATAATTTTCGCCAACTACCCTCCAAATCAATGACAGGCCAATTAACTCTTCCAGAATTGACGCATCTGCTCTTCCACAAATTCACATTGCCATCACCGCACCTTGCCGCGAGCTCCCATCCCGGCGAACACCATGGGCACACGCTCGCGCCGGCGAACACCATGATTTGTGCACACGCTCGCGCCGGCGAACACTTGGAGACGTTGGCTCTGTTCGAGGGGAGACGCCGACACAACTCTGGCAGGGCGCCCGTCCGAACGACAGGTCGTTCGTCGCCATCCTCTCGGCGTGCTTGATGTCCGGCATGTGGGCGCATGCCTACTACCCTGATAGGAGAACCGGGCGGAATGCTGCCGCTGCCCGTCGGCATTGGCGGCAACATGCTTCTCGACATGTCGATGGCAATGACAAGTTGTTTCTGTCAGGGTAACCACATACCGACATACGTACTTGACACACTTCCTCAATTTCGCATATATGCTTCTATTGTTTGTCACACTTATTCCTGTCATCTGTTTACCGCAAAATGTCGCGGTAATGGATACACCTTCAGTCGATGTCCGGTGCTTCCACGGTGCAAGAAAGACATGTCACTGTCCATCAACTGGCATGCACCTTCAGACGATCATGCGATCACATCTACGAGCGTCGGAATTCGGCAGAGGATACTACAAGAGCCTCACAGAAAAAGAAATCATGGTTAACATAGGATACATCGAGGAAACATATTGTTTGTAGAATAAGGAAATCTGTAACATGTAGGAATCATGTGATAGTCATATACGAAGATGTGTATTTTAATGATTTCAATGAAGCAAATACTTATTTTGTTTGAAATACATCAAGTGAATGTATGATGCATATGCTTCCTACGTATCCGAACAAGGTTTTTCTTTACACACTAATCAAGCTTCCAATATTAGTCCATTGTGCTTCCTAGATATATGAAATGAAGTCCCTATCTATGTGCTTCCATATATATATCTCGTTACACATAACATATAAGACAAAAGTTTGTATCATACTAAAAAAATTCAGTCACCAAGGAAGCAATATTCTATAGCCGTAAAATATATTTTGATATTGAAGCAAAATACAGATTTAATCGAAGCAAACATTAATTACAAACGAAGCAAATTTAAAAACACTGGAAACAAGTTTTTTTTCCAGGAAGCAATGAAGTCCCTATCTATGTGCTTCCATATATATATCTCGTTACACATAAGTCAAAAGTTTGTATTATACTAAAAAAATCCAGTCACCAAGGAAGCAATATTCTATAGCCGTAAAATATATTTTGATATTGAAGCAAAATACTGATTTAATCGAAGCAAACATTAATTACAAACGAAGCAAATTTAATATCACTGGAAACAAGTTTTTTATTCAGGAAGCAATGCATGCCTGATCGTTTGCTAAAGTTGATAGTTTTGTTCGAAACATGATTTCATTTACTAAATATCTGGAATATTTGAGAAATGAGCGGTTTCATATCCCGCAAAATTAGCAATTTCATTTAGGGAAGGTTGGCATTACCGGAGCATGCATCGTGGAAGCATGCAATCAGATCCTTATTTCATGGAAAGAAATGACGTGGGTCTCGTTAAAAATTCAAAGTTAGTCATGTTCAAATCCAACGCATTAACTAGGGGGTCGTTTTTCACGGAAGCAAGGCATTAATTATGAGGTCGTTTTTCACGGAAGCATGCATAGAAGGGAAATTAGACATGGGTCTCAGTTAAAAATCGAACGGCTTGTTTGTTTCCAATCCGACGGTACAGGAAAGGTCCGATGGGAAGCCAACTATCGGCATCCGATTACTAGCGGTTGCCTATATATAAATTAAGGTAGATTACGTACCGGAACAAAATCTCCCAATTAATGCATGGAAAACAGCCAGATCTTCCGCCACACTTTCTTCTAGCTGGATGATCGAGTTGCAATTGCAATCACATATACTCTATGATGCAAAGATAAAATCTCTCCCAAATGATAACAGGCTGAGCAGAAGTCATAGGTAGACACACGAAATGCAGCGGTTCTGCGGCGTCGCCGGTGTGGTCCTGCTGCTGTTCCGGTGGGCGGCGGTTCTGTGCCTCGCCTGGGCCCCGGTTTCCAGGACCATCACCGTCGACCAACATGGAGGAGGGCAATACACGACGGTGCAGGCGGCGGTGGACGCCGTGCCGGAAGGCAACAGCCAGTGGGTCAGGATCAACGTCAAGCAAGGGAGCTACAGGTTCGTGCACATAATAAACAGTTAATCAAGTGCATTGATGTAATCGTGAGAAAATATGTTCTGTATTCCAAAAAAAAAAAGTTCTGCCATAAATATGTAATTTCGAAGGCCTCGTTATTTATCATCATTGGAGTCTTCAAAATTTTTGTTACGAACAATCTCTTGCTTTATTATAAACTTTTATAACTTTTGGTAGCAATCAGCCTCCCCCTCCAGCCTCCTGCGCCGCCGGCCACTCCGGCCTCGGCCCCCACCGCTCCTCGCCGGCGGCCACTCCGGCGCCGGCACCCAGCCTCCCCCTCCCTCCCCCCCCCCTTTCCCCAGCCTCCTTGCCTCTGTACTGTTGAATATATTAGCAATTTAGCACATGATTTAATTCGAAATAGCAGCAGATGAATTGCGACAGCAGCAAATAGAGTAATCATACAAATATCTAGATCTATTACAGTAGACAGAATGATCCAATCTATAGCTAGAACTAGACATATGAATTCCAGGAATATCTCATACAGATGGAATAGTGTTACGTACGATGGAGCGGTAGCGGTACCGCCGTTGTTGTTGTCCCCGGCGTCGGCCATGTCGTTGATGAAGAGGCTGCCGAGGTCGGGGAAGAAGTCGTCGTTGGGGAAATAGTCGCCGTCAGCAGTCGCGCGAGTGCGCTCCCCAAAAACCTGATCGCCCCTCTCCCGTACAGGATCACAAGAGGCGGGGTTCCGGAGGCCTGCTGTCCCTTCTCGCGGTGTACGCCGGAAGGAGGGATGGAGAAGACTTGATTGGCGGCGCAGTGCTTTGGAACGGTGGTGCGAAACCATATGACGAAGTGGCGGCTAGGGTTTACCGTATGCGCGTATTTATATGCGGGCTGGGAGAGACGTGGGCGTAACTCCACGTCTGAGTCGGTTCGGCTCCACGATCCAGAAAGGAAACGGAAACGGTTTTGGAATTAACGCGTCCGTTAATTACCAAATTAATGACTCATTAAGTTTTCCCAATCGACAAAATAAACGCTCTCGGCTCGGCTCATTCCCGCAACTCGCGGCGCGTCGTGACGAGGCGAGGCGAGGCGTGGCGTGGCGAGGCGGGCGGCGGAGGAGGAGCGCGCGTGTGGCACACCTCTCCTCTTGCCTTGCCTACTCATACATGAGCTAGAATGACTCACCTCATAAGGTGGTTCTACTCTCTCGAAACTAGCAATGTGGGACTAAACTTTAGTCCCACTCCCCACTTGCATTATTCATGAATGGGCCATGACAATTTCAGGATTTTAGTGGGCTTAGTGGGCTAGACATGTGAGCCCATATAACTAGCCCATATAAAATTCTAACATGTACCATGGCCGGAATCCCCGCGAGTCCCGCGTCTGCTGCCTCGGGTGCTGGACGGAGCGGCGAGCGCCTGGCGGTGTCAGGCATGGGCCTAACCGTGGTCTCCTCGCCTCCTGTGAGCCCAGGAGTGGACTCACGGGTGGCCAGAGGGGCGGGGGGCGAGCAGCAGATCTGGGAGCAACCCCAGCCTTCCAAGAGGTCACTTTGGTGGCGCCGAATGGAGCAGCGTGAGGATGTTGGTGCCTCCCGGCCGACCTCGCCGGGCATGAGTGGACTGTGTTTCAAGTGCTTTTAGCCGTGCCATTTCAAGAAGGATTGCAAGAACAAGGTGGTTTCCTTGCGGTGCGGGGTTGAGGGTCACTTTGCGGTGGATTGCAAGAGGCCGAGAAGCCCTGCTTCGGCGACGGAGGAGGAGCTCCGCCGTGAGGCTCTTGTCAAGCAGTCTCGCCATCGCTCGAGTTCCCCGCCCCAAGGACCTGCAGCGGGTCAGACGGCCCTGGGAATCCGTGACCCAACCATCCGCAGAGGCTGGCCGCTCCTTCCCCCCCAAGTGAACACATCCAGGAGCAGGCTTGGCCTGCGGTGACTCTAGGCGGACGGTGGCGCCATGGCAGGAGCTGCCGGGTGAGGACGGCCTTGAGGATCTTTGCATCGTACGGCGCTCTTCGCGCATCAACGAGATCGAGAGGAGGTTGCGGTTCGCGGTGGAGATCACTGTGGGTGAACACCGGCCGACAGTCACCTGTGTGCAAGTCCATGAGGCCCTGGAGCGCTGCCGCAGCATCCCCGCGGGCCAGTTTTCGGTTCACACTTTCTGGCCGGAGGACTTCCTGGTGGTTCTCGCCACCGACGAGCTCAGGAACACAATCATGGCAAGGCCGCAAATCGAGCACAGTGGTTTTACTCTGCATTTCCGACCGTGGAACCGCGAATGCCATGCTGAGTGGGTGCCGATGCGCGCCCGGGTTAATCAGGTGATCGAGGGCGTGCCGCCGCACGTTTGGGAGTGGGGAGTCGTCGAGGATCTCCTGGGTACCTTGTGCGTCATGGACACGCTCGCCGCTGAATCCTGCAATCGCTCCAACCTCGCACTTCTGCACCTGTCGGCCTGGTCGGAGGACCCAGCGAGGATCCCAGTGGCACGGACTTTGGTGGTACCGGAGACAGAGAAGGGCATGGGCTTACAAGTTTCCTTGCCAGAGGACGTGAGGCTCAAGCTGGATATTCTGAGGTACAAGGTATTGATTCATGTTGATAGCAGGGATGAGGAGATCAGCCGCGAAGACACCTGGGGGATGACTGGCTCGTCGAGGAGTGACCAGAGTGGCTTGGCGAGCCCGCCGAGCACGCCAAACGTGATGCACATGTCTCGCCGGCTGCCCTGGCAAAGGGGTGTCCTGGACCAGCGGCGCGGCAGCGGTTGTGACGCCCCGAGATCGGGCACTATGCAGATTTCAGCATTCCCGCCAAAATCCACATAATAACCGATTCCAGGTTGCCACTTGTGATAACATTACAATAGTTCACGAATATTCCACAATTACAACAGAAAACAGATAGATACAAGATGACTCAGACGAGCCAGGGATACAACTGATACAATACAAAGATCCAAATAACAGCGGAAGAAACAACATAGCGTCCGGCTACGGACAAGATCCAAATTGGACTAAGAGTCCTGAAGATAACCGAAGGCGTCCAATCCCTGCCCAGGCCAAGCCGGAGGGATTCCCAAGCTAACGTCGTCAGACTTCATACCTGTTGACTGCAAGTTGGAATTTGCAGCCACGAAAGAGATTCGTGGGTCAGTACGGTTAAGTACTGGCAAGGGGGATAAAACCCATACTCACAAGTTACCGGCGTAGCCAGTCATCACAAGATACAAATACTTTAGGATCAACGGAAAGGAAGGGGTTATTGCAAATAAGCGACAGCAGGCTGCACTAACCAACTACAGAGAGATACTACAACTTCCGGCTAACAGAAAGAAGATAAGATCGAGTATCGTAACCAACTGAAAGTAACTCCAAACAAACCCATCCTGGATCTCCCCCCTTATCCAAAGAAGCAATCCGAGGATAACTCACACAGTTGGATTAATGAATAATGGATCAGGTTGTTGTGTCAATAAGACTATTACTAGTCAAGTTATTATCATTAGGTGTAAGTTGTTCTGAGTACTTGTTAGCCAGTACTTTCACCAAGTCGTCACATAACCGCGGACAACACGGCTTCTCGAGAAGATTTATCCCTGCAGGGTGTGCTCCAGTACCCGTACACACTCAAGCCACCAACTAAAACTTAGGTGGACTTGACACGACCCAAACCATCTCTACAACCCATCCTAGGAGCCACGGAGCTATAAGGTCCCGGCCAGTCCGCTAAGCGCAGGGGTGAAAACCACACCCCCCGGCACCACAGGCCTCGCCCTATATGCATCATCATCATCATCAGTAACCATGGGTGATCAACCCATTATGCAAGGAGCAAATGGAACACCCGAACTAAGTGTGGCTCTTCGGACAAGCTGCAGATCAGGTCTAAGTCGAGGGGGGTCCCATACTACCACCCGGATGCGGTGAGCACGCTCATCATGGATCAGTAGACAAGACCCTTTTCCTATTAGGGTCGATACTAGCACGCCTCAAAACCACTTAGGGCCGCCTGCCGGTGCCTTATCAGCATATTATTAATAACAGGTTGATTGATTAACATCGAGCCCCCAGAACATAATGAAGTAATAACAGAAAGTAACGGGTAACAGACTCGAGCAAAGCAACCTAAGCATGCTAGTAAGACACGGGCACAAGCAATGGTTATAGGTGTGGAGGTGAGGCAATATCAGGGTTAAAGGGTTCATGTGATAGGTTCGTAACAGAAACAACTACTACTAAGGCTAGCAGAAAAGAACAACGGCAAGAATCGGTAACAAGTGATGAAAGGCAGCCATATGGCAGCAAGTGAGTATACTTGCCTGAGATCCCGCAAGGTAGCAGAACTTGTCGTTGCTCACATCATCTCAACGTCCTATCCGGGAAGAAGCAATGAACCTCGAACAAACACCGGATGCAACAATTACTACTAGGGCAAAAGATCCAGCATGATCAAGATATGGATGCATGACAAGTTTAAATATGCATCAAGGTAAACTAGTTGACAAGATGAACAGATTTAAATGGACCCATATGCAATTTGAGTTGCATATGAAAAGCCCATGAATTATGGTTGAAACAATTGTTTTCCAACTAATCAACCGGTGAAGGTGGATTAGCATGATGCATGGATGAGGAAAACAACAAAATAACAACAATAGAATCAATTGGAAATAAGGTTTAACAAGTTTGGAAATTATTGGTTAAGATTGGAAAGTTTGGTTACTTAAACATGTCACACAAGCAATTGTTGTTTTCATCAATTTAAAGTGTTCAAAACAATTAACAAAATTTTTATTTGAAGAGAACATCAAATTTTAGTTGGATTACATGTTTCAAATATTGAAATTGGAATTAGGATAATTTAATTATGAATTAAACAATATTAAACAAGTTTTAATTGAATTTAGAACAAGTTTGAATTTTATTTGAATTTTATTTGTTCAAATCATAAATTCAAATTCACATTTGAAAAGTTCACACTTTGATGGTTTGAAAACATATTTGCATGTTCAAAATTATTTTATATTAAGCAAGTTATGATTTTATCAAATTTAATTGAATTAAACAAGTATTAAATTGTTTAGGCAATTTTAATTAGTCAAAACAGTAAACAAAAATTATATTTGAAAAGGTTATGCAAAATGGTATGGAAAACATATTTTATTTGCCTTATTTGGAATTAGTATGAATTAATTATTGATTTTAGCAAATTGCAATTGATTTGTTTGAATTCAAATTTAAATTGCATTTTGGAATTTCAAAACAGTGAACAAATGGTACCATTAGATAGACAATTTTATTTAGAGCAATAAACATTTTCAGAGTTTTTGATTTGGAGTCATATTTTAAAAGTTATTAACAGATTAAAACAAGGGACCAATTTGTTATTTTTAGGGACTTAGTGTTAAAAGGAATGTGCAGAAAAACAATTGTTACCGCGTACTACTCTACCCACAGTCACTGCCCGTGGGCCACTGGCCAGCGTGGCACGGCTAGGAGGTGAGGTGGCACAGGGGGTCTATGGCTGGTGGGGTCGCGCACACGGGATAAATCCCGAAAAAAGGTTGCAGCACCGGGGACTCGAACCCGGGCGGCTGCGCACGATCGAACGGAACCAAGCCACTGCGCTGTAACTAAACCTTTGTTCAGAGTTGCAGTTGCGGGGAGGTTCAGTTAAAGGCCCCGGACCTGCTCTCGCGAAACTGACGGACGGACGCTGCCTCTGCGACTGCAGGCACGCGACGATCGGAAGAAAGGCGCCGGCGACCAGAACCCAACGACGGCGAGGCGATGGGTGGGGCCACACATCTCAGAGCAAGAGGGAGGAGGGGCCTAGGCCAGAGGGAACGCTCACCACGGGGCGCGTCGAGGAAGGCGAGGCTGCTGACGGACAGGAGCAGCGTGGTCCTCCTCCGGCGATGGCGTGGCGTCCACGGCCGCTCCCGGCGAGCGGCGAGGAGACGAGGAGATGCAGGAAGGCGCCAAGGTTCCATTCCCCTACTCGGTTGCCCCTCGAGGTGGATGTGGTGACCGGAGCTAGGGGAGGAAGGTGGTGGTCTCGGGGTGGTTCAGTCTGTCGATTTTCAGAGCAGAGGGAGATCGGGGTTAGAGGAAGAGGAGGGCGCCGCGGCGCTAGGGTTAGGGAGATGGAGGCGCTAGGGTTACAGAGGGGGAAGGTGGGTGCTTGTTTTATGGTGGCAGGTGAGCTTGTACGGCAGCATCGTGGAGGGGGAGAGGGGATCATCTACGGTTCTGAAGGTGTTCGTACTGAAGCTGACGTCGAGGAGGAAGAAGCCAAAAACAGAAAGGGGATAGATGGGCCAGAGAGGAAGTGGTGGGCTGGGTGGTGAAAAGAAAGGAGATGGGCTGCCTCCTCCTCTAAGCTTTTTTTTCCTATTAGTTGAAATTTTTGTTGTAAAGAATAAAAGAGATAGAAAGGATAGGGGTTTTGGGGTGGTTTTTATTTTATAATTAAATTTTATTGATTTGCAAACAATGAGCAAAAGCAAGGTTGGTAATGATTTTCAAAATTTGTAAAATTAGTTTGGTTTTTAAATGGTTAGTTGGACTTCAACTATTAGTTTGATTTGGGAAAATTTTTGGAAAGCAACAATTTTTTATTTAATAAACTCAAGCAAGTATGCAAACATTAATGAATTTAATAGGTTGCAAGAATTTGATTTTTAAACCACCATTTGATCATGCCCATTATGATTGGAATGATTTGAAATTTGAGTTGAATTGGAAAGTTACCATTAGGGTTTTGATAACAGGGAAAGTTTTTAGTAACAGACAAGTTGATTAAAACAAATTCAACCAGTGAAAAACAATTGAGTGGTTTGGTTTGAAATTTTGAAATTGGAAAGTTTGAGCAGGGGGGGTGAAAGTTTAAATTGTTTTGAATTTTGATTTGTTTTTGAAAAACAGAATGCAATGCTCATGGGATGCATATGATGCAAGCAAAAAGAAAACAAACACTCTCTAATAGGGTAACACCCCAGGTGTTACAGACGACACCACTAACAAGGGATTGCGCCCTCGCAATCCACCTGCTAACCCGGGAGGGGAAAGAAGTTCGACTATCGATTCTTCGTGCTTCCAGTTGATCTCCTCGACACCACTAACAAGAGATTCTGGCTCAGGTTGATGACGATGTTCTTCCACCAGGAATCTTCCGATGATCGAACCTATTAGGTTAACGGCTCAGAAAACGTCCACCCACGTAGGATCCTATCACTTTGAAAGATGGACAAGGGGAAGACTCCAAAACAAATAAGATGGGAGGGGAAATAGAATAGGGGTAAGGAGAAAACAAGAATCCTATTGAGATGTTTTTCCAAAATAGTTTAGCAGAAATAGTTTTTGACACTCTAGAAACAACGACCGTTAGCGAGGTTAACCTACAGGCTTTGCGGACCCGTTGCTTCGATAACCATTCGTATCGAAACAATCTCGGGAATCGGAACCAAGGCTCTGATACCATTTGTGACGCCCCGAGATCGGGCACTATGCAGATTTCAGCATTCCCGCCAAAATCCACATAATAACCGATTCCAGGTTGCCACTTGTGATAACATTACAATAGTTCACGAATATTCCACAATTACAACAGAAAACAGATAGATACAAGATGACTCAGACGAGCCAGGGATACAACTGATACAATACAAAGATCCAAATAACAGCGGAAGAAACAACATAGCGTCCGGCTACGGACAAGATCCAAATTGGACTAAGAGTCCTGAAGATAACCGGAGGCGTCCAATCCCTGCCCAGGCCAAGCCGGAGGGATTCCCAAGCTAACGTCGTCAGACTTCATACCTGTTGACTGCAAGTTGGAATTTGCATCCACGAAAGAGATTCGTGGGTCAGTACGGTTAAGTACTGGCAAGGGGGATAAAACCCATACTCACAAGTTACCGGCGTAGCCAGTCATCACAAGATACAAATACTTTAGGATCAACGGAAAGGAAGGGGTTATTGCAAATAAGCGACAGCAGGCTGCACTAACCAACTACAGAGAGATACTACAACTTCCGGCTAACAGAAAGAAGATAAGATCGAGTATCGTAACCAACTGAAAGTAACTCCAAACAAACCCATCCTGGATCTCTCCCCTTATCCAAAGAAGCAATCCGAGGATAACTCACACAGTTGGATTAATGAATAATGGATCAGGTTGTTGTGTCAATAAGACTATTACTAGTCAAGTTATTATCATTAGGTGTAAGTTGTTCTGAGTACTTGTTAGCCAGTACTTTCACCAAGTCGTCACATAACCGCGGACAACACGGCTTCTCGAGAAGATTTATCCCTGCAGGGTGTGCTCCAGTACCCGTACACACTCAAGCCACCAACTAAAACTTAGGTGGACTTGACACGACCCAAACCATCTCTACAACCCATCCTAGGAGCCACGGAGCTATAAGGTCCTGGCCAGTCCGCTAAGCGCAGGGGTGAAAACCACACCCCCCGCACCACAGGCCTCGCCCTATATGCATCATCATCATCATCAGTAACCATGGGTGATCAACCCATTATGCAAGGAGCAAATGGAACACCCGAACTAAGTGTGGCTCTTCGGACAAGCTGCAGATCAGGTCTAAGTCGAGGGGGGTCCCATACTACCACCCGGATGCGGTGAGAACGCTCATCATGGATCAGTAGACAAGACCCTTTTCCTATTAGGGTCGACACTAGCAGGCCTCAAAACCACTTAGGGCCTCCTGCCGGTGCCTTATCAGCATATTATTAATAACAGGTTGATTGATTAACATCGAGCCCCCAGAACATAATGAAGTAATAACAGAAAGTAACGGGTAACAGACTCGAGCAAAGCAACCTAAGCATGCTAGTAAGACACGGGCACAAGCAATGGTTATAGGTGTGGAGGTGAGGCAATATCAGGGTTAAAGGGTTCATGTGATAGGTTCGTAACAGAAACAACTACTACTAAGGCTAGCAGAAAAGAACAACGGCAAGAATCGGTAACAAGTGATGAAAGGCAGCCATATGGCAGCAAGTGAGTATACTTGCCTGAGATCCCGCAAGGTAGCAGAACTTGTCGTTGCTCACATCATCTCAACGTCCTATCCGGGAAGAAGCAATGAACCTCGAACAAACACCGGATGCAACAATTACTACTAGGGCAAAAGATCCAGCATGATCAAGATATGGATGCATGACAAGTTTAAATATGCATCAAGGTAAACTAGTTGACAAGATGAACAGATTTAAATGGACCCATATGCAATTTGAGTTGCATATGAAAAGCCCATGAATTATGGTTGAAACAATTGTTTTCCAACTAATCAACCGGTGAAGGTGGATTAGCATGATGCATGGATGAGGAAAACAACAAAATAACAACAATAGAATCAATTGGAAATAAGGTTTAACAAGTTTGGAAATTATTGGTTAAGATTGGAAATTTTGGTTACTTAAACATGTCTCACAAGCAATTGTTGTTTTCATCAAGTTAAAGTGTTCAAAACAATTAACAAGATTTATATTTGAAAAGAACATCAAATTTTAGTTGGATTACATGTTTCAAATATTGAAATTGGAATTAGGATAATTTAATTATGAATTAAACAATATTAAACAAGTTTTAAATGGATTTAAAACAAGTTTGAATTTTATTTGAATTTTATTTGTTCAAATCATAAATTCAAATTCACATTTGAAAAGTTCACACTTTGATGGTTTGAAAACATATTTTGCATGTTCAAAATTATTTTATATTAAGCAAGTTATGATTTTATCAAATTTAATTGAATTAAACAAGTATTAAATTGTTTAGGCAATTTTAATTATTCAAAACAGTAAACAAAAATTATATTTGAAAAGGTTATGCAAAATGGTATGGAAAACATATTTTATTTGCCTTATTTGGAATTAGTATGAATTAATTATTGATGTTAGCAAATTGCAATGGATTTGTTTGAATTCAAATTTAAATTGCATTTTGGAATTTCAAAACAGTGAACAAATGGTACCATTAGATAGACAATTTTATTTAGAGCAATAAACATATTCAGAGTTTTTGATTTGGAGTCATATTTTAAAAGTTATTAACAGATTAAAACAGGGGACCAATTTGTTATTTTTAGGGACTTAGTGTTAAAAGGAATGTGCAGAAAAACAATTGTTACCGCGTACTACTCTGCCCACAGTCACTGCCCGTGGGCCACTGGCCAGCGTGGCACGGCTAGGAGGTGAGGTGGCACAGGGGGTCTATGGCTGGTGGGGTCGCGCACACGGGATAAATCCCGAAAAAAGGTTGCAGCACCGGGGACTCGAACCCGGGCGGCTGCGCACGATCGAACGGAACCAAGCCACTGCGCTGTAACTGAACCTTTGTTTAGAGTTGCAGTTGCGGGGAGGTTCAGCTAAAGGCCCCGGACCTGCTCTCGCGAAACTGACGGACGGACGCTGCCTCTGCGACTGCAGGCACGCGACGATCGGAAGAAAGGCGCCGGCGACCTGAACCCAACGACGGCGAGGCGATGGGTGGGGCCACACATCTCAGAGCAATAGGGAGGAGGGGCCTAGGCCAGAGGGAACGCTCACCACGGGGCGCGTCGAGGCAGGCGAGGCTGCTGACGGACAGGAGCAGCGTGGTCCTCCTCCGGCGATGGCGTGGCGTCCACGGCCGGTCCCGGCGAGCGGCGAGGAGACGAGGAGATGCAGGAAGGCGCCAAGGTTCCATTCCCCTACTCGGTTGCCCCTCGAGGTGGATGTGGTGACCGGAGCTAGGGGAGGAAGGTGGTGGTCTCGGGGTGGTTCAGTCTGTCGATTTTCAGAGCAGAGGGAGATCGGGGTTAGAGGAAGAGGAGGGCGCCGCGGCGCTAGGGTTAGGGAGATGGAGGCTCTAGGGTTACAGAGGGGGAAGGTGGGTGCTTGTTTTATGGTGGCAGGTGAGCTTGTACGGCAGCATCGTGGAGGGGGAGAGGGGATCATCTACGGTTCTGAAGGTGTTCGTACTGAAGCTGACGTCGAGGAGGAAGAAGCCAAAAACAGAAAGGGGATAGATGGGCCAGAGAGGAAGTGGTGGGCTGGGTGGTGAAAAGAAAGGAGATGGGCAGCCTCCTCCTCTAAGTTTTTTTTTCTATTAGTTGAAATTTTTGTTGTAAAGAATAAAAGAGAGAGAAAGGATAGGGGTTTTGGGGTGGTTTTTATTTTATAATTAAATTTTATTGATTTGCAAACAATGAGCAAAAGCAAGGTTGGTAATGATTTTCAAAATTTGTAAAATTAGTTTGGTTTTTAAATGGTTAGTTGGACTTCAACTATTAGTTTGATTTGGGAAAAAATTTGGAAAGCAACAATTTTTTATTTAATAAACTCAAGCAAGTATGCAAACATTAATGAATTTAATAGGTTGCAAGAATTTGATTTTTAAACCACCATTTGATCATGCCCATTATGATTGGAATGATTTGAAATTTGAGTTGAATTGGAAAGTTACCATTAGGGTTTTGATAACAGGGAAAGTTTTTAGTAACAGACAAGTTGATTAAAACAAATTCAACCAGTGAAAAACAATTGAGTGGTTTGGTTTGAAATTTTGAAATTGGAAAGTTTGAGCAGGGGGGGTGAAAGTTTAAATTGTTTTGAATTTTGATTTGTTTTTGAAAAACAGAATGCAATGCTCATGGGATGCATATGATGCAAGCAAAAAGAAAACAAACACTCTCTAATAGGGTAACACCCCAGGTGTTACAGCGGTGGTGGTGGTCAGGGCAGCTCTAGTGGTCCACCGTTCTGGGCGGCGGTGGCGGGGTCATCGGACTGGAGGCTCCACCCGTAGAGACTGTGGTGCATCGCCACGTGTCGAAAGCAACGACTCAGTCAACACGACCTGGGAGAGGTTTCCATGAAATTCAAACAAGGAGCTAGTGGTGGCAGAGCCAGTGGTGGCAGAGGGGGCTGGCACTACCAAACAACCGGTCTCCCCTGACAAAGCTACTCTGGTGGAGGTGGGCCACCCTGATGGCAAAGTACTGCAACAACTGACGATTTGGTGGAGTTGGCGGGGACAACAATCGTGCCCTGCCACACGTTGCAGGCGGGTTCGATCGAAGGAGTGCTGGAGGATCGGAACAAATCTACCTCGGAGGCGGCGCCACAAGACGATGGAAGCTCCGTACAGGGGGATCCCGAGGAGACTGCCTCATCCAGCTGGTGGAGAGCACAAGGCCTAAAGGGGACCCACTGGAACAGGAGTTAGGGGTGGGTTTGGAAGACCTCTTCTTCCAGGTGTCGCTCTCCGATGGGGTCTCTCCTTCGAGCCCAAGGTTTGCATGCGGGGAAGTGGACCTAGGGGCTAGAGAGGACACGGGCGAGTTGGTGTGTTCGGTTGGCCACAACCAATCTTACGAGGGGCCTACCAGTTGCATGCAGATTGCAGACTCGGCGCGCGGAGGAGAGGCTACGAGTGTGGAGCCAGTGATGGACGGGGCAACGACCAAACTCCGTGCATTTTGTGCGTCCATTCTGAAGACACTTTCCCCACCGCTGCTCAAGGAGATGGAGGAGGCAAATCTCGTGTTAGGACAGGAGCCATGCACGTCGCGGGTGACGAGGCGCTCATCGAACACGGTCTCTACTACTGGCAGGAGGCCAAGAAAGGTGTCTATTGCAGACGCAGCCCTTCTCAAGGCTTTGGGCATCTTGAAGCCGTGAATACCCGTGAGTGAGGAACAGATGCGTGAGTTTAGGGAACAATTCGATGCTTCCCCACTGCGTGAGCAGCAGTTGCGTGTGCTTGCGGCAGTGTTTGGCAAGAGCCTGCCACTCTCCGAAGCCACGCATGTTGACTTCGCATCGGAGGATATTTCAGTGTAGGTGATGTTGTGCTACACCTACGGAGAGGATGTGTTGTCGGTTTATGGATAGCACAATAGAAGTTGGGAGTTGGAACACCCGGGGTTTGAATGACCCGGCGAAGAGAGACTCTGTGAGGGAGTTCTGGGATATGGTTCATGTAAACCTAGTATTTATCCAGGAGACCAAAATGGAAGTGATTGATCGTTACACGGTGGCTCAATGTCTCGGAACCTCTTTCGACGAGTTCGCTTTCCTACCCGCGGTTGGAACCAGAGGAGGAATTCTTCTTGCTTGGGATTCCACTACGCCGAGCATAACCAACATAGTGCTTGACACGTATGCCATCACGGGTGAGGTCCATACACTGGATGGCAACGCTTGGTGGATCACTGGCGTCTATGGGCCTCAGAGTACGGAGGAGGAGGTAGCCTTCTTGCAGGATCTTGCTGAGCGCCGTGCGTTGTGTCCCGGGCCATGTCTGGTGGTTCGGGACTACAACATGATACTTAGTGCTGCGGACAAGAGCTATGTCTCTCTCGACAGGGCAATGATGATGAGGTTCAGGCGTTTTCTTGGCGATCATGAGTTGAAGGACCTCTACATGCATGGCAGGGCGTACACCTGGAGCAATGGTCGTGCTGTTCCAACGATGACGAGAAATGACAGGGCACTTGTCTCGGTGGATCGGGACCTGATGTATCCAGACTGTGTACTTCAGGCGCTCTCTTCATCGACATCAGATCACGCACCACTGCATCTGTCGCTCTCTGTGGAACTGAGACCCAAGCGAAGGTTCAGACTCGAAACCTTCTAGACCAAGTTGGATGGTTTCGATGACGCGGTGCGTGAGGCTTGGAAATGTGACAGAACAATCGTGGATCCATTCATGAGGCTAAATGAGTTGTTAAGGGCTTCAGCGGCCCATCTGTAGGCGTGGGGGAAGAGAAAGAACGGCAATGGCCCATATTGTGATCTTAAGGTTGGATGCGGCCCAAGAGAAACGTGGCTTGTCTGAAGGGGAGAGGTGATTGCATAGAGCCCTAAAGCACTGTGTGTTGGGTCTTGCTTCTCTGGAACGAACGATCGCACGACAAAGATCTATGGTTCGCTGGCTGCGTGACGGTGATGCTAACACCAATCTTTTTCACGCTGTGGCAAATGTTAGACGCACAAGGAACTTTGTTACTGCTGTCAAGGTGGATGAGCAGATACTCACCAGCCAAGAAAGTAAAGAGGAAGCGTTCTTTAGAGCTTACAAGAACCTGCTAGGGCGAATTCACACACGGGATTTCGCACTGGACCTTGCAGAGTTGGGGCCACCACTCTTTGATCTTGTCGAGCTGGATAGGGCACTCACGGAGGAAGAAGTTTGGCAAGTGGTTAAGGATATGCCATCTGATCGCGCACCCGAACCGGATGGGTTTATTGAGTGTTTTACCAAAGAGCGTGGCCGGTGATTAAAGATGACATCATGGCAGCGGTGCACAAGTGGTTTGCTGGGGATGGGAGGGGTTTTTGGGGGCTCAACAAGGCCATCATCACCCTTATCCCCAAGAAGCAAGAGGTAACCGAGGTGGGAGATTTTCGACCGATAAGCTTTATCCATAGTTTCTCGAAGTTGTGTTCTAAAGTCTTGGCGAATCGCTTGTGCCCGATCATGGGTAAGATTGTGAGTCCAATCAGTCGGCTTTTATCAAGAACCGAAGCTTGCATGACAATTTCCTTCTGGTGCGGCAAGTTGCGAGGAAAATCAACGGGAGGGAGAAGCCGACGGTACTTCTCAAGCTAGAAATTTCCCGCGCTTTTGACTCGTTGTCGTGGAGTTTTTTGTTTGAGGTTCTAAGGCACATGGGCTTTAGCAAAAGTTGGTTGAAGAGGATGGAAGTGTTGATGTACACCGCATCCACCAAGGTGGTGGTGAACAGGAGGCCAGAAAAGTCGTTCAAACACGCACGCGGCCTGAGGCAGGGGGATCCGAGCTCACCTGCCTTCTTTGTTATCTCCATGGTGGTACTGACTATGCTCACAGATAAAGCAACTCGAAGCAATGTTCTCGAACCATTGAGTGGCGTCACCCCCCTACAACGAATGACGGCGTTTGCGGATGATGTAGTCCTATTCTGCAAACCTTCCGGTGAGGATCTTCTTGCCACCAAGGAGATTCTGAGAGTGTTTGGAGGAGCCTCCGGGCTGTTGATCAACATGAGCAAAACAATGGCTACCATCATTCGTGGTTCAGAAATCGATGAATAGAGGGTGCACAGCCTGCTGAACTGTAAGATTGCCCACTTCCCCATCATGTACTTAGGCCTGCAGCTTGCGTTAAGACCGCTCACAAAAAGGGAATGGCAAACCATGCTCGACAAGGCAATCGAGTTTTTACCCGCCTAGCAGCATAGACGGGTGGCCAGGGAAGGACGACTGGTGCTCATCAAGGCAGTTGTAGCAGCGAGACCCGTGCACCATCTTCTGATAGCGGAGGCACCAGCTTGGCTAGTCGATGAACTTAACAGCTGGATGCGCGCGTTCTTTTGGGTAGGCAAGGATAAGATCGATGGAGGGGAGTGTTTGGTGGCTTGGGACAGGATCTGCCAGCCATCTTGCTTTGGTGGCTTGGGGATCAAGAATCTGAAGCTGCAGGGCCTTGCATTGCGCACTCGCTGGGAGTGGTTAGCAAGAATAGACAAGAAAAGACCATGGCAGGGGCTCCCACGTCTGAAGGAGAAAGCAACCGAGGAGGTATTTCACAGCCTAGCTCGTATCACGGTGGGGAATAGAAAAAACACATTATTTTGGAAGGATCGGTGGCTCAATGGCTGAACCATTGAGGAAAATGCGCCGGGTATACATGCTCTTGTCAGCACCAGGAGGAAGAATTGCAAGACAGTCGAGAGAGGGGTACTTGGAAACGGTTGGATCGGCGACTTAACGAGCCCACCGGACCGAGGGATTAGTGTGCAACTGCTGAAACTGTGGGTGGAAATCAGGTAGGTACGTACGAGTGAGACTACACCTGGTGAGCTTAGGTGGTCATGCTCGCGAGATGGTACTTACTCGGCCAGGGAGACTTACGGATAACTCTATGAGGGAAGCGAGCGCTTCAGTGGTGCTGAGTGGATCTGGACAGCACGTGCACCGCTCATGTGTAAATTTTTCTCCTGGCTTGCCCTGCAACATAGACTATGGACCTCGGACAAAAGGTTTAGGCACGGTTTGCAAGGCAGTACAGCAGCTTGCTTTGTTTGTCTCCAGGAAGAGGATACCGTAGACCATATCTTGGCCCAATGTGTATAGGCAAGAGAAGTGTGGCATCGGGTCACTCGTGAGCTATGGTTAACAACATTGGAGATACCCCAACCCGAGCAAACGTTGGAGTCCTGGTAGGAAGCAAGAAGGAACGATTTCCAAGGGGATACGAGAAAACGAAGTTTTGATACCATAGTGGTACCGACTACCTGGAGCCTGTGGAAGCATCGCAATGCGTGGGTTTTTAACAAACCCAATCAACAGAGATCGGCTGCTCATTTAGCCAAGCAAATCGTCGAGGAGTATGGTTTGTGGAGAACGGCATTCGAAGGAGGAGGGAGAACGGTTGTAGCGAGTAGTTAGCTTAGTAGTGGGTGGGTGATAGGAGTGTCACTAACTACTGTTGGAGCGTCTGGGTGTTAGAGCAACCACAACGGGGCGCTTATCCATCGACGCTAGGATCAAAATCCCAGTGAAACGGCAGTTGTTATGTTGAATCCTGGGTGCCGGGCGCAAAAGGAATCGCTCGGGGCTACTCCTTTCTTTTTCTCTCGGCATGGAAACCGGAGGTATCTGGGTGATAGGGAAGTCCTGCATGCAGCGACGGTTACATGCTTTTGCCTTTTTTTTAGCGCCTAATTAAGCGTCCACCGTGGGAGAAAAGAACGCTAAGCTGTTAATTACATTTTGTGGTATTTTCTTTTTTCATTTAAGCGTCGCCGTAAGCGCCCGCCATTGTGGATGCTCTTAGGAGTTTCACCCCTTGTAATTATACTTTTGTTTTTTTTCTTTTCCCCTATAAAACTAAGGTACGCCATAGGCGTACTCTCTAAATTTTTTTTTGTTACACTTAGCATTGCGTTGATAGATACGCACATACGCGTGCTGCAGGGAGAAGGTGACAATCCCAAGCCTGAAAGGCTTCATCCTGCTGGAAGGTGACGGCGTGTGGAGCACGGAGATCAGCTTCGACACGCACGCCTACGACGCGCCCGGCGGCAATGGCATGGCCGACGACTACTCGTCGATGTACAACAGCGCCACCTTCACTGTCAGCGGCCACGCAAGCGACATCCACGTGAGCAACGGCAACTCAGAGGGAACCCCTTCAACCAATCAAGCAAGGCCACGAAGGCAGCATCGACGTCCCCATTGGCTAGCAACTGGCAACTGGGCCACGTGAGTGCGGGCGAGTGCTATTTGAGGACCGAGTCCTTCCTTGTCAAGTAGGCAGAAACGGAATTGTATTCAGGACGGCTGAGCCGTATGTACTGGACCTCGCTCGGGGGTGGTTGGGAGGAACGAGCGAACACCAATTCCTACTCCAATTTATCGTTAATCCTTGCTTGATTGATTCATCTGCGTCCTGGTGCTTACAATTGGTAATCAGAGCCATCTCCGATCCCCGATCTGGAATTCCCCACCCACAAATATCCTACCCGATTTTCGTCTCGCTCTCGCTCGATCGCCATGGACAAACTCTCTCCGGAAGCGCAATCGATCTACGAGCTCCTCAAGGCGGAGTCAACGGAGGAGTACGAGGCGCGTTTCCTTGACTACAAAAAGGAAACGCTGGACGCCGTCCGCAAGTTCGTCGCCGACACGAGCCGGGAAATCAAGACCGTCTCCGACGCGGTCGAAGAGGTCCGCTCCGCGGTGTCGTCTGACATCGCCGCCACCAAGACCTTCATCAGCGCCGACCTGGAAGCCGTGCGAGAAACGCTTGCATCAGAGATCGCGGCGGTGGCAGCTTCAATTGCGCGGATTCCGCGGCCGGATCCGGGAGCAGCGTCAGATCGACCTTCAGCATCCACCGGCAAGGACAAGGCCGGCGTCGATAGCCCCGATGGGCACCTCTATGAGCAGCAACACCGGGGGATGGCGAGTACCTACATCTCGTCTCCTCCGGACGGAGGTATGAACTTCGCCCGGAATAACTCGTCCACTCTGGTCCATGATGCGCGCAGCAACTGTAATACTGATGCATACCGTGCCGATGCCCGTGTTGACTTACCGCAATTCGACGGGTCAAACCCCAAATTGTGGCAACGAAGATGCGAGGAACAATTTCGCAGGTGCCGTGTTCCTGACAATCAGAAGGTGACTGAGGCGTCTGGGCAGTTCATTGGATCGGCAGCTACTTGGCTAGAGGCGTTTCTGCAGCAATTTTCAGATCCTCATTGGTCGGAATTCACAGCAGCAGTCTTAACAAGATTCAGCAGAAATCAACATACAATATTGGTCAGAAGGCTCTTTCATATCGCTCAGGTCACTACTGTGGAGGACTATGTGACTCGATTCTCTGAACTCATGGACCAATTAGCTGCCTACGAACCACGCCCGGATCATGTCCACTACACAACTCGATTTCTCGATGGGCTCAAACCAAATTTCAGTGTGCTAGTCACAATCCAACAGCCACGTGATTTGGATACTGCTTACTCGCTCGCTCTTTTGTATGAGGAGTTGGGAGATGGATATACACCACTCAATTTCACACCACAGCAGTCAGTTCCGTCGAGGCGATCAACGTATTCGCCAGCTGCACCACTGCTTGCACCACCACCTCCTCCAGCCAAATGGATCTCCATAACAGTGGAAGAGAAGAAGGTCGCCGAATCCACACGGTCAGCAAAAGATGTTGGATGGCAAAGTCTCAAGTCGTACAGGCGTGCCAAAGGTTTATGCTTTACTTGTGGAGAAAAATTCAGCAAAGAGCACCAATTTAAGAATACGATCCAGCTACACATTGTCCAGGAAATGATCGATTCGTTGCGAACAGCAGATGACAGTGAACCAAAATCAATGCCCTGAAACAAACCCTTACACTCCAGCTGCTCAATGCCATATGATTTTGGTGGCCGCATTGGACTCTGCAGTCGAAGCACCAAAATCAATGCAGATTCTGGTGGAGGTGCAAGGACAAGAAATGCTTTTCCTTATAGATTCTGGGAGCTCAGCTTGTTTTATCGACAGTGAGAGGGCCAAGAAATTACAGGGCAACAGACCACTGCCAGCCACTGTCCCTGTCAAAATAGCTGGGGGGTCCCTACTGCACAGTGTAGAAGTGTTCCCTGAGATCAGCTGGACATCAAATGGAGAAACCTTTGTTGATAGCTTCCGTATTCTGCCATTGGGAAGTTATGATGGAATCATAGGGCTGGATTGGTTAGCAAACTACATTCCAATGTCTACACATTGGGCTCAAGGATGGATATCCTTTCAGAAGGATCACAAACTGGTGCTGCTGCAAGGAATTAAGCAGAATATTCTGCCTGACACCGTAGTGGAGCTGCATCTGATGCATGAAGATGAGCCACCAGACAAGGAATCTCTGTTGCCGGAAATGTTACAGTTACTGAATAAATACCAGGAAGTTTTCTCAGCTCCAGCAGGCCTTCCACCCAGAAGACAGTATGACCATAAAATTCCATTAGTGCCAGGTGCTAGGCCAGTATCCATTTGCCCCTACCGTGTTGTACCACATCTAAAAACTGAAATTGAGAGGCAAGTCCAAGAATTGCTTGACCCACAGTGCCTTTGGATCGCCAGTACTGCTAGTGAAGAAATCTGATGGAACTTGGCGAATGGTAGTCGACTACAGGTATCTCAATGCCTTAACTGTCAAGGGAAAATATCCCATTCCCATAATTGATGAGCTCCTGGACGAGTTGAGTGGAGCCAAGTGGTTTTCCAAGCTGGACTTGAAGTCAGGATACCACCAAATCCGGTTTGCGCCCGGGGAAGAACACAAGACAGCCTTCCAGACTCACGTTGGGCACTATGAATTTCGTGTGCTAGCATTTGGCCTTACAGGGGCACCAGCTACTTTCCAATTCGCCATGAATGCAACTTTAGCACCGGTGCTCCGCAAGTATGCCTTGGTATTCTTCGATGATATTCTTATATACAGCAAGAGCTATGAGGAACACCTGACACATGTGGAAACTGTCCTGGAGCTTCTCAAGAAGGACAGCTGGCAGGTCAAACTATCCAAGTGTGCTTTTGCTCAGCAGCAAATTGCTTATCTGGGCCACATCATATCTTCTGAAGGAGTAGCAACCGACAACACCAAAATCCAAACAGTCCAGAAATGGCCAGTTCCAACAAACAAGACAAAACTCAGAGGATTCTTGGTTCTGTCAGGATACTACCGCAAATTTATCAAGCACTATGCAATCATCGCTCAACCATTAACAGAGTTGCTCACAAAGGGATCCCTGTTTGTCTGGACAAATGCTACTGAAACTGCCTTCCAAACTCTGAAGCGAGCTCTAATTACAGCCCCAGTGCTCTCCTTACCTGATTTCAGCAAAAGCTTCGTCATCGAGACTGATGCATGCGATGTTGGCATTGGTGCTGTACTATCCCAGGAAGGGCATCCTCTTGCGTTTGTCAGTCGTGCTCTAGGCCCACGCAATCGTAGCCTGTCAGTTTATGAAAAGGAACATCTAGCGATCCTCCTTGCAGTGCAACAGTGGCGACCATATCTCCAGGCTGGGGAATTTGTAATTCGAACTGATCATCAGAGCTTGACTCATCTCACGGACTAGCGTCTCCACACTGATTGGCAGAAGAAAGCCCTCACCAAACTTATGGGCCTGCAGTATTGTGTACAAAAAGGGGACACTTAACCGAGCTGCTGATGCCTTGTCCCGTCTAGCACCAGAAAATTCTCAGCTACTCACCATCACTACAGTTCAACCGGATTGGCTGATTACAGTACAAGATAGCTATGTTGGAGATAGCCAAGCACAGGACCTGCTTCAGCAGTTGCTTATGGATCCATCTGCAGTGCAGCATTTTACCCTCAGCCAAGGCATTATCCGTTATCGAGGGCGCATCTGGGTGGGAAACAAGATGGAGACGCAGCTGCAGCTGATCTCAGCGTTTCATGATAGCCCACAAGGAGGGCATTCTGGTTTTCCTGTCACATACAGACGCCTTAATTCCCTGTTCAAGTGGCCAGGAATGAAGACAATGATCAAGAAATTTGTCCAATGTTGCAGAATTTGCCAGCAGGCCAAACCAGAGCGCATTGCTCCACCAGGGTTGCTCCAACCTCTGCCCATACCTTCTGCTCCTTGGGAAACGGCTACAATGGATTTCATAGATGGTCTCCCCCCCTCTCGTCACTTCAATTGCATTCTGGTAGTTGTGGATAAATTGACAAAGTATGCGCACTTCCTCCCCCTCAAGCACCCTTATACTGCTGCCAAGGTTGCTGACATCTTTGTGGAAAATATATATCGCCTCCATGGGTTGCCCAATGCTCTGGTGTCTGACAGAGATCCAGTTTTTACCAGCCAGTTCTGGCGTGCTGTCTTCAAAGCTACAGGTACGCAACTGAAAATGAGCACAAGTAACCATCCTGAAACAGATGGGCAAACAGAGAGGGTAAACCAGTCCATTGAGTGCTATTTGCGATGCTTCATCAGTGCTCATCCTCAGAATTGGTCGAAATGGCTTGCCCTTTGTGAGTTTTGGTATAATACCAACTGGCATGCATCGCTTGGCAAGTCTCCTTTTGAGGTCATGTATGGAAGGCAGCACAGATACTTTGGCGTTACAGCATCAGACCAAATTCAGTCGATGGATATTCAATCCTGGCTAGCTGAGCGTTCCTTGATCATTGCTTCAGCGCAACAACATTTGCTTCGCATGCAACAACGAATGAAGGCCCAGGCGGATAAGCACAGAACAGAGCGTTCGTTTGCTGTGGGAGATCAGGTTTTTCTCAAGCTGCAGCCCCACATTCAGACCTCAGTGTCCACTCGTAAGAATCACAAGCTGTCCTTCAAATTCTTTGGCCCGTATCGCATTGTCGAGCGTGTGGGAGCAGTGGCATACCGCCTGGAGCTGCCGCCATCTAGCCGCGTTCATCCAGTGTTCCACGTGTCCCTCCTCAAGCCGTGCCTTGGTCCTGGTGTTCAGGTATCAGCTCCATTACCTGACTCAGATCTTGCGTTTCGAGTTCCCTTTCGTGTGCTGCAGTCTCGAGCCCGCCAACAAGGGGATCGCATGGTGGCGCAAGTCCTCGTACAATGGAGTGGAATGCCTGATGATTCTGCTTCCTGGGAAGACGCGGAAGCTCTGCGCCAGCAATTTCCGCTGGCACCTGCTTGGGGTCAAGCAGGTTTTCAAGGGGAGGGGATTGTCAGCGGCCACGCAAGCGACATCCACGTGAGCAACGGCAACTCAGAGGGAACCCCTTCAACCAATCAACCAAGGCCACGAAGGCAGCATCGACGTCCCCATTGGCTAGCAACTGGCAACTGGGCCACGTGAGTGCGGGCGAGTGCTATTTGAGTACCGAGTCCTTCCTTGTCAAGTAGGCAGAAACGGAATTGTATTCAGAACGGCTGAGCCGTATGTACTGGACCTCGCTCGGGGGTGGTTGGGAGGAACGAGCGAACACCAATTCCTACTCCAATTTATCGTTAATCCTTGCTTGATTGAGTCATCTGCGTCCTGGTGCTTACATTCACTGTCCAAGCCGACAACTTCGTCGCCCGGGGCATCTCCTTCAAGGTCTATATACGTACACTGCACACAAGTTTACACGTACGTCGTTCACTTTTTCTTTCCTTTTGGCGATTCTCCAATTAACGTACGAATTAATGCAGAACACGTACAGCGGCGGGTTCGACAACCCGGCGGTGGCGGCGCTGGTGGGCGGCGACAAGAGCGCCTTCTACGACTGCGCCTTCCACGGCTTCCAGGACAAGCTCTGCGACTTCACCGGCCGGCACTACTTCCGCCGCTGCCTCGTCGAGCGCAGCGTCGACTTCATCTTCGGCTTCGGCAGGTCCATCTACTTCGTGTCCAACATGCCGGCATGGTCCCAGCAGCCCGGGTGGGTGACGGCGCACGGCTGGGCCGGACAGGGCAGCGACGCCGGGCTGGTGTTCAAGGGCGGTCAGATCGTGGGGTCCGGCCGCAAGTACCTCGGCCGCCCGTGGAAGCAGCAGGCCATCGTCGTGTTCTTCCAAGTCACCATGGCTGCCATCCTCGTCCCGGAAGGATGGGAAAATTGGAACTCCACCCAAGACGTGTAAGAAGAACATTTCCTGTTTTTGGTTGTACCATCGGGAGCACCTGGACTGTTTTTTCATGTGCTACCTGTTCTTGCTGGCGTGTGTGTGCTTACGCACGTTTTTTTTTTTTCCTTTGGCAGGTCACAGGTAACGTTTGCGGAGGTTGGATGCGCAGGGCCAGGGTCCAACACTGCCGGGAGAGTGCCATGGGAGAAGCACCTCAGCTACGAAGAGGTGCAGAGATTCGTGGACATCAGGTTCATCGACGACGGTTGGCTATCCAACCAACCGTAGGTGTAACCGGCTAGCTAGCAAGGAGCTTCGTAGAGTAGACCGAGATGTGCGTTTTCTCACGGATCATATTATCGATCCGACGAAACGGAAGAAGAGCATGAGACTTCGGATTAAGCAACATAGCGGAGAGGTATTAGCACTAGTAGGGAAAAGGCTACCGCAGGCGAACCAAATTATGCTACCGCAGGCGAATTTTGGTTCGCCTGGGACCACATCGTCAGCGGTAATGATTTACCGCAGGCGAACCTCAAAATGCGCCTGGGGTAACTTGACATATCCCAGGCAAACATGCCTGTGCGCCTGGTGTAAGCCCTTTACCTGAGGCGAATAGGCACTGTGCGCCTGGGGTACAGATTCGCCTGGGGTATGGTTTCTTATTCGCCTGGGGTATGGTTTTGTCGTGTCAAAAAATAAAAGAAACGGAAATAACAGAATTACAGCAAATTGACAGAAATAAATATGAAAATGACAGCAAAATAACAGAAATATTATCGATCATCAACACATAGTCTCGAACAAGAGTCTCGATCATCACCAAATAGTCTCGAAGCGATAGTTTAGTTACAAGCATAGTTCAAACACTAGAGGAGTACACATAGTTCAAACAAATCGATAGTTTAGTTATCTAGACAAGCAAAACAACAAGTAGCATCAACACTAGGACACTACAAGAAAACTGGCCCGTAGAGACACTATTTTGGTCATATAGAGACACCTAAATTGTCTTTACATAGTTGTAGAGGCATTTACTATGGTGTCTCAAAAGTGTCACTACGGGCAGTGTCTCTTATACTATAGAGGCATATGGAAAAACACCTATAATGACATAATGTCAATTTGTAAAGACACGAGGTTGTGTATCAACTTACATAAAGACACTTCAAAGATACATTTGGAAAGTGTATGTATAAGTATAGAGGCACTTTCATGTGGCATTTTAGTTTGTCTCTAGAAATATAAAGGCTAAGTGCAGAGACAAACACAATGTCGCTTTCAAAAATGTAGTGGCACATCTTTAAGACATTTTGTTCGTATCTTGAGATATTCGTATAGTCTATATATAGAGGCACATTGGCATGTTTCCTGGGTGAGATCATAGATGCATTCTATATTGACACTTTCTCTCTTGAAACATAGACACTATCAAGATGCAATAAAAGCTTAATACACATTCACAAAAAAGGTAAATGAAGATACACCAATGGCTTACTAATTTATAACGTAAAAATATATGAGTAATAATATTTTAAACATTGACACCAAACTATGTGAGCTAGATGCCCATGGAAGGAGAAACAGAAAGCAAAACACGTTACAAAGCAAAAGGAACATTCTTCCCTTGCTGGACAATGACACAAAGCCAACACATAAATAGTCTTAGGAATGACCAATCGTATCTTCTATAGTTTGGAAATCCCCAAATGATCGCAGTTCATTTCCACCATGCACTTCTCCTTTCCATTCATATAACGCCCTGAAGATACATAGTAGTGAAGAGAATAAATAGCTATAATCTACTGGTAACAACAATTAAAGTCTATTATTCTATGCATATCTATGTAGATAATCCTTGAATAAGTTTTACATGTAGCTTATGTTTAACATCACTCTTGCATGTGCGTTCTTGTAATGTTCTTATTTTAAATACTAACCTAAGTACTAAATGATTGAAATGCTAAAATAGTAATGTGTTCATTTTATTTCTTAAAACTGGGCGTCAAAATACAACCATTTTGGATACACGGATATTATTCATTTTGAAACGAAATTAATGCAAAAAAACAGAAACTCTGAAACTAAATCTTATTCAGTGAAAGAAAATATCATGCATACATGAATAAATATGGCTACTTTGCAAATGTAACTTCATTCTTTGTTACCACGTTTTGTTCAAATTTTGTTTCAAACCAGTACCTAGATTCCGACTAACCAAATGCTAATTCGAATTCAATAGTATGCAAGATACATATGTTTCATAGCCTATGCTTACGGGGGATAAAACCAAGAGCAAGATTGATCTTCAGAAAAGCAAGCAAATAGAAAATTTATGTGGGCATGGACCTCAGTCCTTTTTGGCACCGACCTGTGTCATTACACAAATAGAAAATTTATGCTTTCAGCTGGAAGGCAAACTACTTATCATTAGAAATAGGCCTTATTCATTGAACATTTCGTAGTTGATGTAACAACTAAAATATCTTCATATACACCTTCCATCAGAAATAAGAAATACTTCCATTGTGTTGATATAATCTGATAAAATTCCATGAGAACTTAGAAATTAATTATACGAGTAAAAGAAGTGAATTTGCATATTTGAAAAAAAAAATTAACGTCAATAGGAAATTACTGCGAATAATGAGATTCATATCTTATTTTTCAGAAACATAACAGCAGAAATATGGGCATGTTCATCTCTGAAAATATCATACTTTAGAAAGAAACGGTGTCTATGTACTAAAGCTCATTCTATCAATTTTGAGCATGCATAGGATATTCACATGATTCGTAGGAGCGCACGGAGTGCCCTTTATCTACATGTACATGTTCCTGAATGTTCAGATGAAGAAAATGTAAAGGATGTTGCTGAAAAGATCAGGTCCATCAGTTACCGGATTGAAACTTTACTACAGATCGAAGAGGATACAAAAATGTTCTTGGTAGATAAACAATCTAAATTGGAAAAAAATAACTACACTAGAAAAGGAACGTGAGTGACATAACAAGAATATTTAATTACATGCAGTATTGGTATGTAGGGCAATAAGCATAGCATAGATAGCTAGTACACACTAGTGGAAACGGGGGCATTAGTCCCGGTTCGTAGGCCCCATTTGTCCCGGTTGTCCAACCGGGACGGGGTATCCGGGACAAATACCCCTCCCGCTTTGGTCCCGGTTGTGCCAGGACCCGGGACAAATGGGGCTGACCACGTGGCCCGTGCGCTAGATCCTGGCCAAGGCTATTAGTCCCGGTTCTCAATACGACCCGGGATGCATGCCCCTTCTGCCGCGGCAGGGCTTTTGCCCTTTTCTCTACCGCGGCAGAAATTTACAATTTCCGTTTTTTGGCCCCCCAGACCTCCTGGCGGCCCCTCCCCGGACCTCGAGAAGAAAGGAGCCTCGGTGGACCCTCCACGGAGCTCCCGGATCGCACGAGTGAATAAATATATAAAACAGAATAAGAAACACTTATATTACGGAAGCAAAGTATATCGAGCATATTACATGACCGATGGAGTGTAATACAAAATCAAACTAAGTTCCAACCGGAGGCATGGTACTCTCCATCTACGTTTATGACCTCTGCATCTAAGAAGCCCGCAATTTCCTCCTGAATTGCTCGTATGCGGTCCCTTGGTAGAAGACCGTCCCGTATGTGTGTGTGTGTGTGAAACTAAGTAACTAAAATAGATAGTAATAAGAAGAATTGACGACTAACGTACATGAAGTTGCTTTAAATTTCTGCCCTTGGGAGATGTCGTCTGACGAATGAACTCGCAAACGTAGTATCCACACAAGTTATTCCTGTCTCCTTGTTGCAAGCACTTTACGAGAAGATTGTTTCAATCAAAATAATAATCAACCAGGCATGATAATGGTATCGACACTAGAATCAAGGAGATGGGCGCGGATCTAGATAGTACTTACTTGCACAACATCAAATGAAAGAAAAAGAATAAAAAGAGTTAGTAATTACTTGATATCCGAAAATGAAACAAAAGAGTCGATATATTGCCATATATAAATACTGAAATTAATAAAGATTGAAATTACCGCTGGATCATTTCCTGCATGTCAGCCCACATTGAGAGGGGTTTACGTTTTGGGTCCATTACAATTACTTTTCCTTTGTCAATTTGGAAGATTAGCAGAATATAGTGGAAGCTGCGCACGCAGAACTCATCAATTATACAGTGAACATCGAGTAAGGAAAACAGAATGTTTACAACAGAGTAACACACTTACTTGAAGTTGTAAGGAAATAGTATTTCCCGTCGGTGTTGGTTAAATATTATTGCGCTCAGAATATTATTTTCTGTATCCTTGGGAGATTGCCGAAGAGTCTTTTCATAAACAATATTTGGATCAATGAACCCAATATCATAGATTCCACCTCTTTTGCATTCGAGAATCTTCATTCTGCAATTATAATATATGAGTGTACTATATATATATATATATATATGAATATGCAATTGAATGAGGTGAGTTAGAGAAATAAGTGCTTACAGACAATAGGCACTAAGGATAGACTTGTCGAGGGCCTGCTGCTGGTATAACTGAAACAATTCCTCAAATTGAATCATAACATATCCATTTCCAGTTCCATAGTGCTCGTCCTTAACGTTGAGATATATCCAGTCCATAGATTCATCAGCGGTTTTCATATACCAACTATGCACTCTTCGCATTTTTGTTGGTAGATCCTTTATCTCCTCGGGTTTGACAAGAGACATCCCGTACTGGTATTTGTACGCACATTCAGCTGCGGGGAAGTAGTTCACTGTTTGCATATACTCAGCAATGGACAAACCCGCATCAGCTGCCTTGTCTACGTACAGTGTTATAAACTCCGGATCAATATCCTCGTCAGCAATATTAGTGCTCGGCCCCACCTGGGTATTGGAAATCACTTTGAGCGGGGACGTGGATTGTTTTTTCTGCTCTCCGAGCTGAGCAACTGATTTTCCCTTTTTCCCGCTTGCGCTACTACTCTTCGTCGACCGCACCATTTCCTGGTGTGACTTCAGAATAGAGCGGTCATAGTCAGATGACAGACTCGGCTCGGGTTGATGAAGAGTCTTCACCATTTTCCAAGCTCGTTCTATCTCTTCTTCCGTCTCGGGGAAATCTGGCTTTTGCTTCTCCTTCCGCTCTGATTTCCACGCCTCGTATTGGTCCTTTGCGATTTTCTGGTTTTCCTCGGGAGTATAGTCGTAAGGTAACTTGGGTACCTCTTTTGGTACCTTCGGGAGGGGTGACCGTTGACGTTTCGGTGATTTTTTACGTTTTGGCAGAAACTTAGTGGGTGGAGAGGGCTGACGCGGCGGCGTAGGCGACCGCGCCGGAGACGTGCACGGCGTAGGCGACCGCGCCGGAGACGGCATGCGTTGCGAAGACGACCGCGCTGGAGACTTTTGCGCTGGAGAAAGGCGAGGATTCGATGGCTTTGCCGTCTGATTTGTGAGCACAATGCATTCCTTTAGCCATAGAACGGTCAAGTTCTTAGCTTCTCCGAGTTCAGTCAACTCTTCGTCTTCACCTTCAGGAAAATCAAGCTTTACCCGCTCGAATCCGTTGACAACTTCATCGACCCCAACAACAGCGTAGCCCCGTGGAACCGGAACACTATGGTGAGTTGGTTCGTTGCCAATTGGTAAGACATAGCCGGCCGCCGCCTTGATGGTTATATTGACGACCTTCACGTGGAGCTCACAGGATGTCATTTCCGTGATCTCATCCACCGGGTGAATCATCGGCGGTGCATCATCACCCGGTAGCTGCGTGGACGCAACGCTGCTTTTGCGATGAGAATGTGCGGCGTCGGGAGCCTCGACTTCAACTTCTACCATGTGTACTGTCGGGGGGTTACCCCCGAGTAGGGTAAAGGCAAGTGCTAAAGACAAGGTCAGAAGAGATGTTTGGTCGAGTAGCCGCCTACCCGGTACTCGCTACTCGGGCGACTGCTACTCGGTCTTACACAAAGATGACCAGACGGAAGAATCAAGGAAATTATGTTCCTCCGAGTAGAAGCGCTGGTCCGAGTAAAACTGGCGGGAACCTACTCGGGCCAGAAGTCAAAGGAGCCGTTCTGACACAGGATCCCGCGTATCCGGGGTCCGTACTTGGCACTATTCACGGCACTGTTCATCTGAGGACGGTGTGCCTGACGGTGACAGCGTGTCAGCAAGGCGTCGCAGGATAGGGGGGCCCTACTATGTGTTCGGCACAGTGGTACCAGACTGATCACTTGGTTTTGCCCAACGACTTTCCGGACAGGACAAGATTAGAAGCCAAAGCTGTCAGCGGGAGCTCGGAAGAAGGACGGTGTGTACACTATGTCGACACTTATTTTGTATTCTACCTAGTTGGATGTATTCGGCAGGGGCGCCAGTATATAAGGCGCCCTGCCCCCTCCTGCGCAAGGGACACGAGACGTGCACGCAAGGGATCGAGACACACCAGCATCGGTTAAGATTCTTGACCTAGTTCATAGAAGAGAGAAGAGTGGCTACTCGGTAGAAGTAGAATTTGTTCCGTGGCTACTCGGACAGGCACTAATATACAGAGAGAAAGGCAGGAGTAGGGGTTTTACCTCCTCACGAGAGCCCTGAACCTGGGTAGATCGTGTTGTTTGCAGTGTTAGTTTCTTACCTCACGCGGCTACTCGTCGCGTGATCCCTCCCCGAGCACCTCCAGCGTCCATCGTCCCCACACTTTTAGCCATCCTATGGCATCTGTCTTGACACCACCACGCATGTTGGCGCCCACCGTGGGGCAACCAGCGGCGCTGGCTGGAGTTACCGTTCGGACGGGATCTTCTTCGGCGGAGCGCGTAGTCTGTGGCCTTGTCCACAGATTCGGCTCCTTCGACTTCGTCATCGACAACGCAGGCGACTTCGGCGGCAGAGCCATGCCGGAGGGCGGCACGGTGATCTCCTTCGGCTCTCACCTCGTCTACGTCGCCACCGCCGTCGTCAACGAGTTCCCGGAGGAGGTGCTGGTCGCAGAGGATCCTCCTGCTGTGATCGCTGCTCGCGGAAGGCCTGTGCGCCGTTCTGCGAACAGCGCTGAGGTGATGGTGACCGGCCTGTCTGCGAACGCTGGCAAGAGTGCTGCTGGCGCTGCGGTCATCATCGAAGATCTTGCGGGCTCGAGCGCTGGCGGCAAGACCCACAAGCCCTACGAGAAGGACTGCAACCTCCCTCTCTCCACCACTCCGACCATTCCTGTGTCCGCTGGGCGGACCGGCATGCCGCCTCCCACCGACATCGATCTCTTGACCATAAAGGAGCAGCTCGACCGGCAGCGCCAGGAGCTGCTTGCCGAGCAGGCGGAGCTGGATAAGGTTAGGCTTGAGCTAAGTCTAGACCAGAACGAGTACAACAAGGCTCACGGCTTCACGCCAGTTACTAGGAGAGCTAGCAAAGTAGGTGCTACGCGGCGCAACTTAGGTGCCGAGATGGCAACTGTTATAGAGGCTCCTAGTCAGTCTGCCACCGCAAACACCTCCACTAGGCCTAGGTACAGCACCCCCGCCAAAACACTTAGAGCTGCAGAGGCCGTAGCCGCCGAGTTGCCTCATCTCGACGGCGATGCGCGCGTTAGGCAGCAAGAAAGGCTCAACGAGTTGGTGTTAGAGGCTGCTAGGCAGAACGAGGAGTTCCGGAAAGCCAACCCGGGTGCTGGCGGCTCGCAGGCGGTGCACTCGCATGCGGCCAGATCTAACGATCTGGACTCATCTCCGCACCCCAGCCGCGAGAGGGACCGCAGTGGCACCTCGGGAAGGAACAGGCAAATACAGGTGTACGACCCGACTGCCGCCGCGAAACAGCTCGCTGTGCCGCGACAGTCTGGTCAGAAACACATTTCTGCTAGAGCAGGCTTGCAAGCCCATAAAGCTCATAGCCAAACGCGAGGAGGAGATCGTCCGAGCCCTTCTCGGCAACAGGTTGCTCATCCTGCTCGGCGGAGGCCTTACCAGGCAGCTGCTTCTCAGCCGCGTGCGGCTGACCGAGTAGCCAACCTGGTGGAGCAGCCTGTGGCCATGGAGGTGGACAGTTACGATGACGGCAACTCGGCCATGGGGCTGGCTGGGTATGATATCCTGGACCGCGTGGGAAAGCGCGTGCTGGAGCCTGCTGATGTTCGGTACAAGCTCGACCGAATCAATCTGTCCGCGCGACTCGAGAACACGGGGCCTCCCGGCCCTGATTGCTTCGGCCCGCGCATCATGAACGAGCCATCTGTGAAGAACTTCCAGCTCGCAAGGGGCACCAAGAGCTACAATGGCAGCACCAAGCCAGAAGACTGGCTCAATGACTATGTCACCGCGGTCCATATCGCAAGCGGCAACCGGAGATGGGCAGTGCGATATGTTCCACAGATGCTCGAGGGTCCAGCTCGCACTTGGCTCAACAATTTTCCCAAGAACAGCATCAATTGTTGGCTGGACTTCTCGGAGGCATTCATCAGCAACTTCACCAGCACGTACAAGAGGCCGAATAGGCCGCAGCAGTTGTCTGCCTGCAAGCAGCGAGAAGACGAGACGGATCGCGAGTATCTTACTCGGTGGAGCACATTGCGGAACACCTGTGAAGGTGTGAACGAGGCGCAGGCCATCACTTGGTTTGCGCAGGGTTGCAAGCACGGCAGCATGCTGTGGCAGAGGTTGCAGAGGGAGATGCCGAACACTTTGGCGGAGACCATCAAGATCGTGGATCAGTACGCGCTTGGTGATCCTACTCAGCCACTGATGGACTCCTCCGAGCCGAGAAGAAACTTCAACAACAAGCGCAACGAGTTCCGCAAGAAGCGCAGGGGTGACCGAATAGATACTCGGTATGACCCTGAGGAGGTGAATGCGGTGGGTGTTGGAGCTGGGAGTAGCCAAGGGCAAAAACCTGCTGGAGCCCAGTACGGGCGCAACCAGAACCAGGGCCAAGGCAACAAGAAGCCATACCGAGCTCCTCAGCCGGGTAGCGGCAACTCAGAGCCGGCTAAGAAATTCGTCTTTGACGACATGAAGGATGGCCCGTGCAGCTTCCACTCTCAGCACCCCTCGAGGCCAGCCAACCACACTACTCGGCAGTGCGAGTGGTGGGATCTGATCAGGAATGAAGGCTTGCCTCCTCCTCCCCCCTGCCAGTGGCAAATGCTGATGTTCAGCCTGCTCGCGCACCCGCACCTCGGCCGCCGGCCTTCCCGAGAAGAGAAAATATGAACCAGGTGGCTTTAGGAGCCAATCGCTACTTCAACAATGAGGGTTACCGCAACAACAACAACAACCGCAACCGCAACAACAACAGAGGCAACAATAACAACTTCCAAGGCAGCAACAACGGCAACAATGATGATGGGGGTCGCAACCAGTACCAAGAGCACCACGAGAGCTACATGATCTTCACTTCCGAGCATGTCGACAAGCAGTCGCAGCACATGCGTGCCATGGAGGTCAACGTTGTGATCCCTGCTGTTCCTCATTACATGCACTGGTGCAATGTAGAGATCACATGGTCCCGAGCTGACCATCCCAAGGTGATGCCCAACCCGGGTAGGTACGCCTTGGTGCTGGACCCTACTTTCCTAGGTCCCGAGAAGAACGTGAGGTTCAGGAAGGTGCTAATCGACAACGGCAGCAGCATCAACATTGTGTACAAGGACACACTCGAGAAACTCGGAATCGCCGAGAACGTGCTGCTACCCAGCAAGACCACTTTCCATGGCATTGTGCCGGGGATTTCTTGCTCTCCAATGGGCAGAGTGTGGATAGATATGCTATTCGGTACCAGGGAGAACTTCCGCACAGAGAGGCTGCAGTTTGAGGTGGTTGATCATCAAAGCCCTTACCACGCTCTACTCGGCAGGCCTGCTCTGAGCAAGTTCATGGCCTCTACCCACACTGCGTACCTGAAGATGAAGATCCCTGGCCCCAATGGTTTGATCACCATCTTTGGTGATTACAAGAAGTCCATGGAGTGTGCCTCTGCTGGTTCTCAGCTGGCGGAGTCGATGGTGATTGCTACCGAGAAGAAAAAGATACATGAGGTGGTGGCCATGGCGCAGGCTGCGCAAGGTGTTGCGCCTGGGATGCCGAGCTCCCAATACGGGACCGCGTTCCAGGCATCCCAGGAAACGAAGAAGATCCAGGTTGACCCTGAGTTCCCCGACCGAGTTGCCATCATTGGCTCCGGATTGGCGGAAAAATAGGAAGGCGAGCTCATCCACTTCCCCGTGAGAATCGGGACGTGTTCGCCTGGTCCAATGAAGATCTGCCAGGTGTCCCGAGGGATTTGGTTGAGCACTCATTGCATGTGCGTTCTGACGCCAAGCCAGTGAAGCAGGCCATGCGCCGCTTCGGAGATGAGAGAAGGAAAGCTATCGGTGATCAGATCACCAAGCTGCTGATAAGCAATTTCATCATGGAGGTACTGCATCCGAATTGGCTAGCCAACCCGGTCATGGTCGATAAGAAAAAGGAGGATCCTAAGGCTGCTACCGCGTGGCGCATGTGCGTCGACTACACCGACCTGAACAAGGCCTGCCCCAAGGATCCTTTTCCGCTACCTCGCATCGATCAGGTTATCGATTCCACTGCTGGTTGTGAGCTTTTGTCTTTCATAGATGCCTACTCGGGTTTTCATCAAATAGCTCTCAACCCTGCTGATCAAATAAAGACTGCTTTCATTACCCCGTACGGGGCTTATTGCTATCGTGTCATGTGCTTCGGGTTGCGGAATGCGGGTGCAACCTATCAGAGATGCATGCAGAAATGCTTGCATGATCAGCTCGGCAAGAATGTGCAGGTGTACGTAGATGACATTGTCATCAAAACGAATAAAACACATACTCTGCTTGCCGACCCTTGAGGAAACCTTTGCTAACCTGCGCAAGTACAAAATGAAGCTGAATCCGAGTAAATGCACTTTTGGCGTCCCGGCTCGCAAGCTACTCGGCTTCCTAGTTTCTAGTCGGGGCATTGAAGCCAATCCTTCAAAGATTAAAGCTATTGAGAGCATGTCTTTGCCAAGATCCTTGAAGGATGTGCAAAAGTTCACTGGTTGCTTGGCATCTCTGAGCCGTTTTTGGGGCAGAATGGGCGAGAAGGCCTTGGCTTTGTATCAATTGATGAAGAAGAGTGATAAATTCGTCTGGACGCCGCAAGCAGACGTGGCGTTCAATGAGCTGAAGGCAATGTTGGGTAGAGCTCCCATCTTGGCTAGTCCGCTACCCAAGGAGCCAATGCTGCTGTACATTGCTGCTACTAACCGAGTAGTCAGCGTGGTGATTGTGGTGGAACGAGAAGAGGAAGGCAAAAGTATGCAGCGCCCAGTGTATTATCTTAGCGAAGTGCTGTCCGGCTCCAAGCAGAACTACCCGCACTACCAGAAGATGACCTACGGCGTGTACCTGGGCGCCAAGAAGCTGAAGCACTATTTCCAGGAGCATCCTATCACTGTTGTGAGTTCTGCTCCCATCTCGGATATCATGGGCAACAAGGAGGCGAGTGGGAGAGTAGCCAAGTGGGCGATCGAGCTAGCCGCGTACGCTCCCGCGTATGCGAGAAGAGAAGCCATCAAGTCTCAGATTCTGGCGGAATTTCTAGTGGACTGGGCCGAGGTGCAGTATGAACCTCCTGCTCCAGTCTCCAATTACTGGAGGATGCACTTTGATGGCTCGAAGGTGAAAGAAGGGCTTGGTGCTGGCGTAGTGCTTACGTCACCCAAGCGAGATCAACTCAAGTACGTGCTGCAAATCCACTTCAAGGCATCAAACAATGTTGCAGAATACGAAGCCGTGGTGCACGGCTTGTGAGTAGCCAAGGAGGTTGGCGTGCAGCGCATCATATGCTATGGAGATTCCGATCTGGTGGTGCAACAGGTTTCTTGCACCTGGGATGCTTTGGATGCCAACATGGCATCATATCGCTTCCTGGTGCAGTCTATGACCGGATTCTTCGAAGGTTGCGAGTTCCAGCACATCCACCGAGCAGAAAATGAAGCAGCAGACGAGCTGTCCAAGTTGGGGTCTTCTCGGCAATCCATCCCGGTGGGAATTGCCTTGGAGCATTTGAGGAAGCCATCCATCAAGCCATCCCCCAACTCGGAATCCATATTCGTTCCTTCTCTGCCAGATGAAGAAGCTGTTCCCATGGAGATTGACTGGGAGAATGCAACACAGAACCCGGGGACTGCAGCCTCCATCCCGGGGACTGTCGTCTGCAACTCGGGGACTGCCGCTCCCTACTCGGGGACTGTCCTTCCCTACTCGAGGACTGCCCCTCTCGACCCGGGGACTGTTGCATTCATTGAGGAAGTTCTCGCAAATTGTTCAGGGCTTCAAAGAACTGCTCCCAACCCTAAAGAGCAGACAGAGGTACCCGTTCCAATGGAAGTGGACGAACCAGTGTTTTCTACACGGGAAACACCGAGTTGGGCTATCCCCATATTATCCTTTCTAAGGGACGGTACCCTGCCAGAAGACGAGGTTGTTGCGAGGCAAATTCAGAGAAGATCCAGGGATACACCATATTTTGAGATGTGCTGCACAAGAGAAGTGCTACCAGCGTGCTACAACGCTGTGTAGAACCAGAAGAAGGAGAAGAGATTCTGGTAGAAATACACCAAGGAGAATGTGGGCACCACGCCTCTTCTCGGGCATTGGTCAAGAAGGCTTTTCGGCATGGTTTTTATTGGCTCACTGCCTTGAAGCAAGCTGAGGATATCGTGAGGAAGTGCAATGGCTGCCAAAGATTTGCAAGTAAGATCCACTTGCCTGCTTCCGAGTTGAAAACCATTCCCATTACTTGGCCATTTGCTGTTTGGTGCTTGGATATGGTTGGCCCCTTCAAGCCGGCTAGAGGCAACATGACTCATATCTTGGTCATGGTTGACAAATTCACCAAGTGGATAGAGGTGAAGCCTATTCGTAAGTGCGATGGAGCCACAGCCGTGAGTTTCTTGAAGGATGTGATCCTGAGATACGGCTACCCGCACAACATCATCACAAACAATGGCACAAACTTTGCTGAAGGAGCAATGGTGCGATTCTGCAGAGATAAGCATATCCGACTAGACGTTGCGTCAGTCGCGCATCCCGCCTCCAATGGGCAAGTTGAAAGAGCAAATGGCATGGTGCTAGCTGGCATAAAGCCAAGGCTGATTGAGCCACTGCTGAAAACACCTGGGTGTTGGCTAGACGAGTTGCCAGCGGTGTTGTGGAGTCTAAGGACTACCCCTAACCGGTCAACCGGCTACACGCCATTCTTCTTGGTATATGGGGCTGAGGCCGTATTAGCAATAGACCTAGAGCATGACTCCCCCCGAGTAACCCTCTACACTGAGGTGGAGGCGAGAGAAGCTCGAGAAGACGATGTTGACCTGCTTGAAGAAGCAAGAGAGCTGACTCTGTCACGTTCGGCTATCTACCAGCAAAACCTGCGGCGTTATCATAGCCGAAAGGTGAACCCAAGGGTTTTCCGAGAAGGAGACATGGTCCTTAGGATTGTGCAACGCACAGCCGGGATGCACAAGCTCTCTCCTCCTTGGGAAGGGCCTTTCATTGTGAGCAAAGCTTTGCACAATGATGCCTATTACCTAGTGGACGTACAGCCATCACAGAAGAACATGGTAGACAAAGCTGGAGAGGAATCTAAGCGTCCCTGGAATGTAGCTCTACTCTGTCGCTTTCATTCGTAAGAAAAAATATGTATGTACTCTCAATTCTACTCTGCAATCTGAAATTGAACTCGGGGACTGCCCTCGTCCAAAATTGCTCTAAGTGTTTCTACTCGGCTTCGCTCCTTGTCTATTCGGTTGCTCTGCTTCAAATTTCATATGTACATTGAGTATTGTGTTTAAACCTACATGCCAACTCTTCGACTCTGCTGCTGTCCGAAACCCGGCTTCATGGCAAGCAAGAGAACAAGCAAAAGGTCAATGAGCACAAGAAAAATTGCTAAGAATAGAAAGAGTGCAGGAACCGAGTAGGGTGCCTTCATTACTGTTTTTCGTTATTTCTTTTCGGCTAAGTGGTGGGCTGCGTTACTATGATTGTTTCTAAGTGGCCAAGTATTTGCAACTCTGACTTTGAACTCTTGTGACTCGAATACCAAAAAAGAAACAAGTTGCGGGTAAGAGCTGAGATGAAAAGAAAGAGCGAATAAGAAATGCAACTCGGGGACTTGCATGATAACGCAACCCGGCATCGAGCCAAGGCTGCTTAAATTGACTAAGTCAAAAATATCAAGTGTGACTAAAACTGGGTAGCAAACAGCATAAGTATTTTGATACATCTGCACCCGGCATCCCGGGGATCTGATAAATGTTTGAAGGGTAAGGTTGCAGGAAAAAATCAGGTCGAGGTAGCGATGTTCTCGACGTTGACCTTGGCAGCTTCATCTTCGGTGCTGGCCTTGGCAACGTCTGCTTCCGAGCCGGCGGCATCAGTCTTCGCGACTTCGGCTTCAGCGCTGGCCTTGGCAGCATCCGCTTCCGAGTTGGCGGTATCGGTTTTCGCTGCATCTGCGTCTGGCTCAGTGGCAGCCTGGTCTGAAGTGGCCGTGGCCACCGAGATGGGACCTGTCGCCGAGGTCGAGGCAGTCGATCGGGCGCGGAGGCGAGCTGTGTCGTCAAGGGCAGCTCCTGACGAAGTGCCGAACTCGAGCGCGGCGGTGTCGATCGTCATCTTCTCGCTCTCGGCCTCATCATCGCTATCCGCGACAGCCGTGGCCTTCCCCTTCCCGGTCTTGTCGGCGGGGCGATCAAAGAAGCTCAGGTCCAACTCTTCGTCCTCGTCCGCCTCTTCGTCCTCGTCTTCATCCCCGCCTTCATCCACCTCGGTGTCAGGCTCTGTGAGACCTTCAATGAAGTGCATGGTGTCCGCGTACTGGGCAACCTTGTATGCAACCGCCTGGCGGAGAGCCACGCAGTCGGAATCCGTCTCCCACTTGGAGTCCTCGCGCATCTCGCGGATGACTTTCAAGTTGAGGTTCTCGTACCAGCTCGTGATGAACAGCAGCATTATATCGACGCCTGCCCGAGCTCCAGACGCCCGCCACTTCTTCAGCTCGGCCTTCACGCCGTTCAGGTTCAAGGCGAGTCCGCGGATAGTCGTTGGCGCGGAGTCCCGAGGCCAGAATAGGTCATGAAGCTTGAAAGCGACGCGCACCAGCTCGGTGCCCACGCCCCCTAGACGCTGAAGCTGTCCTTGCATGACTATGAGACATTCTTCAATTTCTTCCTTGGTGTCCGTGGGCTCGCCCTTATCGGTGCGAGCTGTTCCGGCCTTTGCCAGGGCAGGCTTGCAAGAAGACTCGAGGTCGGGGAACATTTCTGAAAGAGCTATCGAGAAGATCAGAGACAGAAGCGGAGTAGAAAAATAAACCGAGCAGCAGAGAAGCGCAAGAAATAAGCGAGAGCACAGAGAAACGGGTACTTACTATTCAAGTCATAGAGCAGCCCCTGCAGCTTGTTCTTCCACAGCTCCTCGTCAGCTAAGTGCTTCTCTTCGAGTAAGCGGAGCCCGGCCAGCTGAGCCATAAGGTCCACGTTGCTCTCCTTCAGCACCTCGCACTCCATCTCGAGGGCCTTCTGTTTAGCCGCAGCTGCTGCTTCGTTCTTGGCCTTCTCGGCAGCTATTTTATCCTTCTCGGCAGCTATGTTGAGGGCATCTTGGAGGGCAGTCTTCAGTTGGACTTGGACTGGCTGCAACTCGGCAAGATGTCTCTTCTGGAATTCCACCTCAAGGCTCTCTAGTTGCTGCTGCACCTCAGCAGGCTTGAGGCAGTCGAGATGCACCTCGACGAACTTCTTATGGTCTTCTCTGAAGAGCAAAACACGGTTAGCAGAGTAGCGAAGAAGGAAAAGAGAGAGACAAGCCGAGAAGACGGCAACCTACCTTCCAATTTCTTGATCGTGGCTTGGCCACTCTCAACAAAAGCACGGCAGTTCGCGTGCTCCTCGGCCAGGGCCTTAAACTTCCCTGCAGAGTAGAATTGGTTAGAGAAGAAAGAAAGAGCGGGCGTAAACACCAAATGCAAGAACCGCGTAGCTAAAAGCTTACCTTCAACTTCAGAAATTCTAAGGGCGCTATCCATGACATCCTTCTCTGCTGCCTCGTCGGCTATGCGCTCTCTTTCTAGGGCGTCAAGGCGCCTCCTAGCGACGTTGTGGTTCCAGAGCAGCCGACGGTACAAGGTGGTTCTCTTCAAAAGGCTATTCTGAGAGGCAAAAGAAAAAAGTATCAGACAAAGTAATAAAGATTCAACCCGAGAAGGCGGCAACTCGGTTGAGTATCCGCCTACTCGGCCAGAATCTCGGGGACTGGGTGATGGATAAGAAGAAGGAGAAGAGTAGAAGAAAAGGGAAATGCAACTCGGGACGGATGAGTAAGGCTTACCGCATAACTTTGTTCAAGATCCTCGGCAGCCTTGCGGTGGACGAACATCTTGGCGGCGAGCGTGCTGGAGTTGGATGAGATGGTCATGGGTTTGTAACCCATGTCCGCCTTGTTCCAGTCGACGCGCATGTGATCCAAGTCGCCCAAATCCACGCCGTCCCAGTTCGGGTTGCCAAGTATTTTGCTATCCCACTTAGCGTCGATAAATCCGACTAGATCAATCATTTGCTCAAGGCCCGTGGACGTCACCGCGGTTTCCTGGACCTCGCGCGAGGAGAACGAGAGGGACCTATCCTTGTTTCTGGCTGGGGGTTTGGAGTCCACTGATGTGGCCTGTTTGCCCTTCTTGAGGGCAAGTCTCTTCTCCTCGGGGGTTAAGGGGATGCCGTACTGCTGGCTGATCTTCACCATGTAAGGTGGGAAGCTGGGTGGATCCGGGAAGCTGGATCCTGCAGCGGCGTCAGCAGCCGCGCCAGGTTCGCGGATGACCAGCTGACCGGGCTTGCCAGTTGGTCTTGGCGGCGGCATCACGACAGCATCATGCGCACCGCCACGCGGCGGATTCCTGCGGACAGAGCCCTCTGGCTGGCCAGCCGGCTTCTCGGCAGCCCGTTTCTTGGAAATCTCCTTTTCGGTGGCCTTCTTCTCAGCGGCCTTCTTCTCTGCAGCTTCCTGCTTGACCTTCTTCGTAACCGGCTTGGCCGGAGGGCTGGCTGCAGCTGTAGTCTTCTTCACCAATGAGGAGTTTGGTGCAGTGGAGGAAGTACCCTGCTGGGTAGGCGGCGCCAAGGGCGCGCTACCCGGCGCAGCGTCCGGCTGCGCGTTGCTCTGCAGGTCCTGCTGCACCTCATCGACTACTTCAACCCGCTGCTCGGCAGCGGGATCTTGCTGTGAGGCGTCTAGTATTTCTACCCGCTCCTGGGCCGCGGGGTCTTCCTGTTCAGCAGCCCTCGTTGATGGCTGCTCTTGGTCTTCTTCGTGCCGCTCAAGGGCGGCGTCGTCATGCGTCTCGGGATCTTGGTCTAGGTTCTCCTCGGCTGTGTTGGCGGGAGCAGAAGGAGGCCTCTCTTGGTGAGCAACATCCTGCGCTTCCTGTTCTGCGCGGGCCTGCTGCTCCTGTTCGGCATCATGGGCGTCCGTGTCCATGTACCGAGCCTCGTCGGAGTCTTCTCCTTGTGTAGGAGAGGACGCACGCGCCCTGTCCTGTGCTGCAGTCTCGCTCTCGTCGTCGAGATCGATGAGATTATCGACGTCGATGGCGGACTTCTTCTTAGTCTTGGTAGGCGCGAAAGCAGCGTCGGCGTCCAAGGGGGCGCTGAAGAGAGAACAATGTTCTGAAAAAGAGAAGGACAGAGGGATTCGAGAAGAAACAGCGGAGTAGAAGAATCGAGAAATTGCGGCAACAGAGGTGCATAAGCTTAGGAGAAATTGCTTACCCTTTACGGGTAGGGAGTGGACGTCGCCCTTTCGTCACGGCTTTCTTGGTCTTCTTCCCGGCCGCCGTCTTCTTCTTCTTGGCGGGGGGCTCCTGAGCACCGCTACCCGTCCGTTTGCGGGTAAGAGGAGCAGCAACCGAGAGCGGCTTGACGACAAGGGTTTCCTCGTCCTCGTCCTCGCCTTCCTCTTCAGCGTCAGCACCATCTGTGAAGTTGGGAAGAAGAAAACAGCTCAGAAGCAGGAGGAAATTGGGTAGCGCTGCTCACGACCAGACAGGATGAACTCAATTACCTTCGTCATCATCCTCGAACCAATCACGGACAGACGCGTCTACGTGATGCTTCTCCGTCTGAGCGGCATGAGGGAGGTTGAGCTTGTCCGCAGTCTCGAAGGAGACCTCGTCGTCTTCCTCTCGGTCATCCGACCAGTTGTCCTTGAAGCATTCCATGCTCTCAGCGAGCTGGCGAGCAAGGACCTGAAGAATAGAGAAACATCACAAGTTAGTCGAGTAGCATAGAGGCATCCTACTCGGCAAGGGGTGCAAACATAAAGCACAATAAGCCTAGAGAAAACTGCTAAGTGTGCTACTCGGCAAGGCGTGCAAACATAAAGCACATTAAGCCTAAGCAGTGCTACTCCATGTGCTACTCGGCAAGGCGTGCAAACATAAAGCACATTAAGCCTAAGCAGTGCTACTCCATGTGCTACTCGGCAAGGCGTGCAAACATAAAGCACATTAAGCCTAAGCAGTGCTACTCCATGTGCTACTCGGCAAGGCGTGCAAACATAAAGCACATTAAGCCTAAGCAGTGCTACTCCATGTGCTACTCGGCAAGGCGTGCAAACATAAAGCACATTAAGCCTAAGCAGTTCTGCTAAGTGCCCTACTCGGCGCAGAGTGCAAATACTAGTTGCAGCAAGATAAGAAGGCTATCTACTCGGAACATGCATACAAGAAACATGATAAGAAGTACGTACCCGCTCGATTGGCTTCGTACGGCTGTACGGGATGAAGCCATACTACCAATTGTCGCTGAGGCCAGTGGTCAAGATAGACCGCGCATAAGCAGCGACATCCGCGTTGCTGAGCTTGAACGTGGTTGTCCGAGTACAGTCGCCGGAGCCGCCCATGTAGCACATGGGGTGGACGCGGTGCTGGAGTGGGAGAACCCGCCTGGAGATCCAGCAGGCGATTGGGTCGTCGCTCTTGAGCCCTTCTCCGGTCAGATAGGCGAGGCGCTCGTCCATCTGCTTTAGGTTGTTGTCGATGGACGGCTTGGTCCGCCAGTTCTGCCCGGTGGGAGCTCGGTTGCTCCAGCGGGGCAGATTGATTCGGTCCTCCACCTTGGCTCCCTTCGTGGCGGGGACGTTCTTCACGTACAGGAACGTCTTCTTCCACTTGCGGACAGAATCCAATCCCTTGATGCGCGGATGGTTGGTTCCAGGGCGCTGCACCATCATGGCGCTGCCGGTCTCTGTTATCCTGCTGCTGGTGTCCGCGCCGTCCTTCTTGCCTTTACTCTGCTGGCGAAAGAAGAAATACCTAGACCAAGTTTCCGTCGTGGGGCGAACGCCCAGGAAGGCCTCGCATACCACGGCGTGGTAGGAGAGGAAGACGACGGCGTTCAGAGGAAGGTGTTGTGGCTGGAGGCCGTAATGGTCGAGGAACGACCGGAAGAAGTTCGATGCTGGAAGCCCGAATCCTCGCGCAAAGTGCGCGAGGAAGACGACATGCTCGCCCTCCTTCGGAGCCGGGACGAGCTCATCGTCAGGTTGCCGGCAGTAAACACCGGGAGGAACCCTCCGGATGTTCACGAGCCATTGGCAGTCCTCGGCGGTGACCTCGGATCCGGCCCAGCCGGCGCGAGCGTTGTCATCGCGAGCCATGGCGGTGAGTAGGAAATTGGGGAAAAGTTTGAAGGATTTGGTGGAGTGGATGAACTCGCGGCGGCGCAGAGAGTTGCGCGGCGGCGAAGAGCTCTGCGGCGGCGGAGAAACGAGAAGGCAGAAGGGGAAAGTGTGAGCGGAAGGAGAAGAAGGAGTTACCGAGGGGGTATTTATACCGCTCCTCGGATTACCGTTACGAATTGAGGAAGTGGGATCGATCGTGGCAGTAATCGTGCGGCGTGGGGTCTGTGGGCCGGTTAGAAACGCACACAGCGCGGAACGCGCGCGTAACGGCCGCATTAGATCCCACGACGAGATCGTGGGCAATTACTGCGCGTGATGGGACATAACGGGCTAGTGGGCCTACTCCGTGAAAACTGGGCGCGTGGCCTGTCAGGTCCTGGGCAGCGAGGCGTCGGGGTCGTGGATGCGTGACACGTGCCCAGTTGCAGCGCGGAAAGCCGGATTGTGCTCTGTCACGCAGAGATTCTACTGGGAAAATTCACCAAGTCTTTTCACTCGGTTACAGAGAAGAGAACTAGCGCTATTCGGAGTAGAAGAAACTCAAGGTACTTTCCAGAGTGCTACTCGGAGGCTTTACTCGGCATCTTGAGGTTCAAAGGGCAATGTTGCCAAGGTCGGTTTTAAGCTGGCAGGGCCCAGTGAATGAGTTCGCAGGACTCTACCAGCCTCGGGGACTAATGTCGGGGGGTTACCCCCGAGTAGGATAAAGGCAAGTGCTAAAGACAAGGTCAGAAGAGATGTTTGGTCGAGTAGCCGCCTACCCGGTACTCGCTACACGGGCGACTGCTACTCGGTCTTACACAAAGATGACCAAACAGAAGAATCAAGGAAATTATGTTCCTCCGAGTAGAAACGCTGGTCCGAGTAAAACTGGCGGGAACCTACTCGGGTCAGAAGTCAAAGGAGCCGTTCTGACACAGGATCCCGCGTATCCGTGGTCCGTACTTGGCACTATTCACGGCACTGTTCATCTGAGGACGGCGTGCCTGACGGTGACAGCGTGTCAGCAGGGCGTCGCAGGATAGGGGGGCCCTACTCTGTGTTCGGCACAGTTATACCAGACTGATCACTTGGTTTTGCCCAACTACTTGCCGGACAGGACAAGATTAGAAGCCAAAGCTGTCAGCGGGAGCTCGGAAGAAGGACGGTGTGTACACTATGTCGACACTTATTTTGTATTCTACCTAGTTGGCTGTATTCGGCAGGGGCGTCAGTATATAAGGCGCCCTGCCCCCTCCTGCGCGAGGGACACGAGACGTGCACGCAAGGGATCGAGACACACCAGCATCGGTTAAGATTCTTGACCTAGTTCATAGAAGAGAGAAGAGTGGCTACTCGGTAGAAGTAGAATTTGTACCGTGGCTACTCGGACAGGCACTAATATACAGAGAGAAAGGCAGGAGTAGGGGTTTTACCTCCTCACGAGGGCCCTGAACCTGGGTAGATCGTGTTGTTTGCAGTGTTAGTTTCTTACCTCACGCGGCTACTCGTCGCGTGATCCCTCCCCGAGCACCTCCAGCGTCCATCGTCCCCACACTTTTAGCCATCCTATGGCATCTGTCTTGACACCACCACGACATGTACTGATGCGCCGGTAGACACTATCTGCTGGCTAAGTGTGTTAATTTGGTCCTGCTGCTTCTTTGCTACATCCTGTGTCAGCTTTACCATTTCTTCAAGTTGACGCCTCCAGTTTGCCTGATTCTCTGCTTCAGCTGCCTCCTTGTCCTTTTTACGTTGACGGCTTCTATCTGGATATAACTTTTTGGTGGAGTCGAACGCAACACTCCACGGAGGAGTGCCTTTTGTGCCTCGTGTACGCCCTGCGTGTTCCTTATTTCCGAGGGCTCGTGTGAGCTCGTCGTTCTCTCTATCTGGCACGAACTTCCCATCTTTAACGTCCTTTATTGCGTCTCTCAGCTTCTCTATGGGTAGAGGACTCTCTTTATGCCTTAGGTTATATATTGCTTTGCCTTCGGAGTCCAACGTGCCCCCATGCCCGTAGAACCATGACCTTGTCCGCTCGACCCACAAGAACGGCTCGGGAGTGATCCCCTGCTGAAGCAGGTTGTTCTCCCATGTCTTCCACTTGGGACTGGAACCCTTGTAGCCACCTTGCCCCATAACATGGTGATATACCTTTTTGGCGGCGGTTTTCTCATTTGTTTTTGTCCTTTCCAGTTCATTCTCTGCCAGCTTGTACTTCACGAAGTCTTCCCATACGGGTTTTATTTTCTCATACCCTTGAGTGAAATCAGGAGTCTTGTTCTTCTTAACATAATCAAGGTTCAATCTTTTGTTCCAGTTTTTGAATTGCTCGGCCATCTTTTTTAGGGTCCACGTTTTGACCTTTTCCTGTATCTCATGTTTCATTTTAGTAACATCGGCCTCATTCACAGCCGCTTCATTCTCGTCCACCTCCAGCACGGGTAAGTTGAAATTAGCCAAAATCTTTGAGAAAAGATGATCTTTGGCTATTTTGCCGACATATGAAATTCCTTGTTTCCGCGGATCTTTTGGCTTATTCCACTCATTAACAGTGATCGGGATGTGATCTCTAACTAGCACTCCGCATTGCTTCACAAATTTTTGGGCAACATCAGCGGGAAGCTCGGGTGCGCCGTCTGCTGCGATCGTGTCGATCCTGTATATTTCTGTATCTTTCAACTTCTTTGTTGCCCTCGTTTAGTCTTTTTCCGGTTGATATACTTGAACCGGATGGCTAAAAATATAAAGACTGTTAATACATGTATATAGACAACGGATGCTTCATTAATTAACATATATATATATATGCACCTCGGAGCCGGTGTTTGTAATTTGTATGGTTCCACCGGAGCCGTCGGCTGCTCCCATATCGGAGCCGTCGGCTTCTCCCTCATCGGAGTCGTCTCCCTGGGTGAGCACCGGATCTCTCTCACCGGAGTCGTTCATCCACTGGCTCACATCGGTCTCTATGTCGGGCCCGTGGATTAAACCCTCGATCATATTTTCGGCATCTTCGTCTCTTGGCTCCATACTATACAAAAAGAGTAAGTATATATTTCAGATCAATTTCATTAAAATTGCTTATACATAATAATTAACTAATGATCAATTATTTTCATCAAAATTGCTTATAGATAATACACAAAAAGAGCAACATATATTCATGAAATATTTAAACGTACGATAACATTTCTAGCATTCTTAAATTTATAACACTATCTTAATTAAATTTTCTAACATTCATAATTAATAATTCTAACATTCTTAAATTTCCTATATCAATTCTAAACGTACAAATCTAAAATTTCTAAGTCTAATCTAAAATTTCTAACATTCACAACTAATAATTCTAACATTCTTAAATTTCCTATATAAATTCTAAACAAATGTAAAGTTAATAAGTCTAATCTAAAATTTCTAACATTCATAAACTAATAATTCTAACATTTGTAACACTAATAAAAAACAGTAATTAAGTAAAAAAAAGGAAAAAAACAAAAAAGGCCCCGAGTTAGGGCGAGATGGAGGCAAGCCTTACCTCCTCTTGGGCAGCGGCGGGCCGGCGGCGCGGGGCAGCGGCGGCGCGGGGCGGTGGAGGCCGGCGCGAGATGGGATCGAGGGGCGGGGTGCGCTCGACGGGGGGTCAGGCCTGAGGGCCGACGGAGTCGAGGGGCGGCGCCGCAGAGGAGGACGCCGACGGGGGCGAGGGGCGGCGTGGGGGGCGATGGGATCGAGGGGCGGCGCCGCAGAGGAGGGGCGGCGCGGGAGCGACGGGACCGAGGGGCGGGTGCGCTCGACGGGGAGCGATCAGGCCTGAGGGCCGACGGAGTCGAGGGGCGGCGCCACGGAGGAGGACGCCGACGGGGGCGAGGGGCGGCGCGTGGGGCGAGGGGCGGCGCCGCAGAGGAGGACGGGGGCGAGGGGCGGCGTGGGTGCGACGGGACCTAGGGACGGCGCCGCAGAGGCGAGGACGCCGACGGGGCGAGGGGCGGCGCGGGGGGACGGAAAAATGGGCAGCCTGGCGGCGTCGATTTCGTCCCTGCGCGCGGTCTGGAACTGAGGGGGCCGGTGACGTGTATATATCTATCCCCCTTTCGTCCCGGTCGGTGGCAACAACCGGGACGAAAGCCCCGGCTGGTCGCGCGCGCCGGGACCAGAAGTACTTTTGGGCCGGGCGCGCCAATTGTTTTAGCGCCAAAATTTGAATATCTTAAATATGCACGTGAATAACTTCTATATACTTTCAAATTAGAAAAAAATTACAACATGAAAATTGTTTGAATTTGCGTAACTAATTCAAATCCGTTTTCTGTTCAAACTATTAACTATTTCACTATTTGCACTTAATTTAACTATAAATATCTTATATTGTTTTAAAATTAGTAATAATTACATTAAACAGAAAACAGACGCGCTAGCGCGCCGCAGTGTCGCCGGAATACAAATTCTTTTATTAAAAAGAGAAAACAAACGGACACCGAGGGGGATGCGGTAAACATTCTGTTCTGCCATGCTCGCACGCCGCGGATGCCGGTGGTGATGTTCCCGTGCACATTACTACCCGAGCTCAAAGTGAACACTGACCCAAGCATGCATGGATGAATGTGTTAAAGGGGGATGAATGTGTTAAACATTGACCCAAATGCACGGCAGGACGTATGATGTCGAATCCGGATGTTTTGTATTTGCTCGATGAACTGAATATATGATGTATCCAAGGGGGGTGTAGAACAAGACAAACGGTATCGCCATCATACAACCCAACCGTGGCTACTGGGTGCATATATGCATACCAAATGCACGGCTGGACGTATGATGTCGAATCCGGATGTTTTGTATTTGCTCGATGAACTGAATATATGATGTATCCAAGGGGGTGTAGAACAAAACAAACGGTATCGCCATCATACAGCCCAACCGTGGCTACTAGGTGCATATATGCATACCAAATGCACGGCTGGACGTATGATGGCGAATCCGGATGTTTTGTATTTGCTCGATGAACTGAATATATGATGTATCCAAGGGAGGTGTAGAACAAAACAAACGGTATCGCCATCATACAGCCCAACCGTGGCTACTGGGTGCATATATGCATACCAAATGCACGGCTTGACGTATGATGGCGAATCCGGATGTTTTGTATTTGCTCGATGAACTGAATATATGATGTATCCAAGTGGGTGTAGAACAAAACAAACGGTATCGCCATCATACAGCCCAACCGTGGCTACTGGGTGCATATATGCATACCAAATGCACGGCTAGACGTATGATGGCGAATCCGGATGTTTTGTATTTGCTCGATGAACTGAATATATGATATATCCAAGGGGGGTGTAGAACAAAACAAACGGTATCGCCATCATACAGCCCAACCGTGGCTACTGGGTGCATATATGCATACCAAATGCACGGCTGGACGTATTATGGCGAATCCGGATGTTTTGTATTTGCTCGATGAACTGAATATATGATGTATCCAAGGGGGGTGTAGAACAAAACAAACGGTATCGCCATCATACAGCCCAACCGTGGCTACTGGGTGCATATATGCATACCAAATGCACGGCTTGACGTATGATGGCGAATCTGGATGTTTTGTATTTGCTCGATGAACTGAATATATGATGTATCCAAGGGGGGTGTAGAACAAAACAAACGGTATCGCCATTATACAGCCCAACCGTGGCTACTGGGTGCATATATGCATACCAAATGCACGGCTAGACGTATGATGGCGAATCCGGATTTTTTGTATTTGCTCGATGAACTGAATATATGATGTATCCAAGGGGGGTGTAGAACAAAACAAATGGTATCGCCATCATACAGCCCAACCGTGGCTACTGGGTGCATATATGCATACCAAATGCACGCCTGGACGTATGATGGCGAATCCGGATGTTTTGTATTTGTTCGATGAACTGAATATATGATGTATCCAAGGGGGGTGTAGAACAAAACAAACGGTATCGCCATCATACAGCCCAACTGTGGCTACTGGGTGCATATATGCATACCAAATGCACGGCTAGACGTATGATGGCGAATCCGGATGTTTTGTATTTGCTCGATGAACTGAATATATGATGTATCCAAGGGGGGTGTAGAACAAAACAAACGGTATCGCCATCATACAGCCCAACCGTGGCTACTGGGTGCATATATGCATACCAAATGCACGGCTGGACGTATGATGGCGAATCCGGATGTTTTGTATTTGCTCGATGAACTGAATATATGATGTATTCAAGGGGGGTGTAGAACAAAACAAACGGTATCGCCATCATACAGCCCAACTGTGGCTACTGGGTGCATATATGCATACCAAATGCACGGCTTGACGTATGATGGCGAATCCGGATGTTTTGTATTTGCTCGATGAACTGAATATATGATGTATCCAAGGGGGTGTAGAACAAAACAAACGGTATCGCCATCATACAGCCCAACCGTGGCTACTGGGTGCATATATGCATACCAAATGCACGGCTGGACGTATGATGGCGAATCCGGATGTTTTGTATTTGCTCGATGAACTGAATATATGATGTATCCAAGGGGGGTGTAGAACAAAACAAACGGTATCGCCATCATACAGCCCAACCGTGGCTACTGGGTGCATATATGCATACCAAATGCACGGCTTGACGTATGATGGCGAATCTGGATGTTTTGTATTTGCTCGATGAACTGAATATATGATGTATCCAAGGGGGTGTAGACCAAAACAAACGGTATCACCATCATACAGCCCAACCGTGGCTACTGGGTGCATATATGCATACCAAATGCACGGCTAGACGTATGATGGCGAATCCGGATGTTTTGTATTTGCTCGATGAACTGAATATATGATGTATCCAAGGGGGGTGTAGAACAAAACAAATGGTATCGCCATCATACAGCCCAACCGTGGCTACTGGGTGCATATATGCATACCAAATGCACGGCTGGACGTATGATGGCGAATCCGGATGTTTTGTATTTGTTCGATGAACTGAATATATGATGTATCCAAGGGGGGTGTAGAACAAAACAAACGGTATCGCCATCATACAGCCCAACCGTGGCTACTGGGTGCATATATGCATACCAAATGCACGGCTAGACGTATGATGGCGAATCCGGATGTTTTGTATTTGCTCGATGAACTGAATATATGATGTATCCAAGGGGGGTGTAGAACAAAACAAACGGTATCGCCATCATACAGCCCAACCGTGGCTACTGGGTGCATATATGCATACCAAATGCACGGCTGGACGTATGATGGCGAATCCGGATGTTTTGTATTTGCTCGATGAACTGAATATATGATGTATTCAAGGGGGGTGTAGAACAAAACAAACGGTATCGCCATCATACAGCCCAACTGTGGCTACTGGGTGCATATATGCATACCAAATGCACGGCTTGACGTATGATGGCGAATCTGGATGTTTTGTATTTGCTCGATGAACTGAATATATGATGTATCCAAGGGGGGTGTAGAACAAAACAAACGGTATCGCCATCATACAGCCCAACCGTGGCTACTGGGTGCATATATGCATACCAAATGCACGGCTAGACGTATGATGGCGAATCCGGATGTTTTGTATTTGCTCGATGAACTGAATATATGATGTATCCAAGGGGGGTGTAGAACAAAACAAATGGTATCGCCATCATACAGCCCAACCGTGGCTACTGGGTGCATATATGCATACCAAATGCACGGCTGGACGTATGATGGCGAATCCGGATGTTTTGTATTTGTTCGATGAACTGAATATATGATGTATCCAAGGGGGGTGTAGAACAAAACAAACGGTATCGCCATCATACAGCCCAACCGTGGCTACTGGGTGCATATATGCATACCAAATGCACGGCTGGACGTATGATGGCGAATCCGGATGTTTTGTATTTGCTCGATGAACTGAATATATGATGTATTCAAGGGGGGTGTAGAACAAAACAAACGGTATCGCCATCATACAGCCCAACTGTGGCTACTGGGTGCATATATGCATACCAAATGCACGGCTTGACGTATGATGGCGAATCCGGATGTTTTGTATTTGCTCGATGAACTGAATATATGATGTATCCAAGGGGGTGTAGAACAAAACAAACGGTATCGCCATCATACAGCCCAACCGTGGCTACTGGGTGCATATATGCATACCAAATGCACGGCTGGACGTATGATGGCGAATCCGGATGTTTTGTATTTGCTCGATGAACTGAATATATGATGTATCCAAGGGGGGTGTAGAACAAAACAAACGGTATCGCCATCATACAGCCCAACCGTGGCTACTGGGTGCATATATGCATACCAAATGCACGGCTTGACGTATGATGGCGAATCTGGATGTTTTGTATTTGCTCGATGAACTGAATATATGATGTATCCAAGGGGGGTGTAGACCAAAACAAACGGTATCACCATCATACAGCCCAACCGTGGCTACTGGGTGCATATATGCATACCAAATGCACGGCTAGACGTATGATGGCGAATCCGGATGTTTTGTATTTGCTCGATGAACTGAATATATGATGTATCCAAGGGGGGTGTAGAACAAAACAAATGGTATCGCCATCATACAGCCCAACCGTGGCTACTGGGTGCATATATGCATACCAAATGCACGGCTGGACGTATGATGGCGAATCCGGATGTTTTGTATTTGTTCGATGAACTGAATATATGATGTATCCAAGGGGGGTGTAGAACAAAACAAACGGTATCGCCATCATACAGCCCAACCGTGGCTACTGGGTGCATATATGCATACCAAATGCACGGCTAGACGTATGATGGCGAATCCGGATGTTTTGTATTTGCTCGATGAACTGAATATATGATGTATCCAAGGGGGGTGTAGAACAAAACAAACGGTATCGCCATCATACAGCCCAACCGTGGCTACTGGGTGCATATATGCATACCAAATGCACGGCTGGACGTATGATGGCGAATCCGGATGTTTTGTATTTGCTCGATGAACTGAATATATGATGTATTCAAGGGGGGTGTAGAACAAAACAAACGGTATCGCCATCATACAGCCCAACTGTGGCTACTGGGTGCATATATGCATACCAAATGCACGGCTTGACGTATGATGGCGAATCTGGATGTTTTGTATTTGCTCGATGAACTGAATATATGATGTATCCAAGGGGGGTGTAGAACAAAACAAACGGTATCGCCATCATACAGCCCAACCGTGGCTACTGGGTGCATATATGCATACCAAATGCACGGCTAGACGTATGATGGCGAATCCGGATGTTTTGTATTTGCTCGATGAACTGAATATATGATGTATCCAAGGGGGGTGTAGAACAAAACAAATGGTATCGCCATCATACAGCCCAACCGTGGCTACTGGGTGCATATATGCATACCAAATGCACGGCTGGACGTATGATGGCGAATCCGGATGTTTTGTATTTGTTCGATGAACTGAATATATGATGTATCCAAGGGGGGTGTAGAACAAAACAAACGGTATCGCCATCATACAGCCCAACCGTGCCTACTGGGTGCATTATGCATACCAAATGCACGGCTAGACGTATGATGGCGAATCCGGATGTTTTGTATTTGCTCGATGAACTGAATATATGATGTATCCAAGGGGGGTGTAGAACAAAACAAACGGTATCGCCATCATACAGCCCAACCGTGGCTACTGGGTGCATATATGCATACCAAATGCACGGCTGGACGTATGATGGCGAATCCGGATGTTTTGTATTTGCTCGATGAACTGAATATATGATGTATTCAAGGGGGGTGTAGAACAAAACAAACGGTATCGCCATCATACAGCCCAACTGTGGCTACTGGGTGCATATATGCATACCAAATGCACGGCTTGACGTATGATGGCGAATCCGGATGTTTTGTATTTGCTCGATGAACTGAATATATGATGTATCCAAGGGGGTGTAGAACAAAACAAACGGTATCGCCATCATACAGCCCAACCGTGGCTACTGGGTGCATATATGCATACCAAATGCACGGCTGGACGTATGATGGCGAATCCGTATGTTTTGTATTTTCTCGATAAACTGAATATATGATGTATCCAAGGGGGGTGTAGAACAAAACAATCGGTATCGCCAGCATACAACCCTGCCGTGTCTACTGAGATGAACTGACCGGTGTATGAAGCTGGGCTATATATAGGGTCCTCTGGCTCACAAAGTGTTGAGCTAGGGTTTTGATCCAACGGTTAAGAAACACCTCATCCAACGGCTCACAGCAGCTCGAAAGAAACACACCATAGCCCTGATCGAACGGCTCACAACAGGTCGAAAAAACACACCCGGATCCAACGACTCACGAGCGCTTGAAAGAAACACACGATCCGTGTGATTCTATCCGATTGGTCCAAACGAAACCCTAATTCCATTTAGTCCCGGTTGGTGTCCCCAACCGGGACTAAAGGGATGATCCGTTTCCCAATGAAACCCTAACGCATTTAGTCCCGGTTGGTGTCCCCAACCGGGACTAAAGGGATGTTTTCTTCTCGCTATATATATATGTATGCATTGCAACACCATTGGCATAAACACATACAAACTTGTTGCACCCTGACCTCTAGAGGATACTCACCGGTCCGAACTGGATAGTAGATGCTTGGATTACGGGGCCTAACTTCTCCCGCATCCTCTTACGAGTAGGCCAGCACTTATGTGCGACAACCAAGCTCTACTATTCCATCGTCGATGTAAACTATCCCATAGAGATCAAGATACTACCATTGACGTACTTCATACCATTCACACATGGTACGTCAACGGCGTTAAACGGAATGATACCACAACATATCTCTAAGACACAAAAGACGGAAATAAGTTGCAACTAGCCCTCACTAGGGCAGAGAATAGCAAATACAATCATCCAGAGGACACATGTCCCAACATATCATCATTACATAGCAGCGGAAGCAAACAAAGTGTCTGAGTACAGACAAAATCCAAATAGGCTTAAGAAGCCGGCAATAAAAGGAAAACGGAGCCCATCCACGAAGTCTCGGATCCTGCCCGGGTCCGCTATCTACTCGTCAACAGCCTCGTCGTACTCCACGTAGTAGCCACCATGGGGATCCTCGGAATCGTAGTCTGTGGAAACCACAGCCCCAAAGGGGTCAGTACAACAACGTACTGGCAAGCAAGACTCACACTTCACCGAAGTGTACCCGGCAACACCAGGTACAAATGCTTTAGGTTCAACGGAAGAATAGGTGATATAAAAGATGCTGCAGCAGGCTGCACTAACCAACTACAGAGACATACTACAACTTCCGGCTATCAGAAAGGAGATAAGATAGCGTATCGTAACCAACTATACTAACCACCAAACAAACCCATCCAATGTCACCCCCTACTAAGGAAGCAACCCAAGGATAACGCACACAGTTGGATTAATGATGATTCAGGTTATTGTGTCAATAAACCTATTACTAGTCAAGTTATTATAGTTAGGTGTAAGTTGTCTGAGTACTTGTTAGCCAGTACTTTCACCAAGTCGTCACATAACCGCGGACAACACGGCTTCTCGAGAAGATTCATCCCTGCAGGGTGCTCCAGTACCCGTACACACTCAAGCCACCAACTAAAACTCAGGTTGGCTTGACACGACTCGAACCATCTCTACAGCCTGTCCTAGGAGCCATGGAGCTATAAGGTCCCAGCCACGCAGCCGAATACTCAGCGCAAGTGTGCAAAACTCCCGCAGGACACAACACCCCGGCAATACAGGCCTCGCCCTATATGTGTGTGCCATCATCATCATCAGTAACCATGGGAGCGACCCATTCATGCGTATGAGCCAAATGGAACACCCGAACTAAGTGTGTCTCTTCGGACAAACTGCGGATCAGGTCAAAGTCGAGGGGGGTTCCATACCACCACCCGGATGCGGTGAGCACGCTCATCATGGATCAGTAGACAAGACCCTTTTCCTAATTAGGGTCGACACTAGCAGGCCTCAAAACCCTAACCCGGGCCTCCTGCCGGTGCCTTATCATCAAATTATTATTACCCAACATTAACAGGTTGATTGTTTGACATCGAGCCCCCAGAACATAATAAAATATGATAACAGAAAGTAACGGACAACAGACTCGAGCAAACGCAACCCTAAGCATGCTAGTAAGACACGGGCACAAGCAACGGGGTTATAGGTGTGGAGGTGAGGCAATATCAGGTTTAAAGGATGACATATGATAGGATCGGGACACAAGCAACGATACATAGGGCTAGCAGAATAGACAACGGAAAGTATCGGTATCCAATGTTGAAAGGAACACGATGGTTCATGTGAGCGAATACTTGCCTGCAAACTCAGTAGCCTGGTACTGAGCTAAAACCTCAGAAGGGGGTCGTAAGGATCGTCGGTCTCAACGTCGTCGTCTATTCGAGAAGAAGCAAACAAACAATCGAAAAATAGACGAACAATCAATACATGATATAATGCACAATCATGGGATGATGCATGACCATTTAATTTATGCACCAAAATTAAACTAGTTGACATGGTAACATAACAGGATTAAATGGACCCACATGCAATGTGGATTGCATATGGAAAGCCCATTAATTAAGGTTGAAATAATTGTTTTACAACTAATCAACAGGTGAGAGTGGATTAGTATGATGCATGGATGAGGAAAACAGAAAAATAACAATAGAAACAATTTGAAATAAGGTTTAACAAATTTGGAATTTTATTCATTAAGTTATGGAATTTTGGTTCCTTAAAGGGGTAACACAAGCATTTGTTGTTTTCACCCATTTTAATTGTTCAAAACAGATAACAAAGTTCATATTTGAAAAGATCACACAATTTTAGGTGGAATACATGTTTCAATTACTGAAATAGGAATTAGAATGAATTACTTATGAATTAAACAAGTTAAACAAGATTTAAATGAATTTAATTCAATTATTAATATTGATTTAATTTTATTTGTTCAAAACATTAAACAAAATTCATATTTGAAAAGATTATGTTGTTCTGGTTTGAAAACATATTTTATATGTTCAAAAATAATTTAACTTGAGCAAGTTATGAATTTAGCAATTTTAAATGAATTAAACAAGGTTTAAATTATTTAAGCAATTTTAATTATTCAAATCATGAAACAAAATTTATATTTGGTTAGGTGGTTTAAAAATGGCAGGGAAAACATATTTTATTTGTGCTATTTGAATTAAGTATGATTTAGTTATGGATTTTATCAAATTTCAAATGAAGTGTTTGCATTTGAAATTTGGATGCATTTGAATTACTCAAAACAGAAAACAAATGGCTTAAAGAGAATTTAATTTGGGTCAGAAAACATATTTTATTTACATTAGTTGGAGTTGGGATTCAAAAGTTATTTAAGTTTTTTAGTTTAGGGACTAATCTGAAATATTACTGGACTGATATTAAAAAGAAAAAAAAAGCAGAGAAGTTAAATACACCGCGCAGTAACCCAGGATGGGCCACTGCCAGCGGGCCAGGCCTGCGTGGCGCCCAGGTGGAGTGGCTAGGGGGTGATGTGGCCTAAAGAGTCAATGACGCGCGGGCCCCCGCGGGTGTGCGTGGAAGGAAAAAAATTGGGGAGGCAATTGCCTCCCGCGGGATTCGATCCCGCGATCCCGAGCGAGCGCGCAAGCGTGTGTGCCAGTTGGGCTGGTTCCGTTTGGTTGTCAGGTAGCAGTAACGAAGCAGGTTAACATACGGCTAACGCATCTAACTGAACTTTTCCCTGCAGGTTCAGGTTGCTGCACTGCATCTCTCTGCAGGTTCGGACGGACAGCGAGCAGACCGAGCGATGCCCGCCGGCGGCCTGCTGCGGGGTGGCGCCGTCCGTGGCTCGCCACTGCGCGGGTGCGGACGGTGGCCGGTGCGGTGGGGTGAGGCGCTGAGAGGAGGGGAAGAGGAAGGAGGTGACTGCTCACCTCGGGAGAAAAACGGAGGAGGGGTCGGTGGCGAACGGTGGTGGCGACGGTGGCGGAGACGAGGTTGGCGGCGGAGCTCCCAGTGCTCCCGGCCCCTGCCGAGGACACGGCGAGGTAGAGGGAGACGGGGCCTTTCCGTTCCCGGCCCTAGCACGGCCAGGACGACACCGTGGCGGCGGCGACCCGGAGAGGAAGGCGACGGTGTTGGAGGTTTTGGTGGGGAAACGAGTACAGCGAGAGGGGGAGCAGCGCGCAGAGAGAGGAGGAAGAAGCTGCGGCGCGAGGGAGAAGGAGGGAGGAAGAAAGAATTAGGGAAAGAGGGGAGAGCTCGAGGTCTTAAGGGGGAGGTGGAGCATCGGATCACCGTTGCCCTCTGCAACTGCAACGTGGATGCCATGGATGTTCCTCCATACAAGAGGTAGAAGAGACCGAGGGGTACCAGGCCAGGTAAGTTGGGCTGGCCCCAAATGGGCTGGTTGCCCCCTTCCCCCTTCTCTCCTCTTTTAATTTTTTTCTTCCTTTTTTTTTTGCAGATTTGGGAAAAGAGAGAAAAACAAATGGTTCTAGGGGTTAGCAAATTTTGGAATAAATTTTTAATGATTTATTTTTGTAACAACACCTTAAAATAAACTTTTGTTTTCCAATTATTTTAATTTAGTTGATGTTTGGTAATTAAATGAATTGAGCAATTTTGGTATCAAAAGAAATAAATGAAAGTTAAGCCAAAAAATTAAGTTTTTGATTCCAAGTTTAAAGAAACAAATTATTTGTTTGTTTTGTAGCTCTTATTTGAAACATGTAACATAACAAGTATGACAAACAATTGAATTTTTGTTTAGAATTCATATAGAAAACAAATGAAACAGATGAAAGCAAATGACAATGGTTATGATGACATGATGCAAACAATAACTTAACAAGAAATAAAACATTCTAGGGGGAGATTTTCATACTTGGGATGTTACAAAACGCCCCCCCTTGAAGGAATCGCGCCCCGAGATTCCTACTGAGAAGAGAAAAGGTCTAGATACTTCTTGCGAAGATCCTCTTCGGTCTCCCACGTTGCCTCTTTATCAGAATGATGAGACCACTGCACTTTTAAGAACTTGGTGCTCTTGTTGCAAGTCTTACGAACGGTCTCATCGAGAATTCGAACAGGGTGCTCCTCATAAGAGAGATCATCTTGCAGTTCAATGGAATCATGATCAACTGCACGTTCTGGATCCTTGAAGCACTTCTTGAGCTGTGACACGTGAAACACATCGTGCACCTTGGATAGTTTTTCTGGAAGTTCAAGACGATAGGCATTTTCCGCACGCCTTGAGAGAATGTTGAAGGGACCAATGTATCTTGGTGCTAGCTTTCCTTTAACACCACAACGATGAGTGCCTCTGAGGGGAGTTACACGGAGATATGCTTTGTCACCAGGTGCATAGATCATATCCCTGTGCTTGCTGTCATAGTAGCTTTTCTGACGAGACTGAGCGATCTTGAGATTGTCACGAATGATGCGAACTTTCTCTTCGGCTTCCTTAACAATGTCAGGGCCTAAGAGTGAACGTTCACCAGCTCCAGACCAATTTATTGGACTCCTACATCTGCGGCCATAGAGTGCCTCAAACGGTGCCATTCCTAGGCTTGCCTGGAAGCTGTTGTTGTAGGAGAATTCAGCATATGGAAGACATTCCTCCCATTTCATGCCAAAGGAGAGACAAAATGCTCTGAGCATATCCTCGAGAATCTGATTGACACTTTCGACTTGCCCCTGAGACTGAGGATGATAAGCTGTGTTGAACAGAAGTTTGGTGCCCAATGCTTCTTGAAAACTCTTCCAGAAATGAGAAGTGAATATGCTTCCACGGTCTGAGCTTATTTCCAATGGAACACCATGAAGAGGAATAATCTTTGCTGTGTAGAGTTCTGCTAACTAGCTAGCTGAGATTGTTTCTTTGACAACAAAGAAGTGAGCTACCTTAGTGAGACGATCAATAACAACGAAGATTGCATCGTTGCCCTTCTTGGACTTTGGAAAACCAGTTACGAAGTCCATTTCAATCATGTCCCACTTCCACTCGGGGATTTTCAGAGGTTGGAGAAGACCGGCTGTTTTCTGATGAACTGCCTTAACACGTTGACAAACGTCGCATTCAGAAACGTATTGAGCAATTTCACGTTCCATGCCAGACCACCAATACAGTGTCTTGAGATCCTGGTACATCTTTGTACTTCCAGGGTGTATGGAAAGAGGAGTTTCATGAGCCTCCTTGAGAATAACATATTTGAGACTTTGAATTTGAGGAACTGCAATGCGTCCTTCGAAGAACACAGTTCCCTTGTCATCAATTGAGAAGCACTCATACTTCACATTGCCTGCTTTGATGTTATTTGTGATCTTCTTGATCTCAGCATCACGAAGTTGTTCAGAACGAATCTTGTCCTCGAGAGTTGGACTGGCTGTCAAGTTCGCAAGATAACCTTGAGGAACAAGACCAAGGTTCAGCTTCTGGAATTCTTCATGAAGAGGAGGTTGGCTTTCCATGATCATCAGATTATTGCAATACGACTTGCGACTGAGAGCATCGGCCATCACATTAGCCTTGCCTGGAGTGTAAGAAATGGTAAGATCGAAGTCTTTGATCTTTTCAATCCATCTCCTTTGCCTGAGGTTTAGATCTGGCTGAGTGAAGATGTATTTCAGACTCTTATGATCGGAAAAGATTTCAGTGCGATTACCCAACAAGTATTGTCTCCATTTCTTGAGGGCAAATACAACTGCTGCAAGTTCAAGGTCATGAGTGGGATAATTGAGCTCATGTGCGTTCAACTGACGTGAAGCATAAGCCACAACTTGACGTTCTTGCATAAGAACTGCTCCTAGACCTTGGAGAGAAGCATCACAGAATATCTGGAAAGGTTTGGTAGTATCTGGGCCAACCAGAACTGGTGTAGAAGTGAGTTTAGTCTTGAGTAGATTGAAACTTTCATCACATTGTGGAGACCAAACGAACTTCTTGTCATTCTTTGTGAGATCAGTGAGAGGTTTGGCAATCTTGGAGAAGTTTTGGACGAAACGACGGCAATAGCTAGCCAAGCCAAGAAAACTTCTGACTTGCTTCACCGTCTTAGGAGGTTTCCAATCAACAATTGCCTTAACCTTTTCTGGATCAATGGCTATGCCCTTGGCAGAGATGATATGACCAAGGTAAGAAACTTCTGGAATCCAGAACTCACATTTGGAGAACTTGGCATAAAGACGATGCTCGCGAAGTTTCATGAGAGTGAGCCGAAGATGTTCTCCATGCTCTTCCTCAGATTTGGAGTAGACAAGAATGTCATCAAGATATACCACAACGAACTTGTCGAGGTATTCATGGAAGACAGAGTTCATGAGTCGAGAGAAGGTCGCCGGTGCATTGGTGAGACCAAAGGACATGACGGTGTATTCATATAGACCGTAGCGAGTGGTGAAGGCTGTCTTTGGAATATCTTCCTTTCTGATCTTTATTTGATGGTAACCCATCCTCAAGTCCAACTTGGAGAATATTGAGGCTCCAGCAAGTTGATCAAAAAGATCATCGATACGAGGAATTGGATACTTGTTTTTGATGGTTTTCTCGTTAAGAGGACGATAGTCAACAACGAGTCTCTTTGTTTGATCCTTCTTCGCAACGAACAGAGTTGGGCAACCCCAAGCCGAAGAACTAGGTTGAATGTAACCTTTCTCCATGTACATATCGATTTTCTCCTTCAACAACTTCAGTTCAGGAGGAGCTATCTTGTATGGATGCTTAGAGATTGGAGCAGTGCCTGGTTCAAGTTCGATCACGAACTCAACAGCTCTGTCAGGAGGCATTCCTGGCAATTCTTCTGGAAAGACATCGGGGAATTCACAAACCACCGGAATAGTTTCAATAGATGGTAGAGGATTTGCATTGAGAGTGTAGAGTTGAACAACTGGATTTTCAGCATGGAAGTAGACTATCTGGCCAGAAGGGTGTGTGATTTTGACAGACTTAGCAGGACAATCAATGACTTCTTTGTTGGCTACCAGCCAATCCATCCCAAGAATGACATCAATATCTGAAGAGTGGAGAGCTATCAGATATGCCTGGAATGGAAGGTTTCCAATTGTGATCTCGATGTTCTGGCTAACTTTATTTCTTTGCCAGCTAGATCCCGGTGATTTCACTAGGAGAGGGATAGACAACTGTTCGAAGTTGACTCCACTGTTGTTTGCAAAGCATTGAGAGATGAAAGAGTGTGAAGCACCAGAACCGAACAAGACTTTAGCACGAAACGAGTTCACAAGAAGTTTGCCCATTACAACCTCTGGAGATTCTTCTGCTCCCTGGGCCTTGACATGGTTCACCCTCACAGTTCTCAAGACAGACTTGTTCCTGTTGCGGGGCCTAGGCGAAGAAGTGTGTACCACCACATGATTGACATTAGAGTTAGGTAGTGATGGTAGCTTGTTCTGCGGGCACTTGTAGGAGTAGTGTCCTGATAGACCGCACTTGAAGCATGTACTAGCAGAACGAGGATCTGTTGGACTTGGCTGAGATGGAGCACCTCCTGAAGATACCACTGGGGTGGGAGGGAGGGCAAGAAATCCTGCCGGGCTTGGCAAGCAGATGGGCGGTGTTGGAATGGTATATGGAACCCAAACTCTTCGTTTTTGTGGAGGCATGATAGCTTTTGAGAGATTAGCCTGTTCACGAGAGTGCTTACGAGATTCCTCAACCAACTTGCGCCCATGCTCTTCATTTAGAGCGATGTTGATGAGGTCCTCAAAATTCTTGGCCTTGACGTTGGTGAGAGCATACTTGAGTTCCGGGTTGATACCCCTGCGGAACTTTGCCATCTTTCTCGCTTCCGTGGAGATCTCATCTCCAGCGTAGCGAGCCAGACGATTGAACTCTCTTTGGTATTCGAGAACGTCCAAATTGCCTTGTGTGAAAGAATAGAATTCCTCACGCATTCTCTCCATGAGCCCATCGGGAATGTGATGGCGCACGAAGGCTTGCTTGAAATCCTCCCATGTGATTGCCACACTAGGACCTCTCATTTCTTGGAAGTTCTCCCACCAAGACATGGATTGCCCACGGAGAAGGTAGGTCACGTAAGGAACACGGTCCTCGTCAGCCACATGAGCTACCATAAGAGTACGGTTCATTTCACGGAGCCAGTCATCGGCATCCAATGGCTCGGAGGAGTTATGAAGCGTGCGCGGATTGAGCTCAAGGAACTCCCGAATAGACACACGTGCGTTGCCATTACTCCCAAGGTGTTGGTTCTGCTGCATCTGCTTTATAACTTGTGTCATCTGAGACAGCACTTTCCCCATCTCGGGTGGCAGTGTGTGTTCTTCGTCACCACTTTCCATCCTGAAGAGGATACCAAGATTAACACACTAACCGGATAACAAAATCCAATATAAGTGCTTAAAATGATTACTTCAGACGGTAAGAAGGTAGCATGGAGCAAACCTATACTACCCTCAACGTTCACCATAAATGGTTCGAGTACCAACGGGTGCAGTGTTGAAGAAGAAAATCTCCGGAACAAAACAGATGGAGGTTACCAACGAAAGAGACGATTTGTGAAGGACGATATCGAAGCAACAACTGGGAAACAGGAGACCACAAACTCCTGAGGTACTACGGAGAAAACCCATCCTGGCTTCTAAAGGATCAATATCTACGTCTTAAGGAATAGAGGATCTGCTTCCGGGGCTTATTTGCCACCGTTCTCAATCGTGAGTAGGCAACATGATAAATCATGTCACAACCACCTCCATTCCTATGGTCTAGTAGATATAACTATCCTAGAGAAACCAGGATAAGTGAAATCCTAACTTGAAAGTTTAGATGAGAAGAGAAAAACAATGTTGCACTTCCTTACCAGAAAAAAGGGAGGGTGGGTGGGGAAAGAAGAAAAAGAACAGAATTCCTACTCTCACGTTTCATTTTTCCTATATAGCTACAAAATAGTTTATAGACTCAACTGCGACCAGTAAAAGGGATCCTACAGGCAGACAGGCTCTGATACCATTTGTCGCACCCTGACCTCTAGAGGATACTCACCGGTACGAACTGGATAGTAGATGCTTGGATTACGGGGCCTAACTGCTCCCGCATCCTCTTACGAGTAGGCCAGCACTTATGTGCGACAACCAAGCTCTACTATTCCATCGTCGATGTAAACTATCCCATAGAGATCAAGATACTACCATTGACGTACTTCATACCATTCACACATGGTACGTCAACGGCGTTAAACGGAATGATACCACAACATATCTCTAAGACACAAAAGACGGAAATAAGTTGCAACTGGCCCTCACTAGGGCAGAGAATAGCAAATACAATCATCCAGAGGACACATGTCCCAACATATCATCATTACATAGCAGCGGAAGCAAACAAAGTGTCTGAGTACAGACAAAATCCAAATAGGCTTAAGAAGCCGGCAATAAAAGGAAAACGGAGCCCATCCACGAAGTCTCGGATCCTGCCCGGGTCCGCTATCTACTCGTCAACAGCCTTGTCGTACTCCACGTAGTAGCCACCATGGGGATCCTCGGAATCGTAGTCTGCGGAAACCACAGCCCCAAAGGGGTCAGTACAACAACGTACTGGCAAGCAAGACTCACACTTCACCAAAGTGTACCCGGCAACACCAGGTACAAATGCTTTAGGTTCAACGGAAGAATAGGTGATATAAAAGATGCTGCAGCGGGCTGCACTAACCAACTACAGAGACATACTACAACTTCCGGCTATCAGAAAGGAGATAAGATAGCGTATCGTAACCAACTATACTAACCACCAAACAAACCCATCCAATGTCACCCCCTACTAAGGAAGCAACCCAAGGATAACGCACACAGTTGGATTAATGATGATTCAGGTTATTGTGTCAATAAACCTATTACTAGTCAAGTTATTATAGTTAGGTGTAAGTTGTCTCAGTACTTGTTAGACAGTACTTTCACCAAGTCGTCACATAACCGCGGACAACACGGCTTCTCGAGAAGATTCATCCCTGCAGGGTGTGCTCCAGTACCCGTACACACTCAAGCCACCAACTAAAACTCAGGTTGACTTGACACGACTCGAACCATCTCTACAGCCTGTCCTAGGAGCCACGGAGCTATAAGGTCCCAGCCACGCAGCCGAATACTCAGCGCAAGTGTGCAAAACTCCCGCAGGACACAACACCCCGGCAATACAGGCCTCGCCGTATATGTGTGTGTCATCATCATCATCAGTAACCATGGGAGCGACCCATTCATGCGTATGAGCCAAATGGAACACCCGAACTAAGTGTGGCTCTTCGGACAAACTGCGGATCAGGTCAAAGTCGAGGGGGGTTCCATACCACCACCCGGATGCGGTGAGCACGCTCATCATGGATCAGTAGACAAGACCCTTTTCCTAATTAGGGTCGACACTAGCAGGCCTCAAAACCCTAACCCGGGCCTCCTGCCGGTGCCTTATCATCAAATTATTATTACCCAACATTAACTGGTTGATTGTTTGACATCGAGCCCCCAGAACATAATAAAATATGATAACAGAAAGTAACGGACAACAGACTCGAGCAAAAGCAACCCTAAGCATGCTAGTAAGACACGGGCACAAGCAACGGGGTTATAGGTGTGGAGGTGAGGCAATATCAGGTTTAAAGGATGACATATGATAGGATCGGGACACAAGCAACGATACATAGGGCTAGCAGAATAGACAACGGAAAGTATCGGTATCCAATGTTGAAAGGAACACGATGGTTCATGTGAGTGAATACTTGGCTGCAAACTCAGTAGCCTGGTACTGAGCTAAAACCTCAGAAGGGGGTCGTAAGGATCGTCGGTCTCAACGTCGTCGTCTATTCGAGAAGAAGTAAACAAACAATCGAAAAAGAGACGAACAATCAATACATGATATAATGCACAATCATGGGATGATGCATGACCATTTAATTTATGCACCAAAATTAAACTAGTTGACATGGTAACATAACAGGATTAAATGGACCCACATGCAATGTGGATTGCATATGGAAAGCCCATGAATTAAGGTTGAAATAATTGTTTTACAACTAATCAACATGTGAGAGTGGATTAGTATGATGCATGGATGAGGAAAACAGAAAAATAACAATAGAAACAATTTGAAATAAGGTTTAACAAATTTGGAATTTTATTCATTAAGTTATGGAATTTTGGTTCCTTAAAGGGGTTACACAAGCATTTGTTGTTTTCACCCATTTTAATTGTTCAAAACAGATAACAAAGTTCATATTTGAAAAGATCACACAATTTTAGGTGGAATACATGTTTCAATTACTGAAATAGGAATTAGAATGAATTACTTATGAATTAAACAAGTTAAACAAGATTTAAATGAATTTAATTCAATTATTAATATTGATTTAATTTTATTTGTTCAAAACATTAAACAAAATTCATATTTGAAAAGATTATGTTGTTCTGGTTTGAAAACATATTTTATATGTTCAAAAATAATTTAACTTGAGCAAGTTATGAATTTAGCAATTTTAAATGAATTAAACAAGGTTTAAATTATTTAAGCAATTTTAATTATTCAAATCATGAAACAAAATTTATATTTGGTTAGGTGGTTTAAAAATGGCATGGAAAACATATTTTATTTGTGCTATTTGAATTAAGTATGATTTAGTTATGGATTTTATCAAATTTCAAATGAAGTGTTTGAATTTGAAATTTGGATGCATTTGAATTACTCAAAACAGAAAACAAATGGCTTAATTAGATAGAGAATTTAATTTGGGTCAGAAAACATATTTTATTTACATTAGTTGGAGTTGGGATTCAAAAGTTATTTAAGTTTTTTAGTTTAGGGACTAATCTGAAATATTACTGGACAGATATTAAAAAGAAAAAAAAACAGAGAAGTTAAATGCACCGCGCAGTGACCCAGGATGGGCCACTGCCAGCGGGCCAGGCCTGCGTGGCGCCCAGGTGGAGTGGCTAGGGGGTGATGTGGCCTAAAGAGTCAATGACGCGCGGGCCCCCGCGGGTGTGCGTGGAAGGAAAAAAATTGGGGAGGCAATTGCCTCCCGCGGGATTCGATCCCGCGATCCCGAGCGAGCGCGCAAGCGTGTGTGCCAGTTGGTCTGGTTCCGTTTGGTTGTCAAGTAGCAGTAGCGAAGCAGGTTAACATACACCTAACGCATCTAACTGAACTTTTCCCTGCAGGTTCAGGTTGGTGCACTGCATCTCTCTGCAGGTTCGGACGGACAGCGAGCAGACCGAGCGATGCCCGCCGGCGGCCTGCTGCGGGGTGGCGCCGTCCGTGGCTCGCCGCTGCGCGGGTGCGGACGGTGGCCGGTGCGGTGGGGTGAGGCGCTTAGAGGAGGGGAAGAGGAAGGAGGTGACTGCTCACCTCGGGAGAAAAACGGAGGAGGGGTCGGTGGCGAACGGTGGTGGCGACGGTGGCGGAGACGAGGTTGGCGGCGGAGCTCCCGGTGCTCCCGGCCCCTGCCGAGGACACGGCGAGGTAGAGGGAGGCGGGGCCTTTCCGTTCCCGGCACTAGCACGGCCGGGACGGCACCGTGGCGGCGGCGACCCGGAGAGGAAGGCGACGGTGTTGGAGGTTTCGGTGGGGAAACGAGTACAGCGAGAGGGGGAGCAGCGCGCAGAGAGAGGAGGAAGAAGCTGCGGCACGAGGGAGAAGGAGGGAGGAAGAAAGAATTAGGGCAAGAGGGGGGAGCTCGAGGTCTTAAGGGGGAGGTGGAGCATCGGATCACCGTTGCCCTCTGCAACTGCTACGTGGATGCCATGGATGTTCCTCCGTACGAGAGGTAGAAGAGACCGAGGGGTACCAGGCCAGGTAAGTTGGGCTGGCCCCAAATGGGCTGGTTGCCCCTTTCCCCCTTCTCTCCTCTTTTAATCTTTTTCTTCCTTTTTTTTTGCAGATTTGGGAAAAGAGAGAAAAACAAATGGTTCTAGGGGTTAGCAAATTTTGGAATATATTTTTAATGATTTATTTTTGTAACAACACCTTAAAATAAACTTTTGTTTTCCAATTATTTTAATTTAGTTGATGTTTGGTAATTAAATGAATTGAGCAATTTTGGTATCAAAAGAAATAAATGAAAGTTAAGCCAAAAATTTAAGTTTTTGATTCCAAGTTTAAAGAAACAAATTATTTGTTTGTTTTGTAGCTCTTATTTGAAACATGTAACATAACAAGTATGACAAACAATTGAATTTTTGGTTAGAATTCATATAGAAAACAAATGAAACAGATGAAAACAAATGACAATGGTTATGATGACATGATGCAAACAATAACTTAACAAGAAATAAAACATTCTAGGGGGAGATTTTCATACTTGGGATGTTACAAAACTCACCACTCTCTCATGGCTTCTACCGTACCCACTCTAACATTCATCCAGGCGGAGGCACTTTCCGCCTCGAACTACCCCTGCACGTGCGGCTACAACGTTCCCGCCGGTTGGATGCTGAGCGCCGGAGGAGTGCCGGTCACTCCTCTTCCTCAAGGTGTGGCGCGTCGGGCGGCCATCACGAACCACTACTACCACGAGCTCACGCCGGAGCAGCGGAGAAATCCCAGTTGGCATCCCGATAACCAGCATACTTGGGATGCCTTCTTCATGAACCGGCGTGAGAGGGCGCTCGCTAGGTATGAGGAGGACGGTCTGCCTCCTGGGAACTTTCACGAGGCCGGTCGTCGGCTATGGTGGTCCGGCCGGACTCTACAGAGCGTCATGGACTACATCAGGGCCGGCGATATCCCCCGCCTGCGCTACCCTCAGGCCCAGTCCTGGAGTCGTGATCCTCCGAGGGAGTGCAGAGCACCGTCAGACGATAGTGACGACGACGGCGACGGCGAGTACGACGACTACGAGTACATGTACTATAGGCCTAGGCAGGAGTATGACTAGTAGATCGATGCACTCTTGCCATTATGTACTACCTTTATGTGTACTGTGCCTTGTTTATCTATCGAAATGCATGTCCCCCTCCTAATATGAATGCATACTTTGCGGCGTCGATGCCTGACCTCATGTGGCCGCCGGCATGTGCGAGTCGCAGAACGGCAATAGGAAGATGGACTGGCGCTTCGTTTCTGAAATGTGTGGGCGGTCGACCTTCAAAAAGAGGAGGATAGAGAGTGGTTGGACATTAACGCAGCCGTCTAATGTGAATGCTGCTTTCTGTTGGGAGTTGTGCAACGGAGACGAATATCGTGGCCGGACATTAAGCGCAGCTTCTTCTACCACCAGCAGAGGTCTTCTACTTAGGTTTAGCTTGTATTTCTGATTTTGGAGAGAAAATATCTTCAACCAATATTACAAATGCGTTTGGAAATTGGTTGAATGGGGTGGATAAAAAAGACTATTTGTTGGTCTGTGGCTAGGTATTGGTCCCGGGTCGTGCCACAAACCGGGACCAATGCCCATGCGCGTGCCACGTGGCCTGTGGCTAGGTATTGGTCCTGGGTCGTGCCACAAACCGGGACCAATGCCTCCCCACGAACCGGGAGAAATGCCCCCAAGTGGTTTCTGCTGCCTGGGGCAACCGAACCGGAACCAATGCATAGCATTTGTCCCGGGTTTTTGTGCAACCGGGACAGATGCCCCCTGGCCCCTGGACGGAAGGGGTTGTTTCCACTAGTGACACTTACGGGCAAAAGAAAAATATATACTATACAACAATAATAAGTTGAATTAATTAACAACAATGAATAAATATATGTTTACAGGGAGGCAGGGATGACATAGCCCGTGCCATATAGGAAGAAGATACGATGTGTTGGTTGCGGATAATGAGGCTTAGTAAAAATTACCAGCCAGAATTGGCAGATGCAGATGAAGTACACCAGCCTGCAACCTATTTGGTAGATCAGGTCCACGAACATTCAGGAAGCATAGTGCAAAGAAACATGGTAGAAATCCAAACATCCAAAGCGAACTGTCCAACCGCATCAGCCTTCTGCCGATGAACACCATCACGACGCAGCACATTGGTGTTGGTAAGTGCCTCACCGTCGTAAGTCGCCAGCGACATCCTCGTGTTGTTGCGGGAGAGGGCAGGTTGCCATCGCTACGCGCCACGGCGACGATGTCATCAGTTCGCCAGCTGAATTCCTAATGTTATTAGTGGAGAGGGCAGATTTTCGTCAATAAGATATATAATCAATTTTTACATACAGCGTTGCAGGGCTATGATACTAGATGCATCAGTTGGTCGACGGGCATGCATGGCAGATTTGCTACAGAGTCTTAAGGAGAGATGAAGGTGTCATGGGTAGATCATGGGAATTAATTGCTTGGATAAACGAAGCGGGCTAGAATGTTGAAGAGAAGACATCGAGAGGGAAGGGAAGCCATCTGCTTGGAAATCTGAAGGGAAGGGGAGACACTGCTTGAGATTTTGGGTGCGCTCGGCAAGCTAAGAAATAGTACCCAAAAAAACTACAGATAGCACATTCTTTATCCATCTAATATGTGATTAGATACATTGAACAAGAGTGTCAGGATAAATAAGCTAGTGTTGTACACTAATATTTACTTCCCATAAACATGTAGTCAATATGAAGCAATAATTAAAATGAACCAAGTAGATGAAAATATGTGTCCTAAAATCCTAACGCAACGAGACTTTTCTTTATAGAATGTTGTGTGGTGTCTATCTAGGAGTATTACAGTGTACGTACCTTCATCAGGCCATGTCTGTATTTCACTACGTTGGCGATGGAGCACCTGCAGCAAAATTGTAATTGCAAATAGCGGATCCTCACATCGCGGAACCCGTCATAAAATTAATTACCAGTCACCAAACCTCGTACTTGGCAAACACCAACCAGGTATCAGTGGCTATATATCAAGCAAACAGAAATTAAAGAAAAAATTAGTGATAAACAAAGAAGATGAGTAGAGAAAGTTGCTTACCAGACTATGTGTGATCGATGCATCATCCAGGCTCAGTCCTATGTGTTACTTTTGTTCTGCTATAGTAAAGGGTCCAAAAAGGCATCAAACCTGAAACTGAAAATATAGAAGCCAGAGCAGCAATGGGATCCAGCGCCAAAAAAGAGAGAATCAATGTGAATACTGGATAGGTGAAAAGGCAGGAGATGACTAAAACCTAGCAAGACCGTCAACCAAGTAGCCACCTGTAGACAAAGACATGTTGACATCGCAAATCATAAACAGAGAGAAATAGCATTATAGCAACCCGTGAATAAGGAATATACTGTACATATTTACCGAGATCGGCATGAAGGCCAGCTACCTGACTCCGATATAGGACAACTCGAGGAAGGTGGCCGCAGCGGCCGCGGGAGCTCCTTGATTGTTTGACGATACTCGATCTAGGGTTAGGCAGCAAATACGTTTCAAAGACGGCTGCACAATATGGTGGATCGGCTGGGAGGATGAGGTTACATAGAGGCCGGATCTGCGGTCCAAGGTGTTGAAGGGCGCCACCGGCGATGGGACGGTGTGGAGGATGAACTGCTGAGAGGAGAGAAAGATAGTGGGTAGTTTGCGAGACGTGCACTCGTGCGGGATGGGTCGATCGGAGAAGATGTGGACACTTTATGGGCCTACCTGCAGAGAACGCTGACTACCCGACAGTAGTTTTGTTCAACTATGTATTTTTTTTTTAAGGTTCAACAACGCGCGAGTAAACCTTGCCGCTAAATTTAGAAATATGTTTTCAGACAATCAGACACCTAAGGTTTGGCACCAATTTTTTTCAAAGTTTTCGTCCACCCAAATTATTTTATCTTTATTTAGTATATGTTTAGTGAAGATAGTTGTGTATTACATAACTAAAGTTTACTATGCATTTTATTTGTTATTGTCTACTTATCGTTGGATGCACTACTAGGGAAAAGGCTACCGCAGGCGCACCAAATTATCCTACCGCAGGCGAATTTTGATTCGCCTGGGACCATATCGCCAGCGGCAATGAATTACCGCAGGCAAACATCAAAATGCGCCTGGGGTAACTTGCATACAACAGGCGAACTGGCCTTGTGCGTCTGGGGTAAGTCTTTTACCTGAGTCGAACAGGCACTGTGCGCCTGGGGTACAAATTCGCCTGGCGTATCATTTCCTATTCGCCTGGGGTATGGTTATGATGTGTCAAAAAAATAAAAGAAACGAAAATAAATGAATCACAGCCAATTAACAGAAATAAGTATGAAAATGACAGCAAAATGACAGAATAAAGTTTCATAACAGAAATATTCTCGATCATCACCACATAGTTCAACAAATATTACATAGTCTCGAAAACAACCATACTACTAATAAATCCAGGAGTTAGTTAGATGGAAATGATTTTTTGTTTAATTTGAACAAACTCGTCATCTATCTAGCGGGCTGATGTAGTTGATGACCATCATCATGTCCAAGTTGGGGATGTCACTATTCCTCATGGTGATCAGAATAGCTCGGCCAGCCTCTATACCAACTCTTGCGGAATGAAACTGCCTCCATGCTTGAGAGTTGAGGATGACGCGACCATCAGCATTATCCCTGGTGATCGGAACTGCGGTGACATTTCCTGATTCTCCACGGCGTACTCCAATGGTACCTTTATGCTCCATGCCAGCACTGTCCGCTACCGCCATAGGTATTTTCTAGAACACACAATTCCAAGAAAGAATAAAAACACAATGTCACATACAGGCCACATTATAACATATGCAACTATAGGAATAAGAAAGTGTTAAGAAACATACCATGACATGTCCATTGGAGATATTAGTGTTGGTGATGCGATGCACGAAAGGGACCCCGATGTAGCTATCTATTTGGGCTAGTTTCTGAAGGACACGATCCTTCTCAAGCTCGCTAAGATTGGCTCTTTGAGCAACCACCACATGTTTACATGGGTCCTCCTCGTCCATATCATCCTCATTGTCCATATCATCCTTATTGTTCCCAATTTCCTCCTCACTACCGCCATCCTCGCTCGCAATCCCGCCCATATACAGAAGTACGATACGAGGTTGCAGTCCTGCCATAGAGAAGTGAATGTAATCACATCTGCTTAAATTATAGGTGGCGATGATAGACCGCAATTGTTCCCCGTAGAAGTAGGTCTTTTTTCTTTCTTTCTTCACTCGAAGAATGTAAATGGTCCCGTGAACATCGAAATCCACGTTATTGCCTACTAACTCGTTGAACTCTTCCCGAATATTGCATGGTACAATCTAAAAAAGAAATATAAAAGATTCTTTTGTTAAGAAAACATACCAATCTAAGCTGGATAGTAAAACGAAAGAACACAAGTTGCAAGTTAACATAAAAAGAATCGTTTGTTAATTACCAAAGAATCAAGGTGACCGTCGTGGAGCTGAAGCATAAAAGAAGACCCGGTGAATCGTCCTTGGGCACATAGGGACCGACATACGTTGCAAGCCATGTTCTATTAAATTAAGAAAGTAGACATAGAGGTTAGAGGAGCATAGCTATTATCCAGTGCATACATGTGTAGTGCAATTTGAGGCAACTAATTTACTGTTTTTTGATTTTGTTGCCTGTATGTATAGGTCGAAAATGTTGCTACCACATGAGTAAATTGCTTGTATTTTTATAACTTGTTGAGACATGGATCGTTGTCAAAGAGTTATAAAGAACAACTAGAATGGTTCATTACTGCATTTTACAGCTTCAGTCTATGACAGTGTCATGTTTTTGTCACATCTCCGTTTGTGCTATTAAAATGTCTTGATTGTTAACACTGATTTCTCGGGCATGTCATTAGAACTATTTATTTATCTTGCTTATTGTTTTTTTGTACTTGTATCCTCTTAACCAAATATACTTCTAATTAATAATTCCAAGGAAACTCTTTAAGCATTGAGATATATGAGTGTAAAGAAGATAACACTTTCTTTTCTAATGTTCATTTCATATATCATACTTTCGAGGAAAGATAAATGGCTACCTAGAGTACATCTTTGGTTGTATATTGTGTATTTCATATCCAATAATACCATTAAGTGAAGTGTCTACCGCGTGTTCATCTGAGGTTGTAAACAATAACTCAACAACTTCACTTATCAAGGCCCTGATTTAGAAAGCAGAGGTGTCACTTTGCTAAAATTTTAATGGTAAGAGATGGTATGATACAACTCAGTAACGCTGAACTATATGTATATCTTCACTAATGGTAAGACATTTAGTGGTATGGTGGCTCGGTGGTTAGTGGAACCCTTGTGTTCTTCACTGCGGCCACCAGGAGCAGGCGCATGGCGTTCAGGGCCTCGCCGCCGCCGCCCGTCCCTATCACCTCGTCCTCTTCCAGGCCACACTCCCCGACGGCGACGTCGCGGGTCAAAGGTGAAAGGGGAGATAGGGGAGTGGGCGACGACGGCGTGGATGGTGGTGAGGGTGGATGGGAGGAAGGGGGGCTGGGATGGAGGGGGATGGGAGGGAGGGGGGCTGACCTGGATCCACAACGACGGAGTGGGCGATCTGCTGCTCGACGACCTGCTCTGCTCCTCCTCGACACTGGCGTGGCCGTGGGCGTGGGGATGGGAGACGACGGCGGCGTGTGGGTGCGGGTGCGGGTGATGAAGTTCTGGTGACCACTAGTATAAAACAGGGCATTGAGCCAAGCACATTGGAACCGGTTTGTGATACAACCCGGTTCTAAAGGGTCTGCCCCTGGGCCCCCCTCCCTGCAGCAAATGGCCGCAAGGCCTTTAGGACCGGTTTGTATCACCAACCGGTTCTAAAGGTTTGTATCACCAACCGGTTCTAAAGGTTTTCTCATTTTTTGCAGCAACAGCGAGGGCTTACCCCAGGCGCTTCCGCAAAATTTCGCCTAGGGTATGTGTTATACCGGAGGCGAACATGTACGTTATTCGCCTGGGGTAAAGGAAGAGTGCCAGGGGTGGTGATGCGTGGCCCTGCCACACTTTACCCCAGGCGCTTCCGGAACTGGTTCGCCTGGGGTAACAGACTTACCCCAGGCGCATAGTGCTCCTGTTCGCCTGCGCTAAGTAGCCCAAGCGCATCGACTTGCGTGTTCGCCTGTGGTAGGATATGCTGCTATAAGCAAATCTCTAGTAGTGATGGATATAGTCTAGAACCCTTATATTGAATTTACAACATACTCTCGGGGACTGCTAGAAGACAGTGGGCACGGTCCATTTTCGGACAATCCACGGGTGTTGATTCGTGTCGGAAATGCGAGCAGAGAGAGCAGAACGCCACGGCCGCAACGCTGGAGGGGAGGGAGAAGTCGTCACCACTGCACCGCCATAGAACAGGGCGAAGTCGCTCCCACTAGATCTGGTACACTCCTGCCACCACTGTCGGCCAGACCTGCCAGCCGCCGACACTCGCGGCCTGCAGCCCTCTCGTTGCCATGCCGCCTCACCACCATCCTCGAACCTCTTCCTACATCGGTCCTTCGCCATGAAGGCCATCCTCGAGGATTCTCCGTCACCTGTTCGTCTCTGGTTCTAGACGCACCCCACCAATATGTCAAGTGCTCAACGATTCCTCGCTTCAGCCTCGTCGGCGTGCCATCTTTGCCACAGCTCCATGTCGGTCGTAAACGCCAGCTCGGGTGGTGGTTGTGCTTGAGGTGGTGGCAAGGAAATAGATGAATCATGCCTGCGTCAGGAAAGAAGAGAAAACACGAGGAGGTAAGAAGAAGAGAGGGAGGAGGGGACAAGTCCGCGGAAGGCCCCACCTTAATGGACGTGCATCAACCGATTAATCATGGGCACGATCAATCTAGAAAGAGCGGATACGTATACATTATATTGAATTCGCGACAAGGTATATGTTGCTTAATGGGGAGTTTTCTTGTAGTGAGTGAAGAGACATATGTACTATCTTTAGAGAATGACTCTATTGTTAAGTTAAGGCATTCTCAAAGATGTCTCTCTTGATGCCTTTACGTAGGTGTTAAGAGACAATATGAAGAGTGTCTCAAAGGAGATGTCTGTATTATTAAGGCATTCTCGAGAATGTCTCTTATAATGCCTTTAGATAAAGACTAAGAGACATTGTGGAGAATGTATCTAGGTAGATGTCTCTACTACTAAGGCATTAGCCATAATGTCTCTCTTAATGCCTCTACAACAAATTATATTAGCTTGTAAGAGACAGAGGGAAGAGTGCCTCTATCAAAATGTCTCTACGGGCCAGTTTTCTTGTAGTGGGAGTACAAGGAGTATAAGCACAGCGATGGCGAAGGTGGTCATCCGGGCCCTCGTCTTCTTTGTCTTCTCTCTCGCTAGGTAAGTGGCGTATCGAGCTTCCGCCTCCACCATGGTCTTGTACCCCTTGTAGTTGTTGCTGCTGAAACCGTGCACCTGTCTCCAGCATTGGTCCCAGTCGTCGTAGACTCCGGGAACCCTACCGACATACACAACATACCATGTCATCTGTGCATAGGACAAAAATACGAGTTTAGCATCGAAAGTGATAATAGACCGCAACTAACTATCAAAAAATAGAAGCATCAAGGTTTACGAATAAAACACGACAAATAAAGGACTAAAAGTTATATGATGCAAGTGTATACTAACATTTTGTCAATCCTATAGTCTTGGCGGGAAAGGACGAACGCCTTCTAGCGTGTTGAATGTCCGGGTGTCACGTTGCTCTCGTAGGTGTGCTTCTATGTCACGGTTGCTCGGTGGTGCGTGGCCGTGGAAGAATAAGCCACCCCGAGTGATGACATCCGACGAGAGTATCGTGCAGATCCTCCGCTGGATGCGACGGAACTCAGCCCGCACATATTCATCGGGGGTGTTGGCCATCTTTGTGGTCAGGTCTCGGAGATGACTTGGTATCTGGACCTGTTGGGCATCCTTTAAGTACTCCCTCATCTGAAAGATGGCATACCAAGCTTCCAACCCAGATTCTTGCTCCGATTGCTTGAGGCAGGGGTAGTTTGTTACGTGGATGCACACGTAGGCACCTCGGACTACTTTCTCCCTTTTTAGGGGCTTGCCTAAATCGGCGGCGAAACCGTTGAGGGCACTATTAAGAACTGCTCTTATGTCGGTGTAGTCCTTCTGCACCGCCCTACCCGCATCGAGATAAGTGCATTGCGACCAATGCGGTTCCATGACGATGAGTACGCACCCTCTGTTTCTGCGCGGAACATTTCGAACAAGCCATCAATATCATCAATCGGAATACTAAGGAGATTCTAGAAAGAATGTAACGACGTGAAGCGGAGAGGACTACTTACTTTGGAAAGTATGGCATGAGAATGGCGTTCTTATCCTTGTTATATATCAAAAACCCCGTTATGTAAGTCGTGATAAGAACCCGGTCCGCATGTGACCGCAAGTAGTCCTCATTCATGTAGTAGGGGTCCATAATCGCGATGTGCGGGGTATTCTCCATGACCATATCGTGCGCCATGCTGAGCGATACCAGGCGGACAATGCTTCGGTCGAGCTTTCCCAAGTGGAAGACCCTGAATATGTCTTCGTATCTGATGAAGAACACCTCTGCGGGATTTGAATCCACAAAGCCCAAGGATCGGGGCACCTTGACCACGTATAGAGGGTAGGAGGGATGTTTCTCACGTAGAAGTTCATTCGCATTGAACAAAATCCCGTCGTGGATGGTCCTCATGTCACCACCCATGACAGCGACAACCTCTGGCGGCAGCATCGGCTGACCTATCTCATGCACCTACCTCCACGGGACGGCGGGCGGCAAACGGTCCAGGACTCGGGAGGCCGCTGGCTGGCTACTAGAGGAGGCACCACCTTTCTTCTTGTTGCCCGGCCTCTTCCGCATCTTCTTCGGCCTCAAGCAGATGGGAGTGCCGCTTTGTTTTACCGCCTCCTCGGCCGTAGCACGGAGTGCATTCGGGGTAACCAGCGTAGGCTGTGGAGCCGTAAAGGCCGTCTGCTCCTCAGGAGTTTCTTGGGAATAGGTTAGCTTCTTCTGGATATCCGGTTTTCTGGTGGGTAACTTAGAAGAACCGCCCTCTCTGCCATCTACCTTCTTCTGGATATCAAGAGTTCTGGCGGGTAAATCCGGAGGAACCGGCTTCTCGCCATCCAACTGATTTATGAAATCGTCAATGGGAGCAAGTTCAATATCCATGTAGTCGTCATGGGTCTCCTGCTCGTTATGTTGCTCATCATTGGACGTCTCGTGCTCGGGAGGAGGAGGATCCACCGGAGGTGGAGAGAGGACATTGACATGTTGGACCTTGTCTTGTTGGCTTGCCGCAAGCGCAACCGGTGTAGTGGTGACGGTCATGGCTTGGCTTGGCGCCGACCCTGACGTCGTGTTCAGCCGAATAAGGGCTTTCGGCCATAGCAAGATTTGATTGTCCAGTTGGACGAGATTCAGCTCGCTGTCGGCATCGGCGGGTTGATTAGGAGGATACAAGTTCTCGAATCCCGGTAGCACCAGATCGACGCGAACCCGAAGCTCGTTGGCCGGTATATCTCTGCAGTGGTACTTGCGGGATAGTGGCTGCAAGATGCTCCCCTTTCCAACATCCTTCAACTCGCTGCCCACTTTTAGCAGGAAGGTGCATCCCGTCGCGTCAGCCTGCGATAACATGCATGGATAGGTCAGAGAGTAGGGTTATATTGAACTGGCTACAGCTTGAGACGGTCAATAATTTACCGTGAGGGTATTGAGCTCGGCTAACGTCGACGGACCACAGGTGATGGTGGGCTCGTCGAGCAACGGGGTGGTGGCCGCGTCGGACACGGCCGACGGTCCATCGGGGGCAGGCGCGTCGGGCACGGCGGGGGCGACAGGCACGGCCGACGTCGACGGACCACCGGCGGCAGCCGCGGCGGGCACGACCAACATCGACGGTATGTTGAAAGTCAGTAACGGCCCCTGTGAGCCCCCGGCGATGTAGCCACATATTTTTTCAAATCCGGCGGGGATGAGCGCATTCATCTTTTCCCCCACCGTTTTCTCAATCTTCTTCTCCATGTTTGTTTCCAAGTCATGTACCTTCTTCAGCGCCTCCGTCTCCTCGCTCTTCTTCGCCGCCCGCGACTACTTAGTGCTGGGCTTAGCCAAGCGATAGTTGGCGTGCTTCTTATTAAGTCCGCCGCCGGTGATACGGACTAAGTGCGGCCTTTTCAGAGGGTCCTGGCTCTTTGCCTTGTTGTACCCCCTGATGAAAGGCTTATCCCACTCGACTTTGGCTGTCGACGTCTGCGACGAGGAAGATTCAAGTTGTTGTTCTTCTAGCTGCAGAAGCAACATATGAACGGTTTGGAAATGGTTTCGTACTAGAATGAAATCATGGACTTGATGATGATGAGTTGCATGAAATGGTAAATTTCTTACCACTAGCTTCTCAACATTCTTCACGCTATCGTCCGTGACCAAAATAACACCCTCCACCATCTTCGGGTCCGAGACAAGTTCCCCGGTCGGAGTTACTTTTCTGTACCTCGACCTCATGAATTTCTGGAATTGCGGGTCATGGGCATACTTGGCGTAAGGGTTCTCAATCCCTTTTTCAATGTAGGCCTGGTCCTCTTTCGCCCAAACTGGCTCCTTCCTGTCGTAGCCACGATAGCCGAGATTGTGGTGACCGATGTTCTTCGACGCTAGCTCCTTCCCCCATTCCGTTTGATTCTTAGTGAAATCAAGCGACTCGTTATTTAGGAAAGTCTTGAAGTCATCGGGCGTAATCCGCGGGAAGTGGCGATGGATCTCTTCGAATGGTTCCTGGTCCCTAATCATCGCCCTCACCATAGTCTTGTAATTGCTCAGGGCTTTGGTGAATCTAGTGAGGGCGAGTTTGTTCACCAGGTTGCCCTTCAGATTCTCGTTGTTGTAGGGGGGAGGGAACTCATACCGCGCGTGCAGCCTCGAGATGAGTTGGGCGCGCAGAGTTGGCTTCTTCTTGAGAGTCGGCTCGTTGACATTGACGATGTCTCGAAATATCGCGCCAAGTTGGAGGAAGTACCCCTTCACAAGGTCCAATGGCATCACAGGCGTGCCACTGGAAGGGTCCACCTCCGTGAATTTCTCTCGAACGGTGCCGACCTTGTTCGGAGCTCACTGCCGACGCTTGTTTCCCGTCGTGCTGCTCCCTGAGGGACCCCCGGCGCCACTATCAGTGGTTTCCTCCTCGCCACCGGTGAGCCCGTCATCATTGTGGGGCTCGACATATGGGGGCTGGTCAGTTTGTGTCCGATCTTCCTCTTGCGACTCTCGGGCCATAAGGATGTAGTGGTCCAATAAAGCCGGATCCGTAGTAGAAGAAGACATGCCTAGCAGTAGACAAAACGTATACGGTTAGTCACCGGAAAAATTCGGCATGACCTCGGCTATAAATGGTCATGCCGGAGTGTCAGAAATTCGCTGGAACGGAAATGAATCAACGTTCCGGCAAAACATTGGCACTCAATGTACCTGCAACATAAATTAAATGCACACATGGCCACAAAAACAGTTTCTTGCATTACTGTCATCACATGGCACAAAAACTCCCAGGAAATTCATATATCATGCCAAAAAAACTTCCATATTGGCTGCAGCAATTAGCTCCCAGGTATTATCTTCCATATTGAAGATGGAACAGATTATAATCTATTTTTTGCTTGGTCTGGGCAGAATAGCTTACACGTATTATCTTTGCTAGCGTTTTAAGACCAAAGGTGATCTTTTATGTATCCCCTCGCTAATAACCATTTCACATTTCCAATTAGATGTAAAAGCCAACATGGTCTACTATTGATTGGTTCTTTTTATGCATGTGTGTAGCGTTCCCACATTTAAATAATGTAAGGACACCTGTGTTATTGTGCTAGTCCCTGAATCAATTGCTAGCACCACAGTACAAAATGAAATATCATGCAAATGCATCAAATTCTATTATATCGCACGATCCAGTCTTTACAAAATAGTATTACAACTTGCATAGTCTTAGAAGACTAGCAGTAAACAAAGATATACAGCGGAAGATATAGTACAACATTGAGCCCATCTTCTTCATGTGCCACAGGCAAAACATGTTGGCGATAGTCTCGAGATCCTAAACGAAAACCTCACTCGTCTTCAGAAACATCTGCAATATGGAATATGCAGCCACAAGGGAGTCAATACAATTTAATGTATTGGCAAGTAACACTATGGTGGATATAAATGGCAAGACTAATACTACATGCTTATTTGGCTGAGTGGAGTTTAGGCTAAGTTTGCATAAAGCCAGTTTTGTCCTATCTCTTTTATAAAACAAACTTTTCTTTTCAAAGGGGTGGCAACATTGGATTAAGATCCAAGCACCACAATACTCTTCAGTTGGTCAAAATTTTACTTATTGAAATTGGTGATGAGATTCTTCCGTCAATCCTTGTCCAGCTGCTCATAGTTGTCCATAACCGGGGACACGGCTAAGATCTTAGTTTGTTGACTCTGCAGAGGTTGTGCACTTTCACCCTTTGTCTTCAATTAGCCCAAACATCCTATACACCCAGAGTGCATCATGGAAAGGAGAGAATTGAGACGAGATCTTTCAGAAGAAGAAGTCCAAACCCACCGGCGAGACCGTTCCACCTATAATTTTGCTACATCTGCTAGTCAAGCCCGGGATGAACTCTCACAACTTAGTTGATCAAGACAGAGCCAATAATGTCAAAGGGCTGCACGGGAAGCTACTAGATTTAGAGGGACATAGTAATCTCTTTGTTCCTGGGTGGCCATCCGCAAGTGACAACCTCAAGTGGAATAACCCTTAGATAAGGGCCCTGAGGAAACATTCAACATAACCCAGTCTTACCACTTCCACCCAGGTGGTTCATTCATTAGTTATACTTAGGATTTTTCCTCAACATCTAGTAAAACAATTTGTAACATTGCATAGCACCTAATAAATTCTAAGGCTATCAAAATAACAAGGTAAAAGGGATGGCTACACACTACGAGGATAATAGCATAGCATAGTATAACTTAGTAAAATTTCCTATCATGCATACTACTCAAAATCAACTAATGCATATAGAAAATAATGGGTAGTTGATGGCGTGTTACTTGCCTTGTTGAAGTTGGTGAAGATATCACACTCTCTTCACAAAAGATCGTTGATTTCCGTACAATCTATTGATTGAAAACACAATAAAAAAATAAACAAGCATCCTAGCAAACAAACATACAAGTGTAGAAAAGCAACTAACATATCAAAAAGGGGCTTAACCAAGTTGGTTAGGACAAGGTCTAGGTTTGAGTTGAACGATTCATTCTCTAGTGGTCTCATTCTTGTTAAGGAAATTCCAATGGTTTACTTGGGAAGGACTAGGTTGAGGTTGATGTGATCTAACTTTATTATGACCATATTTGTCGAGGAAGTTCCAAGAGTTCACTAAGAATAAACATATTACTTTTTCAGCTAAAGTAATACATGCAAACACTTGGTCATATTCACCTTCAAAAATATTTGAGTGACTATGTTAGTATTTTCCATTGTGGTTAGGGTAGGTCTACTAACTTCATCATCAAAGGGAAGATATTACCAAGTCTTAGGTTTTCCATTTGGGTCAATGGTTGGACAAAAATAATGGCGTACCCTGACTTCTATAGGATACTCACCGGGCCGAACTGGATATAGTAGATGCTTGGATTACGGGGCCTAACTGCTCCCGCATCCTCTTACGAGTAGGCCAGCACTTATGTGCGACAACCAAACTCTACTATCCATCGTCGATGTAAACTATCCCATAGAGATCAAGATACTACCATTGACATACTTCATACCATTCACACATGGTACGTCAACGGCGTTAAACGGAATGATACCACAACATATCTCTAAGACACAAAAGATGGAAATAAGTTGCAACTGGCTCTCACTAGAGCAGAGAATAGCAAATACAATCATCCAGAGGACAAATGTCCCAACATATCATCATTACATCACAGCGGAAGCACTCAAAGTGTCTGAGTACAGACAAATCCAAATAGGCCTAAGAGGCCGAGAATGAAAGGAAAACGAAGCCCATCCACGTAGTCTCGGATCCTGCCCGGGTCCGCTAGCTACTCGTCAACAGTCTCGTCGTACTCCACGTAGTAGCCACCATGGGGATCCTCGGAATCGTAGTCTGCGGAAACCACAGCCCCAAAGGGGTTAGTACATACAAGTACTGGCAAGCAAGACTCACACTTCACCAAAGTGTACCCGGCAACACCAGGTACAAATGCTTTAGGTTCAACGGAAGAATAGGTGATATAAAAGATGCTGCAGCGGGCTGCACTAACCAACTACAGAGACACGCTACAACTTCCGGCTAACAGAAAGAAGATAAGATCGCGTATCGTAACCAACTGCAATTAAATTCAAACAAACCCATCCAATGTTACCCCCTACTAAGGAAGCAACCCAAGGATAACTCACACAGTTGGATTAATGGTGGTTCAGGTTATTGTGTCAATAATCCTATTACTAGTCAAGATTAGCATTAGTTAGGTGTAAGTTGTTCTGAGTACTTGTTAGCCAGTACTTTCACCAAGTCATCCATAACCGCGGACAACACGGCTTCTCGAGAAGATTTAACCCTGCAGGGATGCACCAATGTAGCCGTACACGTAAGAATGTCCCGCCAGACGGGAATCTAACCCACCAAGCGAGGCACTCAACACAACTCAACCCTTCTTCGCATCAAGCCCAAAGAACCACGTGCTGTGCGTGCGCGGCTAATCGAGCCCCCACGAAGAAAAGGGGGACCCTCATAGCACTGGAAGACCACGCCGCCCTAAATGCCGACTACAAAAATTCCACCCTGGCCTCGGGTTCGTACCTGCATATGCGTGCAGCAAATGGAAAGCCCGAACTAAGTATGGCGATTTGGACGAGATGCGAATCGAGTCAAATTGAGGGGGGCGCCCATACACGCTTCCCACATGCGGTTAGTGCGCTCATCATGGATCGGTAGACAAGACCCTTTTCCTAATTAGGGTCGACACTAGCAGGCCTCAAAACCACGCCGGGCCTCCTGCCGGTGCCTTATCATCAAATTATTATTACCCATAGCATTAACAGATTGATTGATTAAACACCGAGCCCATAGAACATAAATAAGTAAGGTAAAAGAAGTAACAGACAACAGACTCGAGCACAAGCAACCCTAAGCATGCTAGTAGGACTAAGGCAACAAACAAGGGTTATATGTGTGGGGATGAGGCAATATCAGGGTTAAAGGATGCATGTAATGGGTTCGGGACACAAGCAACGATACATAGGGCTAGCAGAAATAGACAATGGATAGTATCGGTAACCAGTTTGGAAAGGAACACAATGGTTCATGTGAGTGATAACTTGCCTGCAAGCTCAGCAGCCTGGTACTGAGCTAACTCCTCTGAAGTGGTATCGTAAACCTCGTCTGTCTCAACGTCCTCGTCTAATCGAGAAAAAGCAAAACAAACAACGAAGAGGGACGGGCAATCAATAACATGGCATAGTGCACAAACATGGGATGATGCATGGCAATTTACTTGGTGCATCAAAGTAAACTAGTTGACATGGTAACATGTTTAAATGGACCCATATGCAATTTGGATTGCATATGAAGAAGCCCATGAGTTAAGGTTGAAACATATGATCTACCATTAATTACCATGTGAAAGTTGGTTAGCATGATGCATGCATGATGAAAACAAAAGGAAACAACAATGGAAGCAATTTGATATGTTGTTTACCAAGTGTGGAAAATTATTTATTAAGTTATGAGAATTTGCTTCTTAAAGGAGTTACACAATCATTGGTTGTTTTCATCAAGTTTAATTGTTCAAAACAGATGACAAAGTTCATATTTGATTAGAGCACAAAATTTTAGGTGGATTACATGTTTCAATTATTGAAAAAGGAATTACAATGATTTAATTATGAATTAAACAAGTTTTAAACCAGTTTTAATTGAATTTAATTGAAGTAGGAATATTAATTGAATTTTATTTGTTCAAAGCATTAAATAAAATTCATATTTGAAAAGATTATACTTTTCTGGTTTGAAAACATATTTTATAAGTTCAAAATTAATTTAATTTGAGCAAGTTATGAATTTAGCAATATTAAATGATTTAAACAAGGTTTAAATTATTTAAGCAATTTTAATTATTCAAAACATGAAACAAAATTTATATTTGGAAAGGTGTTTCAAAATAGCATGGAAAACATATTTTATTTGTGTTATTTGAATTAAGTATGAATTAGTTATGCAATTAATCAAATTTTAGATGAATTGTTTGAATTTGAAATTTGAATGCATTTGAATTTTTCTAAACATAATACAAATGTTTTAAATAGATAGAGAATTAAATTTGGGGCAGTGTACATATTTTAATTACATTATTTGGATTTAGAAATTAAAAGTTATTAGCCTTTTAAAATTAGGGACCAAACTGTGAAGAAAAGGACTTAAATTTAAAAGGTAAACTGTGCAGAAACAATTTTCACTGCGCAGTGGCCTAACCTGGGCCACTGCCAGCGGGCCCTGGCCAGCGTGGCAGCTCACGTGGAGCTCACTGCCGCAGATAGGTGGGCCTCCTGCCTGCCGCGTGTCAAAGTGCAAAAAGGGGGTTAATTCCCGCGGGGCAGGGCTCGAACCTGCGCCCTGGGGCGCACGCAACAGCGTTGCTACCACTGCGGTGCGCTTCGCTCTTTGTCAGGTAAGGGGACGGAGTGAGGTTATTCTTCAGTCCGTGCGCTAACTGAATTTTCTGCAGGTCCTTCTGAATTTTCGACACGGGCTCGCTGGCCGGCGGCGATCTGTTGCCGCGCTGCGGTTGCCGTGCTTCTCGTGCGTGTTGGTGTGGTGCTGCGGTGTGCGCGCGTGGAGGAGGAGCAGGAGGGTGAAGGGAGGGGTCGCTGTGCTCACCCTTGGCTGAAGCGGAAGCAGAGGCCCGGTGAAGACGGCGCCGACGACAGGGACGCGGACGGCGGCTGCTCTCCGGTGGGTTCCAGGCACGGTGGCGGTGTCGACTCGGTCGTGGGAGGTGAGGGGGCCTCGTTCCCGTGGTCTGCCCGAGGGGAGCTGCAGTCCACCGGCGGCGATCATCGCGGGTTCAGAAAGGTGGCACTCCGGTGAGGTTCAGAGATGGGGAATTCCGAGCAGAGAGAGGTAGGCGACGGCGGAAGAGAGGGAGAGGGTGGAGTAGGTGGTCTAGGGCTCGAGGAGGAACCCTAGGGGGTAGGTTTATAGGGCTAGGGGCGCGAGCTCGGTCGTTCACTGTGCGCGCCGTCGACGTGGAGGTGCTCGATGCGCTGCCGTACAGCGAGAAGAAGATCGCGAAGGGGTACCGGGCCGCGGGGAAAGAATTGGTGGGCTGGGCCTGCGTGGGTGCACAGCCCACTGCCCCTCTCTCTGTGTTTCTTTTTATTTTTTTTGTTCTGATTCTTTTTTTTTGCTGAATAGAAATAGGAAGATAAAGAAAGGGTTTATTGGGGTAGAAAATTTAGGGATAAATTTTATGTTGCTTATTTATTGTAACAACACAAAGTGCAACTTTTGGTTTTTCAAAATGATTTGACTTTAAGTGCTGTTTGTAATTTGTTTGAAATTTATATGAAATTAACATTAAATGAAGTATTCAAAACAAAATTCAAATAGGGTGAACCTTATAGTTTAAATGGAAACAAATGATTAGAATTGTTGTGTAATTATCATTAATTCCAAAAGGTTGCTGTTTGGAAAAATGTAATTGAATTTTTAATGAAAATTGAGTTAAGTGAATTATTAAATAAAATAACAAGTTAATAGTTGAGCTTTAAATTTTAATAGAAACAATTAGCTGTTTTTAATTGAACTTTTTATTTGGAAAATGTAACATAACAAGTATGAACAATTTGATTTGGAAATTGGTTTGAATTTGAAATAGAAAACAATTGAAAACAGATGCAAAACAAATGCAAACAAAGCAATGAGTATGATGACATGATGCAAAACTTTAATAAAACAAGAAACAAACATTCTAAGGGTAATTTTTCATACTTGGGATGTTACAAAACGCCCCCCCTTGAAGGAATCGCGCCCCGAGATTCCTACTGAGAATAGAAAAGGTCCGGATACTTCTTGCGAAGATCCTCTTCGGTCTCCCACGTTGCCTCTTTATCGGAATGATGCGACCATTGCACTTTCAAGAACTTGGTGCTCTTGTTGCGAGTCTTACGCTCGGTCTCATTGATAATACGAACAGGGTGCTCCTCATAAGATAGATCATCTTGCAGTTCAATGGAATCATGATCAACTGCACGATCTGGATCTTTGAAACACTTCTTGAGCTGTGACACGTGAAACACATCGTGCACCTTGGATAGTTTTCTGGAAGTTCAAGACGATAGGCATTTTCCGCACGCCTTGAGAGAATGTTGAAAGGACCAATGTATCTTGGTGCCAGCTTTCCTTTCACACCAAAACGATGAGTGCCTCTGAGGGGAGTTACACGGAGATATGCTTTGTCACCAGGTGCATAGATCATATCCCTGTGCTTGCTGTCATAGTAGCTCTTCTGACGAGACTGAGCAATCTTGAGATTGTCACGAATGATGCGAACTTTCTCTTCGGCTTCCTTAACAATGTCAGGGCCTAAGAGTGAACGTTCACCAGCTCCAGACCAATTGATTGGACTCCTGCATCTGCGGCCATAGAGTGCTTCAAATGGTGCCATGCCTAGGCTTGCCTGGAAGCTGTTGTTGTAGGAGAATTCAGCATATGGAAGACATTCCTCCCATTTCATGCCAAAGGAGAGACCACATGCTCTGAGCATATCCTCGAGAATCTGATTGACTCTTTCGACTTGCCCTTGAGACTGAGGATGGTAAGCTGTGCTGAACAGAAGTTTGGTGCCCAATGCATCTTGGAAACTCTTCCATAAATGAGAAGTGAATATGCTTCCACGGTCTGAGCTTATTTCCAATGGAACACCATGAAGAGGAACAATCTTTGTTGTGTAGAGCTCTACTAACTGGCTAGCTGAGATTGTCTCTTTGACAGGAAAGAAGTGAGCTACTTTAGTGAGTCGGTCAATGACAACGAAGATTGCATCGTTGCCTTTCTTGGACTTTGGAAAACCAGTAACGAAGTCCATTTCAATCATGTCCCACTTCCACTCAGGGATTTTCAGAGGTTGGAGAAGACCGGCTGTTTTCTGATGAACTGCCTTAACACGTTGACAAACGTCGCATTCAGAAACGTATTGAGCAATTTCACGTTTCATGCTAGGCCACCAATACAGTGTTTTGAGATCCTGGTACATCTTTGTACTTCCAGGGTGTATGGAGAGAGGAGTTTCATGAGCCTCCTTGAGAATGATATCTTTGAGACTTTGAATTTGAGGAACTGCAATGCGTCCTTCGAAGAACACAGTTCCCTTGTCATCAATTGAGAAGGGCTTGAATTTATCCTTGCCTTCTTTGATGTGCTCTACCATTTTCTTGATTTCAGCATCACGAAGTTGTTCAGAACGAATCTTGTCCTCGAGAGTTGGACTGGCTGTCAAGTTTGCAAGATAGCCTTGAGGAACAAGACCAAGGTTCAGCTTCTGGAATTCTTCATGAAGAGGAGGTTGGCTTTCCATGATCATGAGATTATTGCAATAGGACTTGCGACTGAGAGCATCGGCCATAACATTAGCCTTGCCTGGAGTGTAAGAAATGGTAAGATCGAAGTCTTTGATCTTTTCAATCCATCTCCTTTGCCTGAGGTTTAGATCTGGTTGAGTGAAGATGTATTTCAGACTCTTATGATCGGAAAAGATTTCAGTGCGGTTACCCAACAAGTATTGTCTCCATTTCTTGAGGGCAAACACAACTGCTGCGAGTTCAAGGTCATGAGTGGGATAATTTTGCTCATGGGTGTTCAACTGACGTGAAGCATAAGCCACAACTTGACGTTCTTGCATAAGAACTGCACCTAGACCTTGGAGAGATGCATCACAGAATATTTGGAAAGGTTTGGTAGGATCTGGGCCAACCAGGACTGGTGTAGAAGTGAGTTTAGTCTTTAGGAGATTGAAACTTTCATCACATTGTGGAGACCAAACAAACTTCTTGTCCTTCTTTGTGAGATCAGTGAGAGGTTTAGCAATTTTGGAGAAGTTTTGGACGAAACGACGGCAATAGCTAGCCAAGCCAAGAAAACTTCTTACTTGCTTCACCGTCTTAGGAGGTTTCCAATCAACAATTGCTCTAACCTTTTCTGGATCAATGGCTATGCCCTTGGCAGAGATGACATGACCAAGATAAACCACTTCTGAAATCCAGAACTCACACTTGGAGAACTTGGCATAGAGACGATGCTCGTGAACTTTCATGAGTGAGACGAAGATGTTCTTCATGCTCTTCCTCGGATTTTGAGTAGACAAGAATATCATCAAGATATACCACAACAAACTTGTCGAGGTATTCATGGAAGACAGAATTCATGAGTCGAGAGAAGGTCGCCGGTGCATTGGTGAGACCAAAGGACATGACGGTGTATTCATATAGACCGTAGCGAGTGGTGAAGGCTGTCTTTGGAATATCTTCCTTTCTGATCTTTATTTCATGGTAGCCCATTCTCAAGTCCAGCTTGGAGAATATTGAGGCTCCAGCAAGTTGATCAAAAAGATCATCGATACGAGGAATTAGATACTTGTTTTTGATGGTTTTCTTGTTAAGAGGACGATAGTCAACAACGAGTCTCTACGTTTGATCCTTCTTCGCAACGAACAGAGTTGGGCAACCCCAAGCCGAGGAACTAGGTTGAATGTAACCTTTCTCCATGTACATATCGATTTGCTCCTTTAACAATTTCAGTTCAGGAGGAGCTATCTTGTATGGATTCTTAGAGATTGGAGCAGTACCTAGTTCAAGTTCGATCACGAACTCAACTGCTCTGTCCGGAGGCATTCCTGGCAATTCTTCTGGAAAGACGTCAGGGAATTCACAAACCACCGGAACATTTTCGAGTAGAGGTAGAGGTTTTGCATCGAGTGTGTATAGCTGAACGGAACTTGATTCATGTGGAGAATAGACTATCTGGCCAGAAGGGTGGAAGAGAGTTATTGACTTTTGAGTACAGTCAATTTTTGCTTTATTGGCCTTCAGCCAATCCATTCCAAGAATGACATCAATGTTAGAACTGCCAAGTAGTATGAGAGAAGCAAGGAATATGTGGCCTCCGATTAGAATTTGATTGTCCTTACTTATCTTGGAAGTCAACATTTGAGATCCTGGGGAGTGAACAGTGATTTGATTGCTTAGTGGAACGACAATTAGATTGTATGTTGTGGCCAAGATCTTTAACACAAAAGAATGTGATGCTCCGGTATCAAACAACACTTTAGCTGGAATAGAGTTTAGCAGATGTACGGGGAAACTTTGATTAGACGCCGGTAGAAGAACTGAAGTGGAAAGCAACAACAAGGTTTCAACGGACGAAAAGGATCTTGAGAAGAACAGGATATCGAAGCAACATTCGGGAAACACGAGACCAAAACTCCTGAGGTACTACGGAAAACCCATTCGGGCTTCTAAAGGATCAATATCTACTGCTTAAGGAATAGAGGATCTGCTTCCGGGGCTTACACGCCTCCGTTCTCAATCGTGAGTAGGCAACATGATAAATCATGTCACAACCACCTCCATTCCTATGGTCTAGTAGATAAATCCATCCTAGAGAAACCAGGATACGTGAAAACCTAACTTGAAAGTTTAGATGAGAAGGGAAAAACAACGTTGCACTTCCTTACCAGAAAAAGGGAGGGTGGGTGGGGAAAAGAAGAAAAAGAACAGAATTCCTACTCTCACGTTTCATTTTTCCTATATAGCTACAAAATAGTTTCTAGACTCAACTGCGACCAGTAAAAGGGATCCTACAGGCAGACAAGCTCTGATACCATTTGTCATACCCTGACTTCTATAGGATACTCACCGGGCCGAACTGGATAGTAGATGCTTGGATTACGGGGCCTAACTGCTCCCGCATCCTCTTACGAGTAGGCCAGCACTTATGTGCGACAACCAAACTGTACTATCCATCGTCGATGTAAACTATCCCATAGAGATCAAGATACTACCATTGACGTACTTCATACCATTCACACATGGTACGTCAACGGCGTTAAACGGAATGATACCACAACATATCTCTAAGACACAAAAGATGGAAATAAGTTGCAACTGGCTCTCACTAGAGCAGAGAATAGCAAATACAATCATCCAGAGGACAAATGTCCCAACATATCATCATTACATCACAGCGGAAGCACTCAAAGTGTCTGAGTACAGACAAATCCAAATAGGCCTAAGAGGCCGAGAATGAAAGGAAAACGAAGCCCATCCACGTAGTCTTGGATCCTGCCCGGGTCCGCTAGCTACTCGTCAACAGTCTCGTCGTACTCCACGTAGTAGCCACCATGGGGATCCTCGGAATCGTAGTCTGCAGAAACCACAGCCCCAAAGGGGTCAGTACATACAAGTACTGGCAAGCAAGACTCACACTTCACCAAAGTGTACCCGGCAACACCAGGTACAAATGCTTTAGGTTCAATGGAAGAATAGGTGATATAAAAGATGCTGCAGCGGGCTGCACTAACCAACTACAGAGACACGCTACAACTTCCGGCTAACAGAGAGAAGATAAGATCGCGTATCGTAACCAACTGCAATTAAATTCAAACAAACCCATCCAATGTTACCCCCTACTAAGGAAGCAACCCAAGGATAACTCACACAGTTGGATTAATGGTGGTTCAGGTTATTGTGTCAATAATCCTATTATTAGTCAAGATTAGCATTAGTTAGGTGTAAGTTGTTCTGAGTACTTGTTAGCCAGTACTTTCACCAAGTCATCCATAACCGCGGACAACACGGCTTCTCGAGAAGATTTAACCCTGCAGGGATGCACCAATGTAGCCGTACACGTAAGAATATCCCGCCTAGACGGGAATCAAACCCACCAAGCGAGGCACTCAACACAACTCAACCCTTCTTCGCATCAAGCCCAAAGAACCACGTGCTGTGCGTGCGCGGCTAATCGAGCCCCCACGAAGAAAAGGGGGACCCTCATAGCACTGGAAGACCACGCCGCCCTAAATGCCGACTACAAAAATTCCACCCTAGCCTCGGGTTCGTACCTGCATATGCGTGCAGCAAATGGAAAGCCCGAACTAAGTGTGGCGATTTGGACGTGATGCGAATCGAGTCAAATTGAGGGGGGCGCCCATACACGCTTCCCACATGCGGTTAGTGCGCTCATCATGGATCGGTAGACAAGACCCTTTTCCTAATTAGGGTCGACACTAGCAGGCCTCAAAACCACGCCGGGCCTCCTGCCGGTGCCTTATCATGAAATTTTTATTACCCATAGCATTAATAGATTGATTGATTAAACACCGAGCCCATAGAACATAAATAAGTAAGGTAAAAGAAGTAACGGACAACAGACTCGAGCACAAGCAACCCTAAGCATGCTAGTAGGACTAAGGCAACAAACAAGGGTTATAGGTGTGGAGATGAGGCAATATCAGGGTTAAAGGATGCATGTAATGGGTTCGGGACACAAGCAACGATACATAGGGCTAGCAGAAATAGACAATGGATAGTATCGGTAACCAGTGTGGAAAGGAACACAATGGTTCATGTGAGTGATAACTTGCCTGCAAGCTCAGCAGCCTGGTACTGAGCTAACTCCTCTGAAGTGGTGTCGTAAACCTCGTCTGTCTCAACGTCGTCGTCTAATCGAGAAAAAGCAAAACAAACAACGAAGAGGGACGGGCAATCAATAACATGGAATAGTGCACAAACATGGGATGATGCATGGCAATTTACTTGGTGCATCAAAGTAAACTAGTTGACATGGTAACATGTTTAAATGGACCCATATGCAATTTGGATTGCATATGAAGAAGCCCATGAGTTAAGGTTGAAACATATGATCTACCATTAATTACCATGTGAAAGTTAGTTAGCATGATGCATGCATGATGAAAACAAAAGGAAACAACAATGGAAGCAATTTGATATGTTGTTTACCAAGTGTGGAAAATTATTTATTAAGTTAGGAGAATTTGCTTCTTAAAGGAGTTACACAAGCATTGGTTGTTTTCATAAAGTTTAATTGTTCAAAACAGATGACAAAGTTCATATTTGATTAGAGCACAAAATTTTAGGTGGATTACATGTTTCAATTATTGAAAAAGGAATTACAATGATTTAATTATGAATTAAACAAGTTTTAAACCAGTTTTAATGTAATTTAATTCAAGTAGGAATATTAATTGAATTTTATTTGTTCAAAGCATTAAATAAAATTCATATTTGAAAAGAGTATACTTTTCTGGTTTGAAAACATATTTTATAAGTTCAAAATTAATTTAATTTGAGCAAGTTATGAATTTAGCAATATTAAATGATTTAAACAAGGTTTAAATTATTTAAGCAATTTTAATTATTCAAAACATGAAACAAAATTTATATTTGGAAAGGTGTTTCAAAATAGCATGGAAAACATATTTTATTTGTGTTATTTGAATTAAGTATGAATTAGTTATGCAATTAATCAAATTTTAGATGAATTGTTTGAATTTGAAATTTGAATGCATTTGAATTGTTCTAAACAGAATACAAATGTTTTAAATAGATAGAGAATTAAATTTGGGGCAGTGTACATATTTTAATTACATTATTTGGATTTAGAAATTAAAAGTTATTAGCCTTTTAAAATTAGGGACCAAACTGTGAAGAAAAGGACTTAAATTTAAAAGGTAAACTATGCAGAAACAATGTTCACTGCGCAGTGGCCTAACCTGGGCCACTGCCAGCGGGCCCTGGCCAGCGTGGCAGCTCACGTGGAGCTCACTGCCGCAGACAGGTGGGCCTCCTGCCTGCCGCGTGTCAAAGTGCAAAAAGGGGGTTAATTCCCGCGGGGCAGGGCTCGAACCTGCGCGCGCAGCAGCGTTGCTACCACTGCGGTGCGCTTCGCTCTTTGTCAGGTAAGGGGACGGAGTGAGGTTATTCTTCAGTCCGTGCGCTAACTGAATTTTCTGCAGGTCCTTCTGAATTTTCGACACGGGCTCGCTGGCCGGCGGCGATCTGCTGCCGCGCTGCGGTTGCCGTGCTGCTCGTGCGTGTTGGTGTGGTGCTACGGTGTGCGCGTGCGGAGGAGGAGCAGGAGGGTGAAGGGAGGGGTCGCTGTGCTCACCCTCGGCTGAAGCGGAAGTAGAGGCCCGGTGAAGACGGCGCCGGCGACAGGGACGCGGACGGCGGCTCCTCTCCGGTGGGTTCCAGGCACGGTGGCGGTGTCGACTCGGTCGAGGGAGGTGAGGGGGCCTCGTTCCCGTGGTCAGCCCGAGGGGAGCTGTAGTCCACCGGCGGCAATCATCGCGGGTTCAGAAAGGTGGCGCTCCGGTGAGGTTCAGAGATGGGGAATTCCGGGCAGAGAGAGGTAGGCGACGGCGGAAGAGAGGGAGAGGGTGGAGTAGGTGGTCTAGGGCTCGAGGAGGAACCCTAGGGGGTAGGTTTATAGGGCTAGGGGCGCGAGCTCGGCCGTTCACTGTGCGCGCCGTCGACGTGGAGGTGCTCGATGCGCTGCCGTACAGCGAGAAGAAGATCGCGAAGGGGTACCGGGCCGCGGGGAAAGAATTGGTGGGCTGGGCCTGCGTGGGTGCACAACCCACTGCCCCTCTCTCTCTGTTTCTTTTTTTTTGTTCTGATTCTTTTTTTTTGCTGAATAGAAATAGGAAGAAAAAGAAAGGGTTTATTGGGGTAGAAAATTTAGGGATAAATTGTATGTTGCTTATTTATTGTAACAGCACAAAGTGCAACTTTTGGTTTTTCAAAATGATTTGAATTTAAGTGTTGTTTGTAATTTGTTTCAAATTTATATGAAATTAACATTAAATGAAGTATTGAAAACAAAATTCAAATAGGGTGAACCTTATAGTTTAAATGGAAACAAATGATTAGAATTTTTGTGTAATTATCATTAATTCCAAAAGGTTGCTGTTTGGAAAAATGTAATTGAATTTTTAATGAAAATTGAGTTAAGTGAATTATTAAATAAAATAACAAGTTAATAGTTGAGCTTTAAATTTTAATAGAAACAATTAGCTGTTTTTAATTGAACTTTTTATTTGGAAAATGTAACATAACAAGTATGAACAATTTGATTTGGAAATTGGTTTGAATTTGAAATAGAAAACAATTGAAAACAGATGCAAAACAAATGCAAACAAAGCAATGAGTATGATGAAATGATGCAAAACTTTAATAAAACAAGAAACAAACATTCTAAGGGTAAGTTTTCATACTTGGGATGTTACAAATAACTTGTTATTCTTGAACTTGTATGGATTGCTTCTAGTCCTCATGTGATTGCCTTCTTGAAGATCATCATCATGCCATCTAAGTTGCTTCCTTCCTTGGTGTGGTGCTTCTCTTGGTCTTGATAGTATTCATGGTTTTCACTTCACTAATTGGTTTGGGTATGGGATGGGCACAAATACCACTAAGTCAATTTGAAAAGAAAGAAATGGAAGGGATAGGAAGAGAGAGGAAAATGTCTTCTCCTTGATTTTCTTCATACTCCTGTACTTCATTGAGTTTCTTCTTGTTGCTGTGGAGTCTATGTAGTTCCTTTAATTTCTTCAATGATATTCCTCATAGCTCTTCATGTTGCCACCAAGTTGATATTGGAGTTTCATTCTTGTGCTTGAGTCTTGATCTCCATTTTGCTAACTTGGTGAATTCTTGAAGCAAGAATGGGGGAGTGGAGAAGATATAAAACTAAAGTTCACCACTTGGTACTATATGTGATTGACACATTCTAAGGACTTGTCTTGGCTCCAAATAGACATAACATCAAGGAATAACAGTTGAAAACAATTTCTAAGACATGGTGAAAATGGATGTATCTTTGTTGGGTTTTTGGTCAAAACACATGGTCATGGTCCAAGGGTGTCCAAAATGGTTGGGCATAATGTCTATGGTTCAAGGTTACCAAATGGAGTAATTTTGCAAAAGGAACCATATTGAAAATATTTATAGAAATTAATCTATGTCAAAAATACTCAAATAGACAACTTAATTCTAAATTCAATTTTAATTTGTTCAAATATTATTTTGGGACAAAGGATATGAAATTACACATCCTAAGGTTTCCAAATATATTTTATTTACAATTTTTGGATTTGAAGAATTTGAATTATGCCAAAATTCATCAAACAAGCATATTTAAATTTGAACCAATTTAAGTTTGTCAAATTTGAATTTGAATACTTCTAAAAGATTCTAGAAATTCTGGGGATTTCAAAAAGTCCAAGATTGCTAAATATGTCCAAGTGGTTAAAAAGTTATGATGGTTGCACGTTACAGGGAATATTCTGCAAATCTGCCAATTAAATTCTATTCGAAAAAATAAACAGAAACTCTGTGGATAAGGTTGGCCCCGTGGGGCTCTGTGATTGGATGGGCGTGCTGACACAGCGCTGACTGGGCTGTGCTGACGCGGCAACTACTTAAATCTGAACCGTCAGATCTAGATCTGACGGTGGCGTACCCTTTCGTTGTATAGATCTAATCCTGCTCGTTTATTCTAGATCCAAGGGTTGAGGGAGAGAGAGGAGGGGACTCACCGGGATCTTCCGCCGGAGAATGGCGGCGCGGTGGTGCTGCCCACGGGAAGTCGACGGCGCGGGCGATCCAGGGGGTTCCTGGGAACAGGGAGACCACGGAGATGACCCGCGTGACGCCGCAAGCTCGTTGGCGATGGAGACGCGCTCCGGGAGGGCTCCTGTGGACGGCGACGAGCAGACGGGAACGGTGCCAACGGCAGCGGGTTTCAGGAGTTGACGCCGCTGTCATTTCTCTGTGCGAAAACACCGAATAAAAATTTTAGAACACGCGCGCGAATATGAAGAGGAGAAATAGAGCGGTCTTGGGCTGGGTAGCCAGCTCACCTGGCCGGAAATGGAGGTTGACCGTGGCGAGTTCGAGCAACTCCGGTGAGAAATCTGGATGGCCTCCGGGCTCGATTGAGGGGAAAGTTCAGAGGGGAAAGATAGAGGGGCTCGGGGGCTTTAAGGTGTTGGGCTCAGGGAATTAATCCACACACAGAAACGGCCGTAATCAACGAATTTATTCCGCATTTTCTCGGGTGTAAACGGTAGGGATGGGAGGTTGATGACAGTGACGTCATCATGACGTCATCCCCCCCCTTTTTCTGTTTTCCCTTTTCTTTAATAATTTCTGTTTAAGAATTCCAATTGACCTCAAACCAATTGCAAATTTATTTGTAAAAATAATATCTTTCACTTAGAAACATTATTTGTAAACTTTCAACACATTTCTACTTTTGAATTTTGAAAATTGATATAATTCCTTAATAGTAGCTTAATGTGATTTTTAATTTAGAAAATTATAAAATATAATTATTAGTCAAATAAAAATTCAGTGGCTTTATAAAGTTCAAATACTATTTTCCAAAACCATTTCCAAGTGTTCTCATCTTTTTATAATTTTAAATTATGATGAAACATGAATAATTACTTGATAAAAAAAAGGGGCAATTATAGAAATATGATTTAAATGATTTTATAAATATTTCTTATGGTTCAAATTATTGTTTTCTAGGCCCTTTTAAAATGTTTTCAACATATGAGAAATTCACTCATGGTATCTTATTAATGTAATCAATATGGAGAATTTATTAATAAAATTTTAAATTGAGGGTGAGTAAGAACAGAGAGATTTTGTAACATCCCAGTGTTTGGGAAGTCATAAGGATCTAAATATGATATGTGCATTCGCAAAGCATGCATCTAAAAGTACGGGAAATTTTGGCGCGAAAGTTTAAACGAATCAAAGTGACCAAAGTTTCACTTGACATGATGAAATAGGTCTAGTTCATCTAGTCATGAGTACTTTTGGAGTGATCTTTATAACATCACATCTCTACAAATCAAATCATTTGGTTACACAAACCATAAATTGGTTTTGACTAAAACAAATTCTCAACAATTTTAATCACAAGTCTTTAAATGACTTGGGATAATTCACTAGGTATCCAGAACTCAAAGAGGGGTGAGTATCCAAATCACATATCAGATGATCATATTTCCACCAATGAGTAATACATCATTGAACCATCTCATCAACAGATATGTGATCCTCTATAAAACAACAACTCCCTAAGTTATCAATTAATTTCCACAAGTTAGAAATGCTTGATGGAATAATCTCATCAACAAATATTCTAGGTTTTGTAAAACAATAACTATTTAAGTTATCAACCATTCACACAACATCTTTCCAAATTATTTAGTACCTACTAAGTGAACCTTCACAAATAAATAACAGAGGTGCAAAAGAACACCAAAGATACAAACAAGTGTTAACCCAAAACCCAAAAATGGGAAATGAATTAATAATTGTAATAACATATTTATCGAATATGTACATAACTCCTCAACCATAAAAGGAGTATCAACAAGAAGAAATAAATCTTCTTCAACTAATAATAAACCTTGATCATTACATATGATATTCCCAAACCTCTATATCTGCATTAAGAATAACAAAGTTAATAAAGTGATGAATATAAAGTAGATCATGACACCTGGGAGAACAAATAACAACTTTGACATAAGTCCTTAAACCTCAATAACGTTCACATGTTCATTGTCTCAATCCTTTTATACAAGTGAACATATGAAATCTCAACACCTCAATGAACCATTGGATCCACTTCCTATTAATCCATCAGTCCATAAGCATTTCACACCTCTACTCAAATTCAAACCATCACTGAACCACTAAAGTATCTTTGCATACAACTAAGGAATAACAAGATATAACCTCTATTAGAGGAATTGAATTGATAACTAAGTAAATAAATCCTATATGATATAATTACATATCATTTCGGAAATAAAATAAGAAGTATATGGAAGGATAATAAAAGCATGAACTAACTCTTAATCTAGATCTTGTTATGTTGTCAAGACCATCCTATCTTGTTTCCCAATCTTCTCTAAGTCATTCTACAAGTGAAGCAACCACAAGAAGAGAGGAACCACCACCAGAAGATCTACAAGAAGATTATTTAGAGTGTGCTAGAAGTGCTACTCTAAGCTACTATAAAAATACTTGGAAACTCTTATATAGTGATCTGATCTTATTAACCTCTTGAAACAGTATGATATTACAATGTTAGTGCTATATAGAAGTACTTTGGTAACAAGACTAATTACCTTGTTAACAGATCACTTTTGTATACTCAAACAATTGAGTGTCATACACAAACAAACAGAAGGTTGAATAACCTAGTACATCTCAGTCTCTTGTATATGAAAAGTAATTTGGGGACAAGCCTTGCAAACTTGTCAACAGATTCTTCTTATATGATTAAGGCTAACTGATGACATAAACTACACCTACACTTCTTTTATCATTAACCAATAGAAAGAATAACACTAAGGAAACAAGAAACCACAATATAATCATCTAAGTAAAATCTTTGCTTGGAATAACTGTTTGTTCTCACCACAAGGGTGAAATAGTTGAAGATTGAATCCAAGAGATGATATTACTTGCAATTGATACAAGGTGAAAACAGAAGACTAGTGGCAATCAGAGTGAAGAACATCAAGCAATAGAAGACCATAAGAAGCAACATTGCCTCAGCAAGAGATCATAAGAAATTATCCAGTGAATCATTAGGATATATTAGATACCCAATAACCTATGTCAAACTCATATGAAATGAGGAACACATAGTAATCACTTTAATAGAAACAATTATCAAGTATGAAATAATAACCAACCATTTCATCCACATGTCTTGATATGTGGAGTTTAATGGTAACAAGCTTAATATCTTGTTTTTCATATCCTTCTCATCCATAAAACAAATGGATAATAACAAAAATTAAACCATACACCCACATGTAAATGATTACATGTTCTAAATAAAATATAGGATGAAATCCCTATTGGAACCTATGTGGAAAACAAGAAAACAAGATCCCAAAACCATACATGTTTTCCACTTGATCAAGTGTTAAAAAAAAATAGCAAACATAGAATATACATACCTCAGTGAAATATCAACCAAACTTTCTAAGAGTTTCAAATATGAACATAACAAAGTCACACAAAGGAAAGCAAGTCCATTTGATATCCAACAACATTTGGTATGTCATGGAATAACATTTCCTATTTCTTGATTTTGCTACTATGCATAAAAAAAAATAAAAAAAATCAAACACTATAAAGTAGTTTTACCAATTGTTTCCTAAATGACTTATACCTAAAAATTATCAATGGAAAACATACCATGATACCCATAACATGTAGTGGTGCTGCTTTCATGACATAATGTACACCAAGTATATTTTATTTCATACGACATTTAAATAGAGAGAAAATAACAAATATCACTTAAAATTGAGCACCTAAGAGAAAATACAAGTATTTTTCAAATCCACCAAAACAAAACATGGTGGGGTGTAAAATTTGAGAAGGAATTCAAATGTGAATTTTAATAATTTTTATCTTTACAAGAAAGCCCTGAAAACAGTGTTTCTTTCTCAGTTTTAAAGACAGAAGGACCTGGTTGTTAAAAGTAGAAACTATAGGGGGTTATCGAAATTTGGCATTTCTTTTTCCTCTTCTTCTTCCTCTGCCAGAAGGCAGAGGAGAAGGGACGCCGTGGCGCGGCCACTGCCACCTCCTGCTTGCCTGCTTCCTCTCGCGGATAAGAAGGCCGAGGTCGCCGTGCCTAACTTCCTCTCTACCTCCTCACTCCCTCGCACTCTATCTCTCTCTGTTGCCTCCCTGTGAGAAAACCCTAACTCTAACTCATACGGCCACCGCACGCTGCCGTCGACTCCGGTCACCTCGGGAGGATTGGAGACCACCATTAGAACCGCCATCCTCTATTCCCTCGCCTCGTCGAACCACGTTTGCGGGGATGACCGGAGGAGGCCGAATCGGGCCATCTCCTTCAACTCCGGCCGCCGGCCAATCTTGGACCTCGCCGGCGATTCCGACCGCGCCTGGACTCACCGACACCTCCATCAAGCTCGGGGTAATCTCCTGGTGCTTGGGCACCCTTCCGTTTCCTTTATCGTTTCCATAAACGCCGTAACGCCGCCGTCCGCCGTGTTCAAGCTCACCGGCGATGTTCCGGTGACCATATGGTCAAACCGGTACCACCGTTGCGTTCGTGAGGCTTCCCTCTACATCTCTGTACCGAATAATTTCATCAATTTGAACCTCAACTCTCGATTGGAAAACCACAGTGAAAATCCCCTCCCGTGGTGATGTCACTCTGACGTCAGCATGACGTCAGGAGCATTATCCTGTTCTTTTTTATTTTTATTAAATCATATATGACAGGTGGGTCCCACCTGTCAATTCAAATAATAACAGAATATAATTAAACTTGTTAATTCAATATCTTTAATTCTGTTAATCAGAAAAATAAAACCAATATACCAAACTGATTAGAAAAATATAATCTAAATGATTATAAACTTTTCAAAAATGTTTGATAAAGTTTTAAAATTAATATTTTCTTTAATTAAATTAAATCATTTAAAATTGAGAAAAATAGGAAATAATTCATAAAATCAAAAAAAATACAAGTTATATATCAAAATGCTCCAAATAATATATACAACTCATCTATGATGTTTCTAAGGTCATTTGACCAAGTTTTCATATGTGCAATATTTTCCTAGTCATTTAATTCATTTAAAATTAATAAATTAATAGTTTATTCAAATATTTTCAGAAAGCATTGAATAATATACCAAATTAAAGAGAAAATCATTTACAATTAAAATATGTCAACATAAAAACATTTTGTTGAACTTATAAACATGTTATTCTAGGTATAATATAATTTTATAATCGTCTACTATAACCATAAACAACTATCACAAACATTATTTTATTTATTAATAAAACTCATGTTTTCACACCTACAAAAACCTATCATCACTAGTTATTAAGCAAAGTATTATGATGATAGAGTAAGTTGTATTAGTTCCACGTTTTCAAATAAACTGGATGTCATTAGCTCAATTTTTTTAACATAAAATCAAACATGTGTATTATCTTGTCAACAGTTGTTTGCCACATGTGATTGTTTTCTCGTTTAATCATGTGATAACTATTTATAACCCAAACATCATAACAAATGGTGTGATAAGTAAAACTAAAACCCATGTGAATCTACAGCCAGTGATAACAACATCACCACGAGTAACGAAACAACTCACCTAAAACCTGTGTGATTAACTTATCGTATCGATCATGGCTTACACTTGTAAGCTGGGGTATTTTCCAGGGTATTTCACGATGCATCTCATTACTATGCATATATCATCTTGCCAGTGTTTTCTGTAGTCCTTACCGGGACTACTTTGCTATCTTTCAGATGTTTGGATTTCTCTACGCGACCCTCGAACCCCGAAGACCTGGATTATTATTATGGTTTCAATCTCAGGCAAGTTCATCACTTGCTCATATCCTTTGCAGTACTTCATAACAAACTATTTTCAAAAACCCTATCGTATTATCACCTATTCTCAAAAGAATGCATGATCCTATTTTTATAATAATATGACTACTTGAATGACTACCCGAGTGGTAGTGTTCTATATGGTGGGCGGATGGAACCATGGTAAGATGAATAGGTCAAAGGAAGGTTCCATCTGCACGGGAACGTATTACCTAGGAACTAATCACAAATGCCGTCGGAACTCGGTGCGCCGTAAATTCGCGTTGACCATGGATCTTCTATGGGGGGAGTAAGTCAGCCGTGATACTTTTCTCGTTCGCATGTCAACGGACTGCCAGAGACGTACGCTGTAGGTCTTGCGAGACTACATGCACATGGGTGGGAGCCCTTACGTCCCACGGACTCTGCGGGTCTATGAGTGTCTTTCAGGGGCGCGTAGATCTCCATCGCGAGGGGTGGAATCAGGCGTTCAACCTTCTGGCAGAAATGGGTGGGCATGCGTTGTGCGGAGAAGCACGGTTTGGCTTGGACCAACTACCGGGCCCCACACCTGAGTGGGCGTGGCCAGGAACGATCGCCTGGTTGTGCAACATGGTCTTGGTCGTCCATGGGTAAAGTAACGCACCTCTGCAGAGTGTAAAAGGATGTGGCATGTTACCCCATGTTCCGGGAAGGAACTGCGAACGCTACAGGAAAGGCAACTCCATGAAGTTCTAGCTCCTGTGATGGTCTGGCGGGCATAGTTTTCAGAATTAAAAGCAATCTCTTGAAGAAAGTTTTACAAAACCTTGCATTAGCTTATGACTCTTTCGAGTCTAAAGCTGTAGTTAGTGCATCAACCACCTACTATATATCATGAACTTGCTGAGTAACGCTCGTTACTCATTCTATCCCGTTTGATCCCCTGCTTAGAGTTGAAGCCTATTGAAGTCGTCATCGTGAAGCTATCACTACCTCATGAGGCTAGGTGGAGGGATCTACTACTTAGTCCGTAAAGCATCGTCATCAACAACGCTGGTGGAGGAGAAGCTATCAAGATGTAGGTAGAGACCATTGTTGAACTTAGCAGTTACAAGCCATAGATTAGGGCTGACATCAGCCGTAGTGGATTAGTTCTGAGCTAGAGTTCTTCTCCGGCTTGGAGCTTCGAATTGCTTCTTCTGATGTTCATTTGCAGGAGATCTTCTTGATTCATCAAAGAGATTCTCAAGATTTTGTAATGAAGTTTGTATCCTATAGCTTTGCTTGGTCCCGCTGTGTTTCTGTTGTACCACTCTGAGAGATGTAATATTCACGGATAAGTCCTTATGTGAGTATTATGTCACCGACTTGCGCACTACCTCATGCAGTGGTGTGCTGGGTCACCACAGGTGGTATCAGAGCGAAGCGACCTTAGGTTTAAAACCTTTTAGGAGATCTGTAGGTTGGTAAAGATTATAGGAAGCCATCTTATCTAAACCACACTTCCTACAACTATGATGATCATTCACTTGAGAATGATATAATCATACTTGTATAGAATTATTCTTACTCAACCTGAGTAAATCTACTTATCTATTATCTTTATACCTAGGTATGAATAATTAGAAGTCTATCATGTATGAGTGTTATTGAGAAAAAGTGAGTTCTGACATAGTCAGAGATGATTAAGTCAAAGTGATGATTACCCCATTCTATGAATGAATAGGATGGAGTACAACATGGTATAGAGTACGTATAAGACTCGTCAAGAAGGGATGTTTGAGAATCATAAAGAGACATTAGACCATGGTAACTATGGGGTATATACCATATCCTTAGTTATCAAGTCTAGAGGTGAATCATTATAGTATAGTATAGAACTAGGAGAAGGCAGAAGCATTGATGGAAGTTACATTACTACTCCTATGATGTGATCAACAACCTGAAGGATCAACATATGCCATGAGAAGCTTATCATAACCACGAGGAAGTACTTCAAACAGCATGGTACTTAGTCCTATAGGGAACTAAGTTAGACAACAACTACTATAGGATCATTTTGTCTTGGTTTATTCCATTGCAGTAAGGCATGCAATTGGAGTAATTACCTAGGCAAAGAGTGGTTGTGTAGACCAGGATTACAAGGTAATATATACCTACTTGTAGTGTATAGCATTTAAGAGCCTTGGTACTTGAGATGTTCTACTCAAAGTACAATTATTTCACAGGCTTTTTGATGCATGAGTGATAACTGCATTTGGGATTAATTGGATCTTATTTGGATCTTTGATTGACTAGATCTGTACATGAAGTTGGAACTTGATGTGCAAATGCATGTGCAGACATTGAGTTCTATCTTGATGTTACTGGTCTAGAGGGTAAAGGATTAGAATGAGAGCGATCTGAGTAAACAGCAGATGGAAACAATCACAACAGCTCTGGAATACCAGGAAGGCAAGAAGGCAGAAGATAATAAAGCCACTGATGGGAATGGACCACATTCACATCTTGTTTGGATTTGGTGAGCTACTACATCAACACATGGTGAGCTACCACAAATCATGCCAGGAAAATAACATGGGTAGTTATATCTTAGAAGGAAACATGTAGAAGTTGGTAAATAAACTTATAGAATTGTCCCATAGAAGTCAAAACCCAAAGATATAGAAGGACCATAGGAAGTAACTAGTGGAATAGGTTATAATCACCTATAGGAAAGAGTTAAAACTCGAGCAAGCTCGAAGATATTTTCACTAATAATTCAGTTTAAGTCAATGTACACTACATTGTACAAGTTCTTTAAGCAGTATTCCTCTTGAGATCATTAGATTGAACAAAATGGAGTCCTAAACATAGACAATACCCATTGTACCAGAAGAATCTTATTGGTTATTCCTCACCTGGTGGATGTACCAATTGTTCTTTGGAAAGTTGTGAGAGGTAGGAAACCATACCTATTCATAGGAGAATGAAACTTGGTATCCACTATATGGTGGAAATACCACGTGTTCTTCGTGAGACCATTAGGAAGGTCTAGTAATAAGACAGAGTTGTCCTAACAACTGGCATACTATTAGATTATCATACAAGACAGTGGAAGGTGAACAATCAAGACAAGAGGATACACATGTCAAGGTCAACACAAGAAACAGATGTGAAGATTCAACGGTCTACAGAAGTTCTCTCTACCTATCTTTACGTGAGAGAGGTTGAACTTCGGGACGAAGTTCTTGTTAAGGGGGAGTGTGGCGACCCGGCATACCACTGCATGTTGTAGTACGCCAGTCGTTGATATAACACTCACAGAACACCGTTCCGCAAATATTACATCCCTCAGGGTGGTACAGCAGAAACATTGCGGGTCTGATTGACATCCACCAAATATATTACAAACATAGAGTACTGACAACAGAATGAGCTCACATGGAGGTCATCCGTTATTGAAGTTGAAACGCTCACTGATAAGTAAACAGTTGATAGCACGGGAACTCAACAGCCAATAAAAGAGTTTATGACTGCTCGATTCAACCGTGAATAAGTAGTTATCTAGACTAGGCTAAACCTAGTCAGACTCCTCCTCGCTGGGGTCTGCTCCGTACTGGATGAGATAGTCAACTCCTTCAACTCCACCGGAGAGGTCCGGTTCTTCGTAGAAGATATCCTCCTGGCCTCCAAGGATGTTGAAAGATGCTTCTTCTAGGTTCTCATAACCTAAGCAGGGGGTCAAACGGGATTCAATGAGTAACGAGCGTTACTCAGCAAGTTCCTGTAAGTACGGAAGTAATGGATGCACTAGCTACGGTCCTTGACTCTAAAGAGTCTAGACAGATGCAATTTTTGTCAAATCTTTCTTCAAGAGATTTCTTTTAATAATGAAAACTATGCCTGCCAGACCATCACAGGACTAGAACTTCATGGAGTTGCCTTTCCTGTAGCGTTCGCAGTTCCATCCCGGAACAAGGGGTAACATGCCACATCATTTTACACTCTGCAGAGGTGCGTTACTTTACCCATGGACGACCAAGACCATGTTGCACAACCAGGCGCGCGATCATGTCCACTCCCACTCAGGTGTGGGGCCCGGTTGTTGGTCCAAGCCAAACCGTGCTTCTCCGCACAACGCATGCCCACCCATTTCTGCCAACAGGTTGAACGCCTGATTCCACCCCTCACAATGGAGATCTTCGCGCCCCTGGAAGACACTCATAGACCCCAGAGCCCGTGGGACGTAAGGGCTCCCACCCATGTGCATGTAGTCTCGCAAGACCTACAGCGTACGTCTCTGGCCAGTACGTTGACATGCGAACGAGAAAAGTATCACGGTTGACTTACTCCCCCCATAGAAGATCCATGGTCAACGCGATATCTACGGCGCACCGAGTTCTGACGGCATTTGTTGTTAATTCCTAGGTAATACTTTCCCATGCAGATGGAACCTTCCTTTGACCTATTCATCTTACCATGGTTCCATCCGCCCACCAAACAGAACACTACCACTCGGGTAGTCATTCAATTAGTCATATTATTATAAAAATAGGATCATGCATTCTTTTTGGAGTAGGTGGTAATACGATAGGGTTTTGAAAATAGTTGTTATGACATAATTCAATGGACATGAGCAAGTGATGAACTTGCCTGGATACGGATAAGTAATGAAGTCTGAAGCTTGAGGTGGATCCTGACTTCCTTGTTCTACAAAATCCCATCATTGTCCGGTAAAGACAATGTTTAAAGAAGCAAATGATGCTATTATGTATAATAATGAGATGTATGCAAATTTTGCAAGACTATATTAATTTTGTTATAAAACTTATTTTTCTGGATCACCCAGTTTTTCATAATTGATGATCTTTGTTATAATTGAGATATTCTTGTTAATTTAATTACCTGGGTGAATACTTATTATTTTTCTTAAGAACAGGAATAATAACATATTTTTGAAATGACTAACTATTGAGATTTAAATGGATATAACTATTAGTGGAATTATTTATTTTAACAAGTGTTATTATTTCTTCTTAAATAAACTCTCATTAGAGCTAGGATTATTTAGGTTTTATCATGTTTCCTAAATAATTTAAATAAGAACTTGTACTGGTTTAACAGAATTTTTAATAAAAATTTGTATAATTTCATTTGTTATTTTTTTCCAACCTTTTTATTAGGATTTATAAAATGACCTGTCTGCCCCTAGGGCTGACAGGTGGGCCCTGGTTAGGGTTGGACCTAACCCTTGGTCTGGTCGGACTGGACCAGACTAGCCCCCACTCGCACCCGCCCCGTGCCTTATCCCCTCCTCCTCCTCCGCGTGAGGCGTCGCGGAAGGCGACGCAGAGGCGACGCGATCCAGTCCCCTCCGGCGATTTCTTCCGGCCTCCACCGTACGCCACCGCCGCCGTGACCTAGCGCCTCCCTAACTCCTCTCTGCTCGCTCCCGCGTCTTCCTCCTCGATCTGCTCCTCTCCCCTTGTAGCCCCCGTGGGGATCTACAAACCCTAACCCTAGGGTTAAGTTCCCGGGTGCTCCTCCACCTCACCGGTGGCCGTGGTTCCACGACGTGGCTCCTGGAGTTGATGCGCTGCTGCTGTGCTTCTGTGGCTTCGTTTTCGGGGACGCCGCCGCCGGGACGGTCTACGGGCAACCGCGGCTCCGCCGCCGTGCTTCACTCTCCAACCGGATGTGGTCACCACGATGGTGACCACCTGTAAGTGGCTCCCTCTCTCACTGCCCTCTACTCTTCCTCTCTCTCTCTCACGGATTCCTTCTTTCTCCTTGCTCTGGAGTCAGCCATCGAGCTGATTCGTGCTGTGTCTCCCTATGTTGCTTCCTGTACCCTAGTGTTCGATTGATAGCATTGGATGGTATCCAAATGCTTACTGGATATGTGCTGCATGAATTACTTGCTAGACTCTGTGTTGGATGGGAAATTTATCATGCCCTAGATTATTCCTCTGATGGTTTGTGCTGTGAGATGATTGTTGTGGTGAATCTGTTGCTGGTAGTGGTAAATTGCCTTGGAATTGCTTCCAATTCAACTTCTGTGTACTGGTACCATTAAGATTGGCTCCAATTGATGGATTCCTGATACTGGTTGTTGGTTAACATTTCTTAATGCTAAGTATGAAATTTCTAGTGTGCTGTGGATGTGCTAGATACTTGAGAGGTGTTACTCTGAATTTTCTTCAGAGAATATGCCCTCAATGTTGGTATCTGTTTATGGTTTTACTTTCATGCTTCCATTGGTTCTGGGGTATCAGATCCTTGGATCTGGTGCCCAGCAACCATGTGTGAGTGTGTGTGTGGCACAACTAGTGCTTCTAGTTATTACTCTGTCCCACATCCAGTGCTATACACCCCTCTGTCTTAACTATTGGTGTCAACTGATAAGAACAGACACTATTAATGATTTCTTTTCCTTCTTTGATCCTCATGAATTAAGAACAGATACTTTCACTTGAATCTTCTGCCCCAAGCCAGTGATGCATAGCCTGAGGCCCTTATTAAGCTAGGAACAGATACTTTGCTTGATAAATAATGCCCAGTGATGAGCTTAGCATAGCACTACTATGCCAATCTGAGGGTTCTAGCACCCCAACCTATCCTATGTGCAACTTAGACAAAAATTTGGCTTAGATGGTACTCAGGAATTCACCTTGGTTATAGATCAAGTGGTTGGTGGATTTTGGTGCTTGTGGAATGCTTGATTTCCTCCTTGTGCTCCCTGGTACCTTGGCCTTGTTTGCTTGCTTGCAAGATTGCAAACAATTGCTCCAGTAACTATTGGCTTGCTTGATTGGATGTTATACTTTCCTGGTGTTTTGTGCTTGAGCAGGAACTATGAGGTGTGACCTCATCCCCTACGGTTGATGGAGGTTTTATACTCCAGGTTTGGTTTCGACAGCACCAAAGTTGTGGTGTGAGTGTGTTGTGTGCTTATAAGTGACTAAGCTGCTTGCTGCTTCATGAGCAAGCAACGTACTGCCACCTAGTGTGGGGATATTTTCCCGTACCTGGTTGGTCTCATCCCTTGCCGCACTGGTTACTCACTGCCCTTATCCTTGCCTGGTGATTTAAATTTGATGTTGCGAGTTGTATTTCCAGGAACATGCCTATGATGCTGGTCTGAGGCAAATCTAAAGAACAGATACTACCTTATTTTCTTTAAACCCTATGATGACCCATCAGTGCATCTCACTGACATTCTGAGGGTACTAACCCCCCCTCTAACACATTGTTTTTTGGTTTAATGTTTTGTTTTGCAGGTTTTGAAGAATTAGATACACTGGAGTAGCTAGGTTTAGTTCTAGGTTTAATTTCGTGTATTAGCTCAATCGCAAAGCTATTGTAATGTTTCTTTCTTTTTATTCCCTTGTAAAAACTTTGTAATATTTGTATTATTATCAATAAAGCATATGTGTTTTCTATTTATTATACTTGTTGATATTTGGGAATAATTCCTGATTTGATATAATAATTGTGATCAAATGATTTAACTTAGGATATAAACTCATCCTTTCAATTTGATTTAAATTTAATTAAAATTCAAACTCAAATTCAAATTGTCCTAAATTCAAATAATTCAAATCATTAAAATAATTCAAACACTAATGTTTCAAATTCAAATATTACCCAGAGGTCATGTCAAAATTCCACCTACTAACAGTAACAACTTCTATCAAAGCATCAGTTACTGGGTAGGACCTTATTCCCTCCGGGGTTTTATCTTTGCGAAAAAATTATTCAGGTTTTTCAAACACATGCATGCAGATGCACAAATTTATATTCTAACCCCCGTGAGTTCCTAAACGCTGGGACATTACAGTCTTCCCTCCTTAACGAGAACTTCGTCCCGAAGTTGTGACAATAATACCTGAATAGCTCGGGGTAGTTCTGTCGTAGTTCCTCTTCCTTCTCCCAGGTAGCTTCACGTTCAGGATGATGTTTCCATTGTACCTTACAGTACTTGATTGCTCTGTTTCGGAGTCTCTTCCAATCTTCGGCTAGAATCTTTTCTGGTTCCTCCACATATGTGAGATCTGATTCCAATTCTAACTCCTCTTGATTAACAGAATCTTCCGGCTCCTTCAAACACTTTCGGAGTTGGGATACGTGGAAAAGATTGTGAACTTGTTTTAACCGATCAGGTAGTTGTAGGGTATAAGCTACATTCCTGTTCTGAGCTAGGATCTTGTAGGGTCCTATATACCGAGGACTTAATTTTCCCTTAACACCGAACCTCATAAGCCCTTTCATTGGACTAACTCGGAGATATACCAAATCCCCGACCTCTGGTTTCCATGTTCTTCTCTTCTGATCTGCATAACTCTTTTGGCGACTTTGAGCTATTTTTAAACGGTCTCTGATGATATCAACAACTCGTTGCTGATCTTTGATGTAATCTGGTTCAAATTCAGACTTTTCTCCGGTCTCGAACCAACAAATCGGTGACCTACACTTTCGGCCATACAGTACTTCAAAGGGTGCTGCCTTAAGACTGCTTTGATAACTATTGTTGTATGAGAATTCTGCTAATGGTAAATGTTCATCCCATGATCCTCCAAAATCAAGGACACATGCCCGAAGCATGTCTTCAAGAATCTGATTAGTTCTTTCAGTTTGCCCTCCGGTCTGAGGATGATAAGCGGTACTGAAATCTAGTTGGGATCCCAAAGCTTTATGTATCTTCTTCCAAAATTCTGAAGTGAACACGGATCCTCGATCTGAGACTATTCTCTTTGGAATACCATGTTTGCTAACTATCTCTTTGACATAAACATTCACCAGCTTCTCAGCGTTATCCTTCTGATTGACTGCTAGGAAATGTGCACTCTTGGTCAGCCTGTCAACAATGACCCATATCATGTCCTTTTGGGTTTTAGTCATTGGTAACCCTGTAATGAAATCCATACCAATTTCCTCCCATTTCCATTCAGGAATCTCCAAAGGTTGTAATGGTCCTGCCGGACTTTGATGTTCAGCCTTTACTCTTTGACATGTATGACATTCAGAAACATACTTGGCAATCTCTCTTTTCATATTGTTCCACCAAAATACATCTCTGAGGTCCATATACATCTTGGTACTTCCAGGATGTATAGAGTACGGCGTCTCATGTGCCTCCCGAAGTATCAATTTCTTAATCTCCGGAATATCAGGTACACAAAGCCTTTTGTTGAACCATAAAGAACCATGTTCTCCTAAATGGAATTCGGAAGGTCTTCCTTCCCCAATTCTCTGGATCTCTTCTTTTATGAATGGATCTTCGTCTTGCCGCCGAATTATTTCATTCTTGAGATCACTTGTTCTTTCTTCCATGACCTGCATGGTATACAAGCCTCCCAAAGATTGTACCTCTAGTACCTCAATCTCTGCTTGTTCAATTTCTCTTTGCAATTCTTTTGGTAACTCATATTGAATTGGTTGACTGTCAGTACTCTTCCGACTTAAAGCATCGGCTACCACATTGGCTTTCCCTGGTGTATAATTGATAGTAAGATCATAGTCTTTGATCAATTCTAACCATCTCCTTTGCCTCATATTTAACTCTTTCTGAGTGAAGAAATATTTGAGACTCTTATGGTCTGTGTAAAGCTCACACTTCGATCCATAGAGAAATGACCTCCATCTCTTCAAAGCAAACACTACCGCTGCCAATTCTAAGTCATGTGTTGGGTAATTAACTTCATGTGGTTTGAGTTGTCTTGAACCATAAGCTATTACCTTACGATCTTGCATGAGCACACATCCCAATCCATTCTTGGATGCATCACAATAAACCGTGTAATCTTTGCCCGGTTCTGGTACTGCTAAGATTGGAGCTGTTGTTAGTCGTTTCTTTAACTCTTGAAAACTGGCTTCACACTTATCAGACCATATGAAAGGAGTATTCTTCCTTAACAAATTAGTCATTGGCCCAGCTATTTTAGAGAATCCTTCAATGAATCTTCTGTAATACCCGGCCATTCCAAGGAATCCTCGAACTTCCTTGACAGTGGTTGGTGCCTTCCAATCTAAGACTGACTGTACTTTGTCTGGATTTACTGCAATACCTTCTTTGCTGATAACATGTCCAAGAAATTCCACTTGGTCTAACCAGAACTCACACTTGCTGAATTTTGCATAGAGTTGATGTTCCCTAAGAACTTGTAACGCTATTCTTAAATGCTTGGCATGATCTTCTTTGTTCTTTGAATATATCAAGATATCATCGATGAACACAATCACGAACTTATCCAAGTATGGCATGAAGATCTTGTTCATCAAATTCATGAAAATAGCAGGTGCATTGGTCAGTCCAAAAGGAACAACCAAATATTCATGATGTCCGTACCTTGAAACAAAGGCTGTTTTGGGTACATCTTCAGGTTTAATCTTGATCTGATGGTACCCTGATCTGAGATCAATCTTGGAGAACACTCCAGCTCCATAAACTTGATCAAATAGATCTTGTATTCTTGGTAATGGATACTTGTTCTTGATAGTGACATTGTTCAGGTTTCTAAAATCACCACACATTCTTCTACCTCCATCCCTCTTGTCCACGAATATCACGGGTGATCCCCATGGTGAAACACTTTCTCTGATGAATCCCTTTCTTTCCAGTTCATCTAACTGTTCTTTAAGTTCTTTTAACTCCTTAGGACCCATCTTGTATGGTGCCTGAGCAATGGGTGATGTGCCTGGTATCAAGTCAATGGTAAACTCTATCTCCCTATCTGGTGGCATTCCCGACAATTCTGCTGGAAAAACATCTGGAAATTCATTGACTACTGGTATATCTTCTAATTTAGCTTCATTGAGTGAGTTGAGTTGGAGTTCTGCCTCTACATGAGTATGTTTATCTGCTTGATAAGTAACTCTTCCTCCTCCAGGACTCCTAAGAGAAACTGTCTTCTCCTCACAATCAATCAAAGCTCCGTTCTCCGTCATCCAGTCCATTCCAAGAACAGCATCAATGTTCTTCAAAGGAATAACAAACAGATCCGCGTAGTATGTGCAACCACAGATCATGATGACTTGATCTGGCCTAGCACGCGTAACTAAGAGCGTACCTCCCGCCGTCATAACGGTAAGAGGACATTCTAAACGTGAACACCTTACCCCATACTTATCCACAAAATAACTAGAGATGAATGAGGTGGTGGCACCGGTATCAAATAAAACTTTGCCATATTGGGTAAGAAGACTGAGCGTACCTAGTACGGCGGTATCTGAGTTGTCAGCCTCCTCCAGAGATGTGCAGTTTAGTTTCCCGAAGGTTCTAGCTCTTTTGCCATTATTGTTCTTCCCGCTGCTACCACTTCCCGTAGAGAATCCGCTGGCTCCTCCAGGCTTTGCTCCACCCTTGTTGAACCCTCCTCCGTTTGTCTTGTTAGGACACTCTGTCTTATAGTGTCCCTCTTTTCCACAACCAAAGCAAACAACCCTGGGCTTCTAGCACTCATTCTTGATATGACCCGGAAGTCCACAACCATGACAAATTATCTGATTTCTGGGGTTGAATGGTCCACGATTGGGCGAGGCTCCTCCCATCCTTATTCTGGGTTTGAAGCTCAAGTTTGTAGTAGGTTTACTGGGTTGGAACTTCTTGGGCTCAAACTTGGCCTTCTTCTGTCGGTTTAACTGAACCAACTTGTAGTCATCCTCCCAAGTGACTGCAGAGTTCATCAGCTCTTGGAAGTTAGCTGGTTTGGAAGTCCTTAATTGCATGGCTGCATAAGGATCCATCCCTCTCAAGAATCGCTTGATTCTCTTTTTATCTGTATCCACTTCATCAGCAGCATAACGAGACAGTCTGCTGAATTCATTGACGTACCATATCATCTGGTGCGTCCCCTGCTGAAGATCCTCAAATTGCCTCCTCATGATTTCCATGACACTATCAGGGACATGATATTCCCTGAATTTCTCCTTGAACTCATTCCATGTAAATTCCCTTCCTGGTGGCTTCATAATGATTTGATTATCCCACCATGCTGCTGCGGGACCATTTAGAAGATGTGTAGCGAAGCGCACCTTCTCTTCATCACTGGCCTTAATAGCCTTCAGATTCCTTTCTGTGTCAACCAACCAGTCTTCAGCTTCCATGGGATCCTTGGCCGTAGCAAACGGTGCTGGTTTGGTTTTAAGGAAATCTGACAGTGTGAGGGTCCTAGGTTCCGCTGCTCGCCCAGGTCCCACTTGGTTTAGCATTTCCTGCATAAACTTGTTTTGGTTCTCCTGTACAAATCGCATGTACTCCATGAAGTTTTGCTCCGCCAGTGGCCTGAGTGGTGGTGGTGGTAACTCGGCTCTTGCGGCATCTTCATCAGCTTTAGCCTTGTTCTCTCTCTCCCGACGCAGAGCGTCAGCTACACTGGGCTAGCCACTTTCCATAACCCTTTAGTCCTGCAATATGAAGCGAAAAAACTCATAATTACATCATGCTCATGCTTTCTGAGCCTCACTTCACATGCAACACTAATCACACAAGAGAAACAAAATCCAAATCCAGATGCAAACAACATATTACACATATTATACATATACTGATAAGTTGATACAAGCCTTCACCGTAGTGAATACTTAATGTACAACCGTAGAAAACACCACTGGGTCACTTAAACATTCCGACCCTTATTTAAGTACACGGCTCGAAATTCCAAACTACTATGTAATTCGAGCCCTAACATCCTCTCCTTGAACGTCATTGTACTACTCTGAGTACATACCAGGAGTCCATCCAGTGTAACGTGGAGTCCTGCGCACCGCCTCCGGATAAAATGACCTCCCGGTTGGCACGTAATCCGTGTCAGATGTATCCATAGACTGATTATCGCTCAAAGAGAGCCAGTCATTATCCAGATAGTTGTCAAGATAGGACACAAACTCGTTGGTACTAGTGTTCTGCGAGGCTTCACCTTCTGCAAAACAGGTGGTACTCGTGCAGTGGCTGTGATCAAACGGTTCCTCCTGCATCGGCTGGACTTCATCCGGCTCTTCCTCGTCAGATGAGATATTTATGGAGACTATCTCTGCCTCCTCGGCTTCCACAATCTCCACACTATCCTGCTGCTCCTCCTCGGACATGTTGTCACAAGGAATCGGATGCTGACTAGTACCAGGATACCAGTCATACCTCCAGCCATCAGAGTTCTCCATGAAGGAATCTGATTCTGGGACCCCACCAAAAGTGTTTGGTTTAATACCTCTGGGTGTATCCGATATATCGAACGGATCATATCGCTCTGGCTCACTAGGTGGTATAACAGGGTAGTGTATATGTTCTGGTGTAGTAGAATACCTGGACGGTCTGTCATATTGGGATTTCCTAGCTGCCTCCGGTCCTGGGGTATAATAAGGTTCACTGCTCTCCTGAGCCTTCTGTTTCCCCTTCTGCTCATGACTAGACGGCTTGGTTAAATCCTTCAACATCCCATCCTTGTCATCAACGATGACCTGATGTGTTTTATAGAAGGATCCCACCAATTTCCTGTATCGATCTAAAAGACTTGTGGCTAGCTTAGGCTTGGTTTTAATTAGCACAGAATGATCAAGCGCCAACTCTGTGCTTAAGTGGTCGTGTGGAATAGCTGTGAAACTAGTGCCTGATAACTGGTTAGCCTTAAACTCTCGGATGGTAGCTAAAGCTTCCACTAAGGCCTGCTGGTAGGCTGCCATCTGATTCCTACCTTCACCACTAGGTGTGGTCACATGTGGGGTTAACTCTCTAGGTATTAAAATTAATACCCTATACTTCAAGACTACTTCCCCATCTTTAAACGTATAAGTGTTGACTTTAATGTTGGTGTCGCATCCGAACGCTCGAAGCAAGGCTCGTAGTTGCTCGGTCAACTCCCCATGGTATTGATCCAGCCTCTCATGCTTTACCCACTCCGTTCTTCCGGAACCTCCGCCGTTCATGATCACTGATCACAAATAACATAAATATTATGATTAGATCCTCATAAAGATTCAACATACTGGAAATATAACCAGTGTATTCTCAAGTGAATACCTATCATAGTTCCAGTGAATTCTTTATTGGTACGTTCTAAAACCCGACAGGGTATATCCCTTTACTAGGTTTCCAACCTAAGGTCAAAGCAATTGCTCTGATAGGGAGATACTATAACATCCCAGTGTTTGGGAAGTCATAAGGATCTAAATATGATATATGCATTCGCAAAGCATGCATCTAAAAGTACGGGAAATTTTGGCGCGAAAGTTTAAACGAATCAAAGTGACCAAAGTTTCACTTGACATGATGAAATAGGTCTAGTTCATCTAGTCATGAGTACTTTTGGAGTGATCTTTATAACATCACATCTCTACAAATCAAATCATTTGGTTACACAAACCATAAATTGGTTTTGACTAAAACAAATTCTCAACAATTTTAATCACAAGTCTTTAAATGACTTGGGATAATTCACTAGGTATCCAGAACTCAAAGAGGGGTGAGTATCCAAATCACATATCAGATGATCATATTTCCACCAATCAGTAATACATCATTGAACCATCTCATCAACAGAGATGTGATCCTCTATAAAACAACAACTCCCTAAGTTATCAATTAATTTCCACAAGTTAGAAATGCTTGATGGAATAATCTCATCAACAAATATTCTAGGTTTTGTAAAACAATAACTCTTTAAGTTATCAACCATTCACACAACATCTTTCCAAATTATTTAGTACCTACTAAGTGAACCTTCACAAATAAATAACAGAGGTGCAAAAGAACACCAAAGATACAAACAAGTGTTAACCCAAAACCCAAAAATGGGAAATGAATTAATAATTGTAATAACATATTTATCGAATATGTACATAACTCCTCAACCATAAAAGGAGTATCAACAAGAAGAAATAAATCTTCTTCAACTAATAATAAACCTTGATCATTACATATGATATTCCCAAACCTCTATATCTGCATTAAGAATAACAAAGTTAATAAAGTGATGAATATAAAGTAGATCATGACACCTGGGAGAACAAATAACAACTTTGACATAAGTCCTTAAACCTCAATAACGTTCACATGTTCATTGTCTCAATCCTTTTATACAAGTGAACATATGAAATCTCAACACCTCAATGAACCATTGGATCCACTTCCTATTAATCCATCAGTCCATAAGCATTTCACACCTCTACTCAAATTCAAACCATCACTGAACCACTAAAGTATCTTTGCATACAACTAAGGAATAACAAGATATAACCTCTATTAGAGGAATTGAATTGATAACTAAGTAAATAAATCCTATATGATATAATTACATATCATTTCAGAAATAAAATAAGAAGTATATGGAAGGATAATAAAAGCATGAACTAACTCTTAATCTAGATCTTGTTATGTTGTCAAGACCATCCTATCTTGTTTCCCAATCTTCTCTAAGTCATTCTACAAGTGAAGCAACCACAAGAAGAGAGGAACCACCACCAGAAGATCTACAAGAAGATTATTTAGAGTGTGCTAGAAGTGCTACTCTAAGCTACTATAAGAATACTTGGAAACTCTTATATAGTGATCTGATCTTATTAACCTCTTGAAACAGTATGATATTACAATGTTAGTGCTATATAGAAGTACTTTGGTAACAAGACTAATTACCTTGTTAACAGATCACTTTTGTATACTCAAACAATTGAGTGTCATACACAAACAAACAGAAGGTTGAATAACCTAGTACATCTCAGTCTCTTGTATATGAAAAGTAATTTGGGGACAAGCCTTGCAAACTTGTCAACAGATTCTTCTTATATGATTAAGGCTAACTGATGACATAAACTACACCTACACTTCTTTTATCATTAACCAATAGAAAGAATAACACTAAGGAAACAAGAAACCACAATATAATCATCTAAGTAAAATCTTTGCTTGGAATAACTGTTTGTTCTCACCACAAGGGTGAAATAGTTGAAGATTGAATCCAAGAGATGATATTACTTGCAATTGATACAAGGTGAAAACAGAAGACTAGTGGCAATCAGAGTGAAGAACATCAAGCAATAGAAGACCATAAGAAGCAACATTGCCTCAGCAAGAGATCATAAGAAATTATCCAGTGAATCATTAGGATATATTAGATACCCAATAACCTATGTCAAACTCATATGAAATGAGGAACACATAGTAATCACTTTAATAGAAACAATTATCAAGTATGAAATAATAACCAACCATTTCATCCACATGTCTTGATATGTGGAGTTTAATGGTAACAAGCTTAATATCTTGTTTTTCATATCCTTCTCATCCATAAAACAAATGGATAATAACAAAAATTAAACCATACACCCACATGTAAATGATGACATGTTCTAAATAAAATATAGGATGAAATCCCCATTGGAATCTATGTGGAAAACAAGAAAATAAGATCGCAAAACCATACATGTTTTCCACTTGATCAAGTGTTAAAAAAAATAGCAAACATAGAATATACATACCTCAGTGAAATATCAACCAAACTTTCTAAGAGTTTCAAATATGAACATGACAAAGTCACACAAAGGAAAGCAAGTCCATTTGATATCCAACAACATTTGGTATGTCATGGAATAACATTTCCTATTTCTTGATTTTGCTACTATGCATAAAAAAAATAAAAAAAAAATCAAACACTAAAAAGTAGTTTTACCAATTGTTTCCTAAATGACTTATACCTAAAAATTATCAATGGAAAACATACCATGATACCCATAACATGTAGTGGTGCTGCTTTCATGACATAATGTACACCAAGTATATTTTATTTCATACGACATTTAAATAGAGAGAAAATAACAAATATCACTTAAAATTGAGCACCTAAGAAAAAATACAAGTATTTTTCAAATCCACCAAAACAAAACATGGTGGGGTGTAAAATTTGAGAAGGAATTCAAATATGAATTTTAATAATTTTATCTTTACAAGAAAGCCCTGAAAACAGTGTTTCTTTCTCAGTTTTAAAGACAGAAGGACCTAGTTGTTAAAAGTAGAAACTATAGGGGGTTATCGAAATTTGGAATTTCTTTTTCCTCTTCTTCTTCCTCTGCCAGAAGGCAGAGGAGAAGGGACGCCGTGGCGCGGCCACTGCCACCTCCTGCTTGCCTGCTTCCTCTCGCGGATAAGAAGGCCGAGGTCGCCGTGCCTAACTTCCTCTCTACCTCCTCACTCCCTCGCACTCTATCTCTCTCTGTTGCCTCCCTGTGAGGAAACCCTAACTCTAACTCATACGGCCACCACACGCCGCCGTCGACTCCGGTCACCTCGGGAGGATTGGAGACCACCATTAGAACCGCCATCCTCTATTCCCTCGCCTCGTCGAACCACGTTTGCGGGGATGACCGGAGGAGGCCGAATCGGGCCATCTCCTTCAACTCCGGCCGCCGGCCAATCTTGGACCTCGCCGGCGATTCCGACCGCGCCTGGACTCACCGACACCTCCATCAAGCTCGGGGTAATCTCCTGGTGCTTGGGCACCCTTCCGTTTCCTTTATCATTTCCATAAATGTCGTAACGCCGCCGAACGCCGCCGTCCGCCGTGTTCAAGCTCACCGGCGATGTTCCGGTGACCATATGGTCAAACCGGTACCACCGTTGCGTTCGTGAGGCTTCCCTCTACATCTCTGTACCGAATAATTTCATCAATTTGAACCTCAACTCTCGATTGGAAAAACCACAGTGAAAATCCCCTCCCGTGGTGATGTCACCCTGACGTCAGCATGACGTCAGGAGCATTATCCTGTTCTTTTTTCTTTTTATTAAATCATATATGACAGGTGGGTCCCACCTGTCAATTCAAATAATAACAGAATATAATTAAACTTGTTAATTCAATATCTTTAATTCTGTTAATCAGAAAAATAAAACCAATATACCAAACTGATTAGAAAAATATAATCTAAATGATTATCAACTTTTCAAAAATGTTTGATAAAGTTTTAAAATTAATATTTTCTTTAATTAAATTAAATCATTTAAAATTGAGAAAAATAGGAAATAATTCATAAAATCAAAAAAAATACAAGTTATATATCAAAATGCTCCAAATAATATATACAACTCATCTATGATGTTTCTAAGGTCATTTGACCAAGTATTCATATGTGCAATATTTTCCTAGTCATTTAATTCATTTAAAATTAATAAATTAATAGTTTATTCAAATATTTTCAGAAAGCATTGAATAATATACCAAATTAAAGAGAAAATCATTTCCAATTAAAATATGTCAACATAAAAACATTTTGTTGAACTTATAAACTTGTTATTCTAGGTATAATATAATTTTATAATCGTCTACTATAACCATAAACAACTATCACAAACATTATTTTATTTATTAATAAAACTCATGTTTTCACACCTACAAAAACCTATCATCACTAGTTATTAAGCAAAGTATTATGATGATAGAGTTAGTTGTATTAGTTCCACGTTTTCAAATAAACTGGATGTCATTAGCTCTATTTTTTTAACATAAAATCAAACATGTGTATTATCTTGTCAACAGTTGTTTGCCACATGTGATTGTTTTCTCGTTTAATCATGTGATAACTATTTATAACCCAAACATCATAACAAATGGTGTGATAAGTAAAACTAAAACCCATGTGAATCTAAACCCAGTAATAACAACATCACCACGAGTAACGAAACAACTCACCTAAAACCTGTGTGATTAACTTATCGTATCGATCATGGCTTACACTTGTAAGCTGGGGTATTTTCCAGGGTATTTCACGATGCATCTCATTACTATGCATATATCATCTTGCCAGTGTTTTCTGTAGTCCTTACCGGGACTACTTTGCTATCTTTCAGATGTTTGGATTTCTCTACGCGACCCTCGAACCCCGAAGACCTGGATTATTATTATGGTTTCAATCTCAGGCAAGTTCATCACTTGCTCATATCCTTTGCAGTACTTCATAACAAACTATTTTCAAAAACCCTATCGTATTATCACCTATTCTCAAAAGAATGCATGATCCTATTTTTATGATAATATGACTACTTGAATGACTACCCGAGTGGTAGTGTTCTATATGGTGGGCGGATGGAACCATGGTAAGATGAATAGGTCAAAGGAAGGTTCCATCTGCACGGGAACGTATTACCTAGGAACTAATCACAAATGCCGTCGGAACTCGGTGCGCCGTAAATTCGCGTTGACCATGGATCTTCTATGGTGGGAGTAAGTCAGCCGTGATACTTTTCTCGTTCGCATGTCAACGGACTGCCAGAGAGGTACGCTGTAGGTCTTGCAAGACTACATGCACATGGGTGGGAGCCCTTACGTCCCACGGACTCTGCGGGTCTATGAGTGTCTGCCAAGGGCGCGTAGATCTCCATCGTGAGGGGTGGAATCAGGCGTTCAACCTGCTGGCAGAAATGGGTGGGCATGCGTTGTGCGGAGAAGCACGGTTTGGCTTGGACCAACTACCGGGCCCCACACCTGAGTGGGCGTGGATAGGAACGATCGCCTGGTTGTGCAACATGGTCTTGGTCGTCCATGGGTAAAGTAACGCACCTCTGCAGAGTGTAAAAGGATGTGGCATGTTACCCCCTGTTCCGGGAAGGAACTGCGAACGCTGCAGGAAAGGCAACTCCATGAAGTTCTAGCTCCTGTGATGGTCTGGCGGGCATAGTTTTCAGAATTAAAAGCAATCTCTTGAAGAAAGTTTTACAAAACCTTGCATTAGCTTATGACTCTTTCGAGTCTAAAGCTGTAGTTAGTGCATCAACCACCTACTATATATCATGAACTTGCTGAGTAACGCTCGTTACTCATTCTATCCCGTTTGATCCCCTGCTTAGAGTTGAAGCCTATTGAAGTCGTCATCGTGAAGCTATCACTACCTCATGAGGCTAGGTGGAGGGATCTACTACTTAGTCCGTAAAGCATCGTCATCAACAACGCTGGTGGAGGAGAAGCTATCAAGATGTAGGTAGAGACCATTGTTGAACTTAGCAGTTACAAGCCATAGATTAGGGCTGACATCAGCCGTAGTGGATTAGTTCTGAGCTAGAGTTCTTCTACGGCTTGGAGCTTCGAATTGCTTCTTCTGATTTTCATTTGCAGGAGATCTTCTTGATTCATCAAAGAGATTCTCAAGATTTTGTAATGAAGTTTGTATCCTATAGCTTTGCTTGGTCCCGCTGTGTTTCTGTTGTACCACTCTGAGAGATGTAATATTCACGGATAAGTCCTTCTGTGAGTATTATGTCACCGACTTGCGCACTACACATGCAGTGGTGTGCTGGGTCACCACAGATTTTCTGTAATGAAGATGTTGTTTTCCTAATTGAAAACATTCCTTTACCAAAGTACTTTACTTTTTTTCATAACCAAATAATTTATATAACACTTTATTATTTTGTTGATTGACATAATACCTAGAAAACAAATAACCAACTTTTATCCATTTGAGATTAATAATGATAGTGACATAATTTCTTGGAGACAAGGTGAAATATTTGAGATAGTAACTCTGAGATTTTTAATTATCATAATCGTTTTCAAAATGGTAGTTGAGTTGAATACATGTTTGGTAAAGATGTTTGCTAAGAAAATATTTTATTCATATGAGGAAACATATGTTTTATTTTAGAGACAACTTTAGGGTTTATGGAATTAAGGCAATATTGGATTGGTAAACTCAATTTCATTGAATTATGTATTATTCCCTTTTGTTTCTTGCTTCTCATTTGGTTCTTGGTGACTTGTATAACATGAAAACAAAAAGTTTCAAATTTTTGTGATTTTTGAGTTTTTCCAAAAATCAGGGATGTTACAATGTGTATGGCACATGATACTAAAATTGGTTAGTGCATTTGGATGCAGGAAGACAGAGTTGCTGCAGTTTCATTGATGTCAAGCATGGCTGATACAGTAAAAGGTCATGCAGTTGTGATAAGCTATTTCGCTCCTTCTTACTCCCACTAATCCAAGCATCTGACTAAAATAAATCTTGCCATGATATCCGATAGTATAAATCATTTGCAAAATGTAATTTCAGGGGCAAGTGTCTGAAGCCAAAGAACCTGAGTTGTTTTTCCTAGTATTCAAGTCATTGATCATATTAAAGGTATAATTACCGTGCTGTGCACTTCATTTACCAAAATATTAATTAAGGAAGGGATGCATACTTGTATATTAATGCTGGATTTTCTTTGGGATGGGGAAGAACACAAGGGATGGAGCCACAGAACGCACAAGGGATGGGATGGGGAAGAACACCCGGGCGTTGGGCTTAAAAGAGGGGAGCTGACCTGGGTTTGGCGTGGGCGTGGGCGACGGCGGCGTGGGTGATGACGGCCGGCGTGGACGATGATGATGAGAGGGACGACGCGCGGCGTGCTCCCGCTCCTCCTCCCCTACTTCTCCCGCTCCTCCTCCCCTGCTGCTCCTGCTCCTCCTCCTGCTGCTGCTCCCGCTCCTCCTCCTGCTGCTCGACAACGACGACGGCGGCGTGCGATGAGAGAGACGACAGCGGTGTGCGGTTTAGGGATCGAGAGGAAGTGTGCGGGCGCGCAAGATCTAGAGAGAAGGAATTAAATGTGCGGGCTGGGAGGTTAGCAGAGCGAGGACTTACAGGCGCACAACGAGTGATATGCGCCTGCGCTACCCTTACCCCAGGCGAACAACCTACAAAATGCGCCTGCGCTAAACTTTTAGAACCGGTTTGTATCACAACCTGGCTGGGTCGGCCCTTGAATCAGCATACTCATGTGTATGTACTTCCTCTTCAGACACAGCCACGGGGGGAGGTTGTACATCCATACAAACACGGGTCAGGTGCTATGTTTGCTGCTCTGGTTGCCAAACGGATTGAGACCGTCGGTGCTCGCACCAAGCCTGATGTTCCTTGGGTCGTTCCCGAATTCTTCATCGAATGCGTCTAATGCTTTCCACTGACGTGCATCCGAAGGGTGTGTTAGCACTGGTTTTTCAACACGTTCTGGATCGCTCAGCACCGCCTTCTTTTTGTCCTCGTGCCAGCGCATGAGCTTTGCTTCCTTGGGGTCCACGAAGTACCGCTGCAGACGGGGAATGAGTGGAAAGTACCACACAACTTTCCTAGGAGCTTTCTTCGTCCCCCTCTTGTAACGATCAGCACCACACACCGGACATTTGATCTGGTCCGCGTGCTCGTTACGATAAATTATGCAGTCACGGACGCAAGCGTGGTATTTTGTGTGCGGTAAATCGAGGGGGCAAACGATTTTCTTGGCCTCCTGTAGACTACTAGCACATGTGTTCCCTTCAGGTAAGTGCGTCTTCAGGTATCGCAGAAGATCGTCCATGCTTGTGTCGGTCCGTCCGTGTTTTGCCTTCATCTCTAGACGATCTGGAGCTACTCTCAAGCGTGACTCCTCCGCCCCGCGAATTGCGTCATACAACGGAGTTGCAGAGTCTATCTCTAGTTGCGTGATCTTAGATTTACGTCTGGCGTCGGTCGACGTATTCTTGAGAAGAAGATCTTGAACATGAGGGTCCCGCACGACTGAAGTTAGCGGAGTGTTCATGTCCTCGTCTTCATGTTGTTGATCACCATGACTCCCTTCTTCTTCATTATAGTCGTCTCCGTCGACAGCCTCTTTGGCCTCACCATTGCCATGTTCAGACTCCTCCTGATCATCTTTCACATGTCGCCGCCCAATTGGTCTCGACGTGATCATCGTCTTCATCATCATCCATCCACTTAGTGTGACCCTCCATGAAACTATACCTGAGCAGGTGCTTCTCCACATTACCAGAATCTGGTTTGAACAAAGACCCCAGCTTGCATTTCTGACACGGACACTCTATCTCGGTGCGGTTGTTTCGATGCATCTCAGTCGTCGCGCGTCGCACGTACCTATGCACCACGCTTGTCCTCATCACAATGACCATTGCTACAAAATGCAAGAGAGAGAGGTTTCATTAACTAGATCTGGTTTTCACGGAAAATTTTGGCATGACCTTCCTACAAAAGGTGTAACGCGGAGCGCCGGAAATTTGCCGAAAAGGAAATGAATCAACATTTCGGCAAAACATTGGCAACTCATCCTCATGGCAACACAATAAAATAAAAAAGAGAACGAATTCTCATCCACCGACCAATCCCATGCACCTATTAAGATGACACACAATGCAAAATATATAGACGCGATGACGACGTCGAAGATCATCGGAGAGACGACCGATAAGAGAGTGATAGATCTAGAAGTAGCTAGTGGTGCATTTGTGGTGAGATATAGTGTCCGGTTAGTAGATCTAGTGGAGAGATTTGGAAGAGGGAAAGTGGGGTAGCATACTAGCTAAAATATAACAAACATGATTGGTTAAATTAGCTAAAATGGTGGAGGGGTGTGGGGGATTGAGCTAGGAGCACTAATGGCTCGAGTTTGGACTAGTGAGTGAGTGAGTGGGGTGGATAGGGGTGGTGGTGGGTGGCTGGCCGCACTTATTGAGGACAAAGATTACCCCAGGCGAATAGGGCACGGGATGCGCCTGCGCTAAGGGGTGCCACACCAGGCGTTTCTTTATCCCAGGCGAACAGAGATGTCGTGCGCCTGCGCTAATGGGAGCTACCCCAGTCCACTTTTTACCCCAGGCGCTTCGGCCCAAGTTCGCCTGGGGTATTTGTTATACAGCAGGCGAACCGTTATGCTATTCGCCTGGGGTAAAGGAAGAGTGCCAGGGGCGGCGGTGGTAGCCCTGCCACACTTTACCCCAGGCGCTGCTGAGTTTGGTTCGCCTGGGGCAACAGGCTTACGCCAGGCGCGCCGTTTACATGTTCGCCTGCGATAATTAGCCCAGGCGCATGGGTTTTCGTGTTCGCCTGTGGTAGGATATGCTGCTATAAGCAAATCTCTAGTAGTGTAGAGTTTTCAATTCCTAAGAAAAGTTTAGAGAACCCGGCATTAGATTTGTTTAATTATGTATTGGCCTCTTTGATTCATAAAAGGTTATTTTGGAGAATGTTGTTCGTTATGAATTTTTAAAGAAGAAATTAAGCCCAACTTTCGTCAATGAAACCTGAAAAGAAGTTTACTTTTTGTTCTAAAACTTTTGTTTGGTAAACTTTCGTCAATGAACCTCGGACTCATGAAAATGTTCACATCCCATCTGATCCGAGAGAAACAATGGCGTGGACACTATTGCTTGGCGGAGCTCAGGAGATGAGCACGCTTTCCTTGGCCGAGGCCGTGCTGCGCAAGCATCTTAAGGTCAAATGCCTTGGCCTTGCATCCATGGAGCGGACTATTGCCCATACCCGCTCCCGTGCCTTGTGGCTCAAGGAAGGTGACGCCAACACCTCTTTCTTCCATCTACATGCTGCATGCTGTCGGAAGAAGAATGCGATCCGTCGCTTACGGGGGCCGGAGGGCACGGTGACGGCCCAAGTGGATTTGCTTAAGGTGGCTTTCGAATTCTTCGACGCCCAACTGGGCTCTGTGGATGTTCGAACATGGAAAGTCAATATAGAGGCTCTGGGGCTTCCTGTGCTTGAGCTTTCGGAGCTTGAGGTGCCGTGGTTGGTGGAAGAGGTGTGGGATATTATCAAGGGGATGCCGGCGGATAAAACGCCGGGCCCGGATGGGTTCTCGATAAACTTCTATCAGAAGTGTTGGGATATTGTCAAAAAAGAAGTGGTGGATGCGGTTAATTGTCTTTACTCCTTGAGGGACCGCGGGCTTAATTCGTTGAACCAGGCCCTTATTGTTCTCATTCCCAAGCAAGATGAGGCGGTGGAGATGCGTGAGTTTCAGCCGATTAGCTTGGTGCATAGCTTCGGAAAGATCTTTTCCAAACTTCTGGCCACGAGGCTTAGTAGGCGTATGCCTGAGTTGGTTTCGGTTAATCAGAGCGCTTTCATCAAAGGTAGATCCATCTTGGACAACTTTATGCTTGTCCAAAGTGGGATCCGTTCGCTCCATTGTAGAAAGACGTCTGCCATCTTCCTTAAGATGGATATTGCGAGGGCTTCTGACTCGGTATCTTGGCCCTTCTTGATGGAAGTCCTTAGGGCACGTGGGTTTGGTTTTCTTTGGTGCGAGTGGATTGTGCGGATGCTCGCTTCTTCGAGCTCCAAGGTTTTGGTCAATGGCCATTCTTCGAAGCGTGTGTGGCACCGGAGAGGGCTTCGACAGGGCGACCCTCTCTCCCCATTGTTGTCCGTACTTGTTATGGATGTGTTGGCGGCCCTCTTCCGGGTGGCGGACGAGCATGGACTGTTGCAATACCTTACGGCCGTGGGGATCCCGTACCACCTGTCTCTGTTTGCGGATGACGTTGCTCTTTTGATCAAGCCTACGGCGGCGGAGATTGGCATCTCTACAAGGATTTTTTACCTCTTTGGAGACGCTTCGGGTCTGCGTGCTAATTATTCAAAAAGTTCGGCCACCCTCATCCTTGTGACCATGTGGATGTGGATGAGCTCATTGGTCTTCTCCCGTGTGCTGTGGCCACCTTCCCGTGCAAATATCTAGGGTTGCCACTATCCACCACGAGCTTGTCCAAACAGCAACTGCAACCGTATGTTGACCGCCTGGTTTCTAAGCTTCCTACGTGTAAGGGCTCCCTCCTGGATGTCTAGGGACGCCTTATCCTGGTGAGTGTTGTCCTGTCCGCCATGTCGATCTATATCATGATGGCACTTGACCTGCCTAAGTGGATGATCGAGGCTTTCGATCAAGTCTTCAGAGCATTCTTTTGGTGTGGGAAGGAGAAAGTGAGCGGCGGAAAGTGCCCTCTCGCTTGGAATGTGGTCTGCACACCGAAACGCTTTGGGGGTCTTGGGATTCGGAACCTACACATTCTCAATAATGCTCTACGCATGAAGTGGATTTGGGCTAGCCGTGTGTCAGTGGACAGGCCATGGCAACTTGCTAACCTCAGCAAAACCATGTTTCTTGCTTCTACGACCGTGGACCTCGGGGATGGGTCATGTTGTCTTTTTTGGCAGGAATCAGAACGTGGCCATGATTGCGCCGCTCATTCTCGTACATGGATGCCAAGTTTCAATCCACGCGCCTTGTGGCGGATGGGTTGCCGAATCATGGGTGGATCCGGGATCTCTCTAGTGGCCTTTCGACCCTGGCCCTTGTGCAGTTTACTAGACTATGGCAGGCGATCTCGGGGATCATCCTGGTGCCGGGAGTGGCGGATTGCTTCAAGTGGATTTGGACGGCCTGTAATTATTTTTCGGCTAAATCAGCTTATTTGGCGTATTTTGAGGGCCGCACAGTTTGGCCTTTGTGGGAGCCGATTTGGAGCTGCAAAGCTCCTCTCAAGTACAAAGTTTTTGCGTGGAAGGCGGCGTGGGACCATTGTTGGACGGCGGATCGGCTCAAGCGGTATGGGCTATCTATCAACGATACCTGTGCGTTGTGTCTGCAGGAGGTGGAAACAATCGAGCACTTGCTCCTTTCTTGCTCTTTCTCTCGTGTTGTCTGGTTTCAGGTTCTCACGGGTATGCATAGGCCAGAGTTGGCTCCAGCGGCGGGTGTCGAGCTGCTACCTTGGTGGATGTCACTTGCCAGCTATTGGCCCAAGTGCTTGGCGCCAAAGATCAGGGCCCTTACCTTGCTGATCTTCCGCTCGATCTGGTTGGAGAGGAACGCGAGAGTTTTCAAGAATAAGTCCAAGTCGGTTTCGGTATTACTTGTTGGGATTATGGCCGAGGCCGAGAGGTGGTAAATCGCGGGTCTGTTGTGAGTAGTTTAGCCTTCCTACTGAAATATCATCGTCCGTTTTGGTAATCATATGACAACATAACCATTTGATCTAATGTTTGTTCAATGGATGAAAATGCCCAGGTTATTAGGTTCACTAATTTTTATGGGGCACGTGTTCGTTTTGTATGAAAAGTGCAAGGAGAGAGGAATCCAGGGACTGCAATATGCAGGAGCGGAGGCCCCGGTGTGTTGGAACGCGTAGAGATAAACGAAAACTTTTTCCTACGCGGTACTTCCAAGATCTAGCCGAGGTAGAAGGCCACGATGATTACCACTAGACGCGCGGTTGCGGATTATCGGTGAAGCACGTCGGGGCAGTGCAGTCCCACGATCCGGTCCGGCCGATCCAATCCCTCGAACGTCGAAGTGCTGAACGTACAGCACCTCTGCCGGTATCCACACGTACGAGGAGGAGCTCCGACGGCGGACTGTTAGGTCCGGTGCGGCAGCTGGACTGAGTGGGGCTAGGGTTCCCAACGCATGGGAGAGTGGACTAACGTGCCCGCTGGGCAACCTGCGCCCCTCTTTATATAGCGTATGGTAATGGGCTGCACAACACTTGTGGCCCATTCCCTCTGTGAGTCCGACTCACTAACTCAGTCCATTTTCGGTTCGGGTCCAACCCAACCAATACTTGCTCCCGCTCTTAAGTGTGCGACCCTGTAGGCTCATGGCGATTTGGACACGATTGGAGTCCAACTCCCAATCGATCAATCGGTAGCGGTTCCTAGCAGAACGTGCCGACTCCCAAGTACCATTGAGTCATGACGACATACCTTTCAATGTGATATTCATCTTAGTCCCTTTTGCCTCACGATATACCTTGTCGAACTATAGGCGATTTATCGTCATCCCTTTAATAGTTCAACTCTCTTCTCGATCCGTGATATGTGATTCACCTGACTAACTCTTAGTCAACAGACACAGTTAACACTTAACTGAGTTGCGCATGGCCATACTTCCTGAATCATATCACTCGAGAGGGCCCAGAGAATATCTCTCCATTCGGAGGGGAAAAATCCCATCTTGATTAACCACATCACGCAGCTTGCTTCTCATTCGACCCGAACTCTGCCTTTATAGTTGCCTTGTCACAGAACAACGTTTGACAGAACCTAAGTCGGTGATCCACAACTCGGATTGTGCGACAACCTCAGGTCTAAGGATTACATTGATTGAGACATGCAAATGACGACTTGATCGTTGCATCTCAATGTGGGTCAGTCCGACTTGCTAAACTCTTTAGCCAAGTCCGTGAGCGTTGGAATAGCATCACCATGCCCATGACAAGTGGAACCGAGTCATCAGCCAACTCTCACATTAGTCTAGAGTGTGTGTCCAGCACAACCTTAATGACTAAGGACAATTTAGTATGAACAACATGAATACATAGTTCCACAATCGAATCACATATTCAATGATATATATCAGATGTTCAAAACAAGGACAACTTAATAACTTTATGAATACAGTGGGAATTACATCATACATGATTGCCTCTAGGGCATATTCCCAACAGTCTCACACTTGCACTAGAGTCAATCATCCTGGCATCATATGCCTAGGCATCTAATGCCCATACCTCTCGTGTGCGCCTCATGCTTAGGCTGTGGTAGCGCCTTTGTCAACGGATCTGCAATGTTTGCATCCGTGTGTAATTTGCATAACTTGATATCACCTTGTTCGACAAACTGGCGAATGAGGTGGTACCGCATGAGTATATGTTTGTTCTTCTGGTGTTGTCTAGGTTCCTTGGCTTGTGCGATAGCACCATTGTTGTCACAATATACGTTCAATGGATTGGACGCGCCCTGAACCACACCAAGATCTATCAGGAGGTTCCTGATCCAAACAGCTTCCTTTGCCGCCTCTGAGGCAGCAATATACTCAGCCTCTGTTGTAGATGCAGACACCGTATCTTGCTTGGAACTCTTCCAGCTCACAGCTCCTCCGTTCATTACGAACACGTACCCCGATTGCGAACGAGAATCATCTGAGTCGGTGAGATAACTCGCATCCGTGTAACCCTTTACACTGAATTCCTCATCACCTCCATAAACTAGGAACATTTCCTTAGTATTTCTCAAATACTTAAGGATGTTTTTAACCGCTGCCCAGTGGGCTTCGCCAAGGTCAGCCTGGTATCTGCTCGTAACACTTAGAGCATAGGAAACATCTGGCCTAGTACAAATCATGGCATACATGATGGATCCGATTGCCGAAGCATACGGGATCACACTCATCCGACTTCGCTCATCAGTCGTCGAAGGACACTGATTCTTGCTATGTTTTATGCCATGGGACATCGGTAAGAATCCCTTCTTGGACTCTTCCATTTTGAATTTCTTCAAAACCTTGTCCAGATATGTACTCTGACTCAATCCAATGAGCCGCCTGGATCTATCTCTATAGATCCTGATTCCTAATATGTAAGTTGCCTCACCCAAATCCTTCATTGAGAAACTCCTTTCCAATGACTCTTTGGTTTCTTGCAACATCATGACATCATTTCCAATCAGCAATATGTCATCCACATATAAGATTAGAAAGTTTACTTTCCTCCCACTAAACTTCTTGTATAAACAAGAATCATGATCGCTCTTGATGAAGCCAAACGATTTGACTACCTCATCAAAGCAAATGTTCCAACTCCGAGATGCTTGCTTCAACCCATAAATGGATTTCTGAAGTTTACATACTTTGTCAGCGTTAGCGGGATCGACAAAACCTTCGGGCCGTATCATATACACGTCCTCAGTTAAATTTCCATTAAGGAAAGTCGTCTTGACATCCATCTGCTATATCTCATAGTCGAAATAGGCTGCTATGGCTAACATGATCCGAATTGATTTAAGCATCGCTACGGGCGAGAAGGTCTCGTCGTAGTCAACTCCTTGAACTTGTCGGAACCCCTTCGCGACAAGTCGTGCTTTATAGACGGAAATATTTCCATCCATATCAATTTTCTTCTTAAAGACCCATTTGCACTCGACGGGTCTTGCACCGTCAGGCAGATCAACCAAATTCCAAACTTGGTTTTCATCCATGGACTTTAACTCGGATCTCATGGCTCCAAGCCATGACTCGGAATCAGATCCCACCATCGCTTCCGAATAAGTTGCCGGCTCATTACTGTCTAACAGTAAAACATCACGAGCATTTTGTAATCTGGCAGATCTCCGTGGTTCAGGTGCTGTTACCGGTGTAGGTACCACGACCGGCTCAGCCTCCAAGGCCATTGCCGACTCGCCCCTAGCCGGTTCCTCTCGAATTTCTTCAAGTTGCACCGTGCTCCCACTGACTTCCCGACTGAGAAACTCTTTCTCAAGGAAGACACCATTCCGAGCGACAAACACTTTGCCCTCTTCCCGGTTGTAGAAGTAGTACCCCAAGGTTTCCCTCGGATACCCCACGAAAATACACTTATCCGACTTGGGCGTGAGCTTGTCTGACTGAAGTCGCTTGACAAATACCTCACAACCCCAAATCTTAAGAAAAGACAAACTTGGCTTTTTGCCCGTCCACATCTCATGTGGTGTCTTCTCTACTGACTTTGATGGTACTCTGTTTAGTGTGAAAGCTGCAGTTTCTAGACAATAACCCCAAAATGATAAAGGTAGATCTGTCCGACTCATCATTGATCGTACCATGTCCAACAAGGTCCGATTTCTCCGTTCCGATACACCGTTTCTCTGCGGTGTGCCCGGCGGAGTGAGTTGCGGAACTATTCCACAACTCTTTCGATGGTCATCAAACTCATGGCTCATGTACTCGCCTCCACGGTCCGACCGTAGAAACTTTATTTTCTTGCCGAGCTGATTCTGTACCTCACTCTGGAATTCCTTGAACTTTTCAAAGGCTTCCGATTTGTGTTTCATTAAATAGATATATCCATACCTACTCAAATCATCAGTGAAGGTAATGAAGTACTCATAACCACCTCTGGCTGTCGTGCTCATTGGACCACATACATCACTATGCATTAGTTCCAACAAGTCGGACGCCCTTTCACAACTCCTTGCAAAAGGTGTCTTGGTCATCTTGCCTAGTAGGCATGATTCGCATGTCTCGAATGACTCTAAGTCAAACGAAGTTAGAAGTCCATCATCATGGAGCTTCTTCATGCGCTTCCAACTTATATGACCAAGCCGACAGTGCCAAAAGTAAGTCATATTCAGATCATTTGGTTTCAATCTTTTAACATTTATGTTATAGACCGATTCACTATCAAGATTTAAAATAAGTAACCCGTTCTGAACGGGTGCAAAGCCATGCAACATATCTTTCAAATATAAAGAACAACCATTATTCTTAATATTCGACTCATAACCTTGTCTCATCAAACATGAGGCGGAAATAATGTTTCGACTAAGCGCTGGAACATAATAACAATTATTTAGTTCCAAAATAAATCTTGAAGGTAAATGAAGTTGCATCGTGCCGACTTCCAACGCAGCGACTCTCGCCTTGTTGCCGACCCGAATGTCAACCTCTCCTCTTGCCACGCTCCTAGTTCTTACCAGTCCCTGCAACGAGTTGCATATGTGAATAACTGATCCGGTATCATATACCCAAGAACTATTAGGCGCATCAGCAAGATAAATGTCTATAACATTGCACACAAGCGTACCTGAGTTGGAAGTCACACCTCCACTCTTGGCTCTGTCAGCCAAATACTTGGTGCAGTTCCTCTTCCAGTGGCCATCTTGCTTGCAATAGAAGCAGTTGGCTCCGGCTGTAGGAGAAGGTTTAGTCTTTGAGGGAGCACTCTGGACAGGGCCATGGGTGCTACCTCCTGACTTATCCTTCTTCTTCTTAGTCCAAGAACTCTTCTTGAACTTAGCCTTATTCTGCACCATCAACACTTGACTGGCGCCTTTCTTAATATCAGCCTCTGCCGTTTTGAGCATCCCATGTAATTCAGTGATACTCTTATCCATACCACGCATATGGTAGTTCGAGATGAACAGACCATACGCACTAGGAAGAGAGTTCAGAATTATATCAGTGGCGATCTCTTCGTTAATTGAGAAGCCCAAGCGATCCAAAGACTGTATGTAACCAATCATCTTGATTACATGCGGACTCAGTGGATCGCCGTCTTTCATCTTACAGCCAAGCAAAGCTTGTGAGACTTGATACCTCTCAGTCTTTGCTTGAGCCTGGAACATACTTTTGAGGCTTTCGATCATATTGTAGGCCTCAACATTCTCGAACTGCTGCTGCAAGTCCGGTTCCATGTGTGCAAGCATAAGACAGCTAATCTCCGTAGACTCATCTCTAGTCTTACGGTAGGCATTTGTGACAGCGACAGTCGCATCATCATCAGGCTCTTCTGGAAGTGGAGTTTCTAGAACATGTTCTTTCTTGTCATGTTTGAGGACTATCCTCAGATTGCGATACCAGTTGGTGAAATTAGTTCCATTAAGCTTATCTTTCTCTAGGATTGACCTCAACGCAAACGCGGACAACTGAGGAAGGTTGCTAGGTGCCATTGATCTACAACAGAAAATACGCAAAAACACTTAAGACATGTATTCATAAAAGAGCAAGCATATTAAACGCTTTAATACTTATGCTCCCACTAGAACCAACATCCCTCCGATGGTTGCTAAGTAATTCAAGATCCTAAATAAGCAAGCCGGCTAGTGAGCTTTAGCATCACCGCTAGCCGTCAAGTGATCTAGGTAGGCAACACCTTTGTCGAGACATCGTAGTAGTTTTCATAGACGGGGGTGCCATGAGACTACGGTAGAGACGTGGGGTAACGGGATAGCGTAGTAACACAGAACACGGGATTTTACCCAGGTTCGGTACGTCGCGACAGTACGGCGTACCTACTCCTGCACTTCTCACTAATTGGGACTAAAGCCCGTTTAACAGGGTTACAATGTGAGGGTGTATATCTAGCTACTCGGCGAGGATGAGCTTCTCGGCGAGTTGCGTAGAGCTTCTATGTTGTGCGGTAAAGAACTTGAACCTAACTTGTCTTAATCTCTCTCCCGTCCGGCTTTATATAATAGCCGGGTTAGGGCTTACAGAATCAGAAACCTAGAAGACTACGTTTAACTTGTAACTTGGAAAGCAAGGAATCCGTTTTCTCCTCCAAGCCAGATCACGCGGGCCGTGATCCGGGTTCTTCTAGAATCCGGCTTCTGCGCGTCGGACTACTGGGCCGCCCAATGGACCTAAGCCCATTACCACGTAGGCCACCCTGGTAGTCCGGCTCTTTGTCTACCATCTTCTATACCCCTATTCAGTATATATCCGACAGTAGCCCCCAGGAAGGATCAAAACTCTGATTCTCCGTCTTTCGTCAAATACATTTTGTCCGGGAAATCTTGATTCAGCAGTCTTGATTCTTTCTACTTTCCTTTTGAAGGAGATGGTAACATAAAACTCGGAACTCTGGAAATCCGGCTTTTCTTCTCGCGATCCTTCGCGGAAAAGGAACTTCTGACGTCAGCGTCTTAATCATGCTGACGCAGGCAACGCTCGGTTTCACGCGGGAAACCTCTCAACGTATCTCTGACAGATTCTCACGGGAAACGAGGAGATAGCCATCATTCCCCTGTCATTTCATTTCCCGGATTTTCCGGCGAGTGACACGCGTCGAACATCCAACGGTCGAAAGAGCCGTTGGCACGTATCTAAACGGTTTTCCGGCTATAAATAGCCGTCCTCGTCCTCATCGGAAACTTTCCTCACTCCCTCACTGCCTAAGCCATTGCTGCGAACGCGAGCTCGAGAGCAAGCCCTGTCCCGTCGCACTCCTCTTAGCACGCCGGAACGTACGCACGCCACCAAGGAGATGGCATCTTCGCCGCCCTCGCCGACCCACGCCGCCATCGACGAGCTTCTTGGCGACCTAGATCCACAACTAGGGTCGCCCAAGCGTGCCGGCGGCGAGCCGGAGAAGACCGCGGCCTCCGCGGCGGGCGGAGAAAACACTTCCGCCGCCGCGGACGTAGCAGGATCGAGTGCCGCGACAACCCCGCCGTTTGCACCTGAAACGGCGGAGGAAAAGATCGAGCTCCTGGGCGACAAACTCGCTGCCGCGGAGGCCGCCGCCGCCGCCGCCGCCGGAGCGGACGAGGAAGCGGAATCTACAGGCAACTGGAGTGCCTGCAGTATTCCCCCGGCTCTCCTTCCAAACTTGGAAAAGGAGGGCCTGGTGCTTAAGAAGAAATGGCGGCTTCCGGAAGAAGAAACCGAACCAACGCCGCAGAACGGCGAAAGGGTACTTCTCACTTCCCACCTTTTGCGAGGTATGGGGCTTCCGCCTTCTTCCTTCTTCCTCCAAGTTCTTTCTCATTACAACATCCAGCCACACAACCTTCCCCCCAATTCCATCCTCTATATGGCCGGCTTCCAGGCCTTGTTCGAAGGCTACTTAGGGTTAGAACCTAGGTTAGATTTCTGGACTTACTGCTTCGGGGTTAAGCGGAACTCTTCGGAGGGCGCACTCCCGACTTGCGGGACCATATCTTTCACTCTTCGGAGATTCCGAGAAGATTGGTTCCCCAAGATAAAAACTTCGGAATCCGTCAAATTTTGGACGGGTTCCTTCTTTTATCACCCCGACGTGCCTTTCCCTAAGGAAGCTGTCGGGGTTCCACCTTTCGTGAACTCTGCCGCAGTTCCCCAGGATAACTAGGGAACGGAAGCCGTCCAGGTTCTGCCGCCAGATCTACTAAAGATCAAGCGGCGCATCGCCAAGCTCACCTCCATGGATCCGCCTCTAACCGGCATGGACACGGTTCTATGCTGGCTGATTAGGCGAATCCAGCCACTAGCCAACCACAGCGGCCGTCTCCTGTGCGAATACACGGGAGTCAAGGATCCGATGCGGACAACCACCAAGGATTGGCCCGCAAAGGAGCTTCGCCGGCGCATCAACCAATTGGTCACATCACGCGACCAATACGAGGCGAGTCGGCCAATGTACACGGCCGAAAATCCGGTTCCCAAGGTAATTTTTCAATCATTTGGGTATAGTTTTATCTTTTCTCGGATTTTCTAGCTTCTGATTTTGATCTTGTTGGTCCGACAGTTCGCGGATCTTTCAGATTCGGACTTGGTATCCGAGGCTGAGCTGGACGCGCTGCGCACCGCCACTACAGGTGGACGCAAGCGGAAGAAGATAACTTCCTCGGAAGAAATTATCGATCTTGACGGAATCCCCGTCGCCACTTCCAGGTTATTTCTTCTGGAGTTTTCTTTCATGGGAACTTTTTTCATCCATCTTCGGTGTTTTAACCTTTTCCGGGTTTTCTGTTTTTAGCCTGCAGCCCTCCAACCTGAAGCCGAAGAAGCTGAAGAAACACAAGGTTTCTTCCAGCCGAGGCAGCCAACCTTCTCCCGCCGTCGCCCCGGACACGCCACGCACAATGGCGGAAGAGCCTACTGCAGCCCCCACCACCAAGCCCCCGGAGCCCAGCCAGCCCGTTGTGTCCGACACGGACACGAGGGAAAGGGCGGCCCCAGAGGTGGGAAAATTTTCTCGGACTTTCGACGAGGAAATTCCCACCTTTGACAAGGATTTCAAAGCTATCAACGAAGGCTTGGACGCAGCCGGGAATCTCTTTGCGGAATACGCAAAAGAGTTCAAAGAAAACTTGGCAGGTTTGCAGCGCATGAGCCAGGTATATAACTCTAGCCCCCAAGCATTAAACAAAATGCATGCTTTTTGCTTTGATGTTTTTTGCAGTCATTCTTCTCCTTGCTATGCTTCAGCAAACCTCCGAAGCCATTAACATGGAAGTTTTCAAGAAACTTACCATCAAGAATAAAGAAGTTAGAAGTCTTCTTTCTATTCTTGAATAAAGGGAGGCAGAGCTGGAATCATCTAAGCTCGCACTGTCGGAAACACAAGGTAAGCATTTTCCTTCTGAAATTTCCGATTCAATCATTTGCCTAAGTTTTTTCCGAGAAGCTGGCTAACTCGGATTTTTTTCTTGCTTTTCAGCTGCATTAGCTCAGGCTAAACAAGCAGCGGAAGATTCTGGCAATGCTGAAATTCTCCGCAAGGAGAATGTTGAGCTTCACAAGAACCTTGTGAAAGCACAACAAGACCTGGAAGCCAGCAACATGGCCCTTGGAATTTCTAATTCCAAGGCTTCCGAACAGGCGGAGAAGGACAAATCCACCATTCAGGATTTGACTGACGCTCTGAACCTTCGCCTGGAGGAAGTTTCTGAGATCGACAAGCTCATCGGTAAACCTCTGACTCGTTTATCATCTTTCCATGTTTTGCTTTCTCTGTTTTTCCATCTAACCCTTTTGGGTGTTTTATTGGAAAAAAACAGGAGATACCCCAGATGGCACTCGGGTTGCAGGCATCCGAGCTTTCGGGGAGACATGGACTTTGATCAAGGCTGCTGCAACGCAGCTGGTAGACAAGTTTCTTCCCGAAAAATCTGGGGAATGCTCGGAGGTTGAAAAACTTCCGGGTGCCATCATGGAGGTGGCGGAGTCCAAGGAGTCCCTTCTTCGCTCCGCTGCACGGGGTGGTGCGCGCATGGCTCTCGGCCTTATGCGCATGCACTACCCCACTGCCAAATCCTGGCGCGTGGCGTCCGGTGTCCCTCAAGGATACACGGATATTCAGCGAAACACCATCTTTGGTGAAGTCAAAGGCCACGCCACCCAGATTGCCTCCATGGTGAATATCTCCGTCAACTATCCAGAAGAGGAGATTCCTCCGATCCCCGAAGACGAAAGCAGCGAGGAGGAGTCAGATGCTTGAAGGGTTATCTTGAACCTGGATAGCAAAAGTAGACAATAGGAGCATTACCATTCTTTCAATGTAATCCAAAATGTAATGCTTCTTTTTGTATGAATGAAACTTCCGTCTTTTGCAGTTTAAATTATGAAATTCTTTGCAAGTTTTTTGGATTTTATTATTCCTTTATCTTCTAAGTTCTCTGGTGTATATGCTTTAACTGTCCTTAGTGTTTGAAATGGCTCAAATAGCAATATGAATCTTCATGCCGAGTAACTGGGGACGAACCAAGCAGTTTTGAAACTCGGAAACATGGACTATGCTAAAGGCATTTTTACTAACTAGTTCCAGTAACCCAACACACACACAATCAGATAAGACTTAGAGAAAACAAGGAAAGTTTTAAGTGAAACTTGGGCACGCAGGCAATTCAAGTTTCCCTTAGCCGTTAACAGGCTGAAAAATCATTCAGTTTTGTAACGCCGAGTACGTAAGCACAATTTGGGTTAACGTTGAGAAATTTGTAAGATCATTGGGAAATAGATGAGGCGGAAACACTTTGAACTTATAAATAATATGGATGACCGCATTCCGACAACTTTATTTCATGATCTCAAAAGATGTTTACATAGAATTGAACTAAGTACGGAAAGGTACATAACTTGCTAGACGTTCCCAGGCTTCCGCAATCCTCTTGACTTTGTCGAATTTTTTCAGCAGCTTGTAGAGTGGTAAGGTTTTAGCCCCCAGCCAACTAATAAATCTGTTGACGGCAGCGGCGGAACCCGTCAATCTTTGGACATCTTTTACACATGTAGGTTTGAGATGTTCAAGATTGCCTTGATCTTTTCCGGGTTAACTTCTATTCCTCTGTGGGAAACAATGAAACCCAGAAGTTTTCCTGAGGGAACCCCGAATACGCACTTAGATGGATTCAACTTCATCTTGTAAGTGCGTAAGTTCTCGAAAGTTTCTCGCAAATCCTCAAGGAGTGTATCTTTTTCCTTGGTTACGACGGCGATATCGTCCACATAAACATGAACGTTTCTACCAATCTGACTATGCAAACAGCGTTGCATGCAACGCTGGTAGGTTGCACCTGCGTTCTTCAGGCCAAAAGGCATGGTTACGTAATAGTACGTCCCATATGGGGTTATAAAAGAAGTCTTGATTTGATCTTCCTTTTTCATGCGTATTTGGTGGTACCCGGAGTATGCATCCAAAAAGCATAAAAGCTCGGAGCCTGCAGTGGCATCTATTATTTGATCGATTCGCGGTAATGCGAACCTATCTTTCGGACACAACTTGTTCAATCCTGTGTAATCTATACACATTCTAAGAGCAGTGGTGTCTTTCTTCGGTACTAATACCGGATTTGCGGACCAATCAGTATGGATTACTTCCTTGATGAAATCCGCTGCTAAAAGCCGGATAATTTCCTTGCCAATAGCCTTCCGTCTTCTTCCGTCAAATCGACGGAGACCTTGTTTGACGGGTTTTGATCCAGGAATAACCTTGAGTTGGTGCTCAGCAAGTTCCCTGGGTACGCCTGGCATGTCAGCTGGACACCAGGCAAAAATATCCCAGTTCTCACGGAGGAACTTGATGAGATCGCCTTCCTATTTGTCGGTCATCCCAGTCCCTACGATGACAAATTTTGTCGGATCTTTGGGATCTAGGATTACCTGTCTTGTATTCTCGGACGCCTTGAAGCTATCTGTTGGCTTCCGAGTTTCTTTTCCTGCCGGCATTTCTTTCGGCGATACCTCCTTGGCTAATTCCTTCAGTTCCTCCTTTGCTATAACTCTCTGAGCACAAAGGGCGTTTTCTTTCTCCAACTCGTTTGCCAGCTTGAAATCGTTTGCCAGCTTGAAATCACCGGCTATGGTGATTCCTCCTCATTTGGGTCCTGGCATTTTCAGCTTGTTGTAGATATAACAGGATCTTGCCATGAATTTGGCGAAAGCTGGGCGTCCGAGTATTGCGTGATACACACTTTCGAACGGCACTACTTCGAAGGATACTTTTTCCTGCCGGAAGTGATCTTTATCTCCGAAGGTGACATCTAGGGAAATTTCTCCTAGGGATCGTGCTTGCCTGCCAGGAACAATGCCATGGAAGCGTATATTGCTGTAGTTAAGCTGGGACTCGGAGATCTTCAAGTGCTTCAGTGTATCCAGGTACATTATATTAATGCTGGATCCTCCGTCCATCAGCACTCTTCTTAGCCTAGTGTTTTGAACAATAGGGCTGAGAACAAGAGCTTGTGTGCCGGGTTCAGGGATATTTCCGGGATGATCAGACTGATCCCAGACTATTGGCGTGTTGGAGTACTTCAAGAATTTCGGGATCGCAGGAATAACCGCGTTTATTTCCCGAAGTGTTCTTTTGGCCACCTTCGCTGACGGGGTTGCTAAGAAAGTTAGCATTGCTTCTCCGTCAACTCTCGGAAATTTGGGTTCGCCCTTTCGCTGTTGTTCCTGGATTTTGTCATCAGTGTCCGATTCACTGTCTTCTTTGTCAGCTTCTGGCTTTTGTTTCGCAGGTTTCCTTTTGGAACCCTTCCCTTTATTTCCGGATCCTGCATTGCCTTTCATATGCTTGTTTAGCCGGCATTGCGCATTTGTGTGGGTTGGTTTCCCAAATTGCGAGTGGTGGACGCAGGGTTCCGACTTAATTCTCTCCCATTCTTCGGGAGTGTAATTGATTGGATCTGGGCTGCGACCTTTCCACTTATTCCCCTTTTCTCCTCCAAAGGCTATATTGACCTCTTTGGGCTTTGTCGTTGATTTCGGAGTTCCTTTTTTGTCAGAACGAGGAGTTTTCTTGGCGAGTATTAGTGACTCGATATTGCCTCCTCTTGCTCTGATATCATCTTCGGCTGCAGCGTGCTCATTAGCGGTTGTAAGCATAGATCCGAGATCTTTGTGCTGTTTAGAACCAACCATGAACAGTACGAGTCCGGGTTTTAGGCCATTGACGAAAGCATGCATTGCTTGTACGTCAGTTACTCCAGAACAACTATTCTTCATTGCAGTCCATCTGGAGATGAAATCCACGTATGGTTCGTCCTCAAATTGGGTGCAACGGTTCAGCTGGTTGATGCTATTTGGGCGTTTGTATGTTCCCCGAAAATGCTGAGTGAATACTCTAGCCATATCATCCCAGCTGTCGACAGTTCTTGATGGTAAACCATTGATCCAATCTCTGGCTCCGTCTAGCAACATTAGGGGAAGAAACTTGACAGCTTCCAGGTCTGTCCCATTGTTGATTTGGACGGCTGTATAATAATCTGAGAGCCAGGTATCCGGGTTTGTGCTACCGGTATATTTTTGGTAGGTTGGACCAACTTTGGCGAAGCCAGAATGCAGGGTTATCCTTCGGATCCTGTCAGTAAAACACTTAGGACCAAAGTATAGATCATCTTTTTCTGCTCTATCAATGTGTGCAGAATATCTTCCGGCTGAATGGACAGAAGGGGATCTGCTCCTTTCTTTTCCATTGTTGCGCGGACGCGCTTTTCCGAGGTTATCTCTATCTCTTCCGAGTTCACGTCCTTTTGGGTTAGGCGGAGTTCTGCTTCTGTGCCTTTCCTTATCCTTAGGAGGTGTCCGGGATCTTTCACGTCTGTGAGGTATATCATATCTTCCAGCTTTTTCAGCTGGGTTTCTCGGAGGTGGCATTATTTTGCCGTCATTCCGGTGTTTATCTTCCCGATCATGTGGTTTATATCCATCTTTCGGGAGATGAGGTCCGATTCTAGACGCTGCGTCCCGGTTATCTGGGTTTTTCCTGTCCTTTCTCGGATCCTCTTTTTTATCCGAATCTCCGGGTTCTTCCGGTCCAGGTGCTCCAGCAGCGCAAGTAGCTGTTTTGCAGAGGGCGGAATTATCATGCAGCCTCCCTGATCGTTCTTGGCCTCGCTGTTGCTGCTGTAATGCTTTTCCTAGGAAAGCATACACCCCTTGGAGTTTTTCCCCATTGGAGTACAGGTCGTTATTTAGGATGGCGAACGCTGCTTCCGCGTTTTCCGCTGCGGTTTTATATATTGGTTCGCCCTTGGCATCTTTGCCGTTTAACTGCTTTTGCCAAGATGGGTTATAGAACCTTTCTTTTGGCGGCAGTTCCTCCGGTCTTGCGATTCCGGGTAACCTAGTAGGTTTTAATGCAGATCTATTCTTTCTCTCGTACTCCTCTATTTCCTCCTTCATGATTTTTATATCATGCTGGGTTTGTTGGAGATGTTGCCGAGATCGGAGTAAATGTTGCTGTTGCCGTTGGAAAGCTTGTCTCCTGGCTTCCAGCATCTCAGGGGGTTCATCTGGTCCCACTGGTGTTTGTAATAGCTCTTGCTCTTCCTGTTCCGTCATTGGCGGAGCAGTGATTTCCTTAGATTTCTTCTCCGCGGGCTTTTCTCTGCTTGCTTTTCCTATTTTCGGGTTTTCTTCAGCTGTATAAGCTAGTTTTTTCTTCCGGAGTTTTTTAGCAGACTTGTGCCTTTTCTTGGAAGAGGGAGGGTTTTTGGCAGGCTCATCCTCTGTCATCTCCTTGACATTAGGGAATATCGGAGAAGTTTCTCCGTCTTCTCTCTCTTCCTCTGGCGGAGGGGTTTTAGGGCTTTCCTGGCTGCCGGCGCCCGTTGTATCAGCTGGTTTTGCCATTAGCACTTCATGGAATCCCTCTTGAAAGGACTTAACCTTTCTTACGAAGGCATCCTCGTCTTCGTCTTCGGAGTCGAAGTTATCCGATCCGGTTTCCGACTCCAACCTCGCCTCAATGGCGGCGAGCACGGACTCTGCTTCCGAGTTCATCGTCTTGTTGACGGATGTCGGATCTTCCGCCTCTGTGACGGGTGTTTGTTCTTCCGTCTCTATGACGGGTAGGTTGTTATCTGCCTCTTGCACAGGATTTCCGTCATCCGTGTTTTCAGCGATTTCGGATTGCACCATGCCGATAAAGTGTGTATCACTTTTTTGTCGGCAATCTGAGCAGAATCCGGCGTCATAGTCGTCTTCGACTGGGAATAGGGCGGGTGGGATAAACTTGCTTCCACCGCAAAACCCCATTGCCTCTGCAGTTAGTCCGATAAAGATGTTAGCAGATCCGATCGGTAACACGCAGGCACTTACCAGGTGGTTTTGCGCCGGTATATAGGATCCTTTGTCGAGGAAGCGCCCGACGTCGTCGTCGAACTCCAAGCTTCCGACAGTGATCGATCTTCCAATTCCGCCAAGTATCCCAGATCGGAATTTCACGCCTGACGTCGTTCGCCCCACGGTGGGCGCCAACTGTCGAGACATCGTAGTAGTTTTCATAGACGGGGGTGCCATGAGACTACGGTAGAGACGTGGGGTAACGGGATAGCGTAGTAACACAGAACACGGGATTTTACCCAGGTTCGGTACGTCGCGACAGTACGGCGTACCTACTCCTGCACTTCTCACTAATTTGGACTAAAGCCCGTTTAACAGGGTTACAATGTGAGGGTGTAGATCTAGCTACTCGGCGAGGATGAGCTTCTCGGCGAGTTGCGTAGAGCTTCTCTGTTGTGCGGTAAAGAACTTGAACCTAACTTGTCTTAATCTCTCTCCCGTCCGGCTTTATATAATAGCCGGGTTAGGGCTTACAGAATCAGAAACCTAGAAGACTACGTTTAACTTGTAACTTGGAAAGCAAGGAATCCGTCTTCTCCTCCAAGCCAGATCACGCGGGCCGTGATCCGGGTTCTTCTAGAATCCGGCTTCTGCGCGTCGGACTACTGGGCCGCCCAATGGACCTAAGCCCATTACCACGTAGGCCACCCTGGTAGTCCGGCTCTTTGTCTACCATCTTCTATACCCCTATTCAGTATATATCCGACAACCTTGCCAATCGTATCTCTATACGACTCCTTTTAGTTGGGTGACATCACATGCCCCGGCTCCCAACCTACCTCGCCCCGAGCCCCACAACCGTTGTGATGGACTCGTCTAGATTACCAAGTGCTTCTGCTTGTAAGAGTCCGACTCAAACCCACCTAACCGGAAAGAATTGGTAGCACCTCAATTTTATGAGCCCACTACCAAGAATGTCCCACTTGTGATGGTGCAGCACTGGCGGGGCGACCGACTAGACCTTCTTTGAGGGATTAAAGGATCTACCAACTATCTAAATAGAGGTAAATAGAGACATAACAATAACACAAATAAAACAATTATAATGTGAAATGGTATGGCTCTCTTCATGGTGATCTCCATCTCCATAAAGCTTGTAAGTCGATTCGTGCCAACTCTTGTCACGTGCCATCTTACTCCATGTAGCCGACTTGTACATCGACTTGCATGCCACCGGGTTCTCCAACAAGCTACACTAGCTAGTAAATGAAAATTTACATAGAGAATCCGACACGCAGGCCGGTATACAATAAAATGACAGCACCTAGGCTCCAGCCGGCTGACAAAAACATGATACGCAGATCATGTATGGATTACACACATCACATGCACATAAGCCATACCATTCACAACTTCCTGCAAAAACAAGTTATGCATAGATACGATATCTACCGGCGTTGTGAACTCGCAACAACATCTAAGGCGCTACGACAGGGCGAAGCCGGCGGTCCGATCATGGATTCCGCCCGACGATTTTCGGAAAACGCAGATCTCATCTGCATTCCGATCATGGATTTCTTCATCGGATAAAACGATTTTACCCGAATCTAATCCGTATTCCGATTCGACCAAACGCTTTGATCTTCGATCACCGCAACTGGATTTATGTGTCACGGTATACCCCGATGGCGGAAACCGACCGGTAGGGGTAAGTTGTTCCACGACCTTAGCAGTATGATCACGGAAAGCTGATCATCCATTAACCCCGAGTACGATTGATCCAATCAACCTTGTACAAAACCGATCTATCTCATAGAACGACCACCAAAACAGCAATTAGATCACATCTAACGCTAACTACATATCTCATATGTACGGATCTCGGGCCTAATACCAGAAGCTACCGCTCTGATACCACTGTTGGAACGCGTAGAGATAAACGAAAACTTTTTCCTACGCGGTACTTCCAAGATCTAGCTGAGGTAGAAGGCCACGATGATTACCACTAGACGCGCGGTTGCGGATTATCGGTGAAGCGCGTCGGGGCAGTGCAGTCCCACGATCCGGTCCGGCCGATCCAATCCCTCGAACGTCGAAGTGCTGAACGTACAACACCTCTGCCGGTATCCACACGTACGAGGAGGAGCTCCGACGGCGGACTGCTAGGTCCGGTGCGGCGGCTGGACTGAGTGGGGCTAGGGTTCCCAACGCATGGGAGAGTGGACTAACGTGCCCGCTGGGCAACCTGCGCCCCTCTTTATATAGTGTATGGTAATGGGCTGCACAACACTTGTGGCCCATTCCCTCTGTGAGTCCGACTCACTAACTCAGTCCATTTCCGGTTCGGGTCCAACCCAACCAATACTTGCTCCCGCTCTTAAGTGTGCGACCCTGCAGGCTCATGGCGATTTGGACACGATTGGAGTCCAACTCCCAATCGATCAATCGGTAGCGGTTCCTAGAAGAACGTGCCGACTCCCAAGTACCATTGAGTCATGACGACATACCTTTCAATGTGATATTCATCTTAGTCCCTTTTGCCTCACGATATACCTTGTCGAACTATAGGCGATTTATCGTCATCCCTTTAATAGTTCAACTCTCTTCTCGATCCGTGATATGTGATTCACCTGACTAACTCTTAGTCAACAGACACAGTTAACACTTAACTGAGTTGCGCATGGCCATACTTCCTGAATCATATCACTCGAGAGGGCCCAGAGAATATCTCTCCATTCGGAGGGGCAAAATCCCATCTTGATTATCCACATCACGCATCTTGCTTCTCATTCGACCCGAACTCTGCCTTTATAGTTGCCTTGTCACAGAACAACGTTTGACAGAACCTAAGTCGGTGATCCACAACTCGGATTGTGCGACAACCTCAGGTCTAAGGATTACATTGATTGAGACATGCAAATGACGACTTGATCATTGCATCTCAATGTGGGTCAGTCCGACTTGCTAAACTCTTTAGCCAAGTCCGTGAGCGTTGGAATAGCATCACCATGCCCATGACAAGTGGAACCGAGTCATCAGCCAACTCTCACATTAGTCTAGGGTGTGTGTCCAGCACAACCTTAATGACTAAGGACAATTTAGTATGAACAACATGAATACATAGTTCCACAATCGAATCACATATTCAATGATATATATCAGATGTTCAAAACAAGGACAACTTAATAACTTTATGAATACAGTGGGAATTACATCATACATGATTGCCTCTAGGGCATATTCCCAACACGGTGAATCCACCGGAGGCTCCGCCCAGGCTCCGGTGGGGTTCCGGTGGGTGCTCCGCTCAAACCCCTCTCTGGAGGAAACGAGCGGACTCAGGAGCGGAAGTTCCGGTGGAGCTCCGGTGGGCGGAACCTCCGCCAATTCCACCGGAGGCTCCGCCATCCTCCAACACATGAGCTGCACGCAAAAGGGGTCCGGTGCGCCTCCGGTGGTACCTCCGCTAAAATGCCTTTCTGTTTGAGAAGAGCGGAGGTTCCACCGGAGCCTCCGGTGGACATCTGGTGGCCTCCCTTGGCCGAGCATAAATGGCCTCCGGTGGGGGCTCCGGTGGAGGCTCTGCCAAACCACTGCTCTATTTGAGAAGAGCGGAGGTTCCACCGGAACCTCCGGTGCACCTCCGGTGGGCGGAACCTCCGCAGAACCCACCGGAGCCTCCGCCCAGTATTCCAGCACTGTGCGAGCTGGTCCGCTGCGCAACTGCGCAATGGAATGAAGACCACCAGAGCCTCCGGTGAAACCACCGGAGCCTCCGGTGCTCCTGACTGCAACGGCCACTTAAATGCAAGGGGTATAAATACCCCTTCCCCTACCTCTTAAATGCTAAGTTTTTTCCATTCTCTCTCCTAGCCATTTGTCATAGGTGACCCTATCGGGTTTCGACTAGGAGATGTCATAGGCGCTGGTGGAATCGTCGGCTTGACAGGGAGGCGATATTTACCCAGGTTCGGGGCCCTCGAAGAGGTAAAACCCTTACTCCTGCCTTCTGCTGATCTGTATTAGACGATTAGATCGATTACAGGTGCTCGAATCGAGAGTAGGTCTCAAGTTTCAAGGCTTTTGTGGTCGTGCGGTAATACTCTGTCCTCTCCTTTGGGGCTCTCCTGGCTTTATATAGATAGCCAGGTCTCGAGTCCAACCCGGAGAGGATACAAACCCTAGTTTGAGTCGGTTACAATCCCTAACTTAGCCCGCAAGTTGATGCGGGTGGGCTTTTCATGGGCCTTCTATAGTACTCCAAGGGCGCTTCCTGTCGGGCCTTGGTTAGAAGGTGTGAGAGGGGGTGTCCTTATTTGTAGGGCCCAGGATCCATGCCTTCGTCAGTAGCCCCCGAGCGTATGCTCGACTGGGATTTAATTTCAGTCGGGTAGACGGTCAGACCTTTTCTTTGATCTCCTCCTAGAAGTTCAGCTCGACAGTTGTTGCCTACGAAGGGTGTGTTCCCTGTTTCATGAATAAAAATACTCGAGTATCGAGCAGCATTAGTGCCAGTTTTTGCGGCTATATTAGCAGAAGGATGTGGCGCAGTGGCTTGGCTCTCCCGAGAGATCAGGGCCAATTAATTGCGACTAGGGCAAAAACACTCCTGGCCTACACAGATTCGAGACCTCCGACTCGAATCCGATGAGGTGATCGTTACGACTGGGCCGTTGTGGACTTATCGAGTCGAACTTAACCTAAGGGGGTACCCGGCGCGTCCGCTAGGATTTTTCTTCGTGTTGTTGACACGGAACTATGCCGGAGGACGCAGCTTTCGAGTGCGATTCCAGGCCCAAAAGAAAGATCTTTTTGGGTCTTACCTTCATATTCGAAGAATATGGCATCCGGATGTGCCTAGTCGGCTGTACAATCCAGGTTTTTGTGATGTGTAAATATCACGCATAAGGTGGGTTCTTTCTACCCGATTAGATTGGTATGAGTTCCGTACGAAAAAAGTTTCGTGTTGGAAATGTTAGTTCCGTATGAAAGAGTTTTCATGTTTTGGAAAATTGTGCCTGTACGAAAGAGTTTTCGTGTATAAGGCATGTTTCTCTTGTCCGAAGAGGCTTTGATTCATGAATTTTTTTATGGAAGAATGTGTTCTATCCGAAGGAATTGACATTCGTGCGAAGATAATTTCGCGTTTGGAATTCCATTCGCAAAAATTTTTCTTTCGGAATGACGAACGCCATGACGTCAAGGCGTGCTCCTCTTCTCCCGATGGGACGTGACGGAGTGGCAGCAGAAATTGGCCCACCTTGTCAGCTTTTTGATCGGGAAACGAGACGTCACTCCCGTTTTTTACGCGAAATGCGTAGTAAATGCGCACGATCTTTTGTTAAGATCGTGGCACGAAACAGCGTACGCCGCCGCTTCGTTTCATCCTTACGCGTGGCAGCCGCAATAGGTGCCACGTTGCGTATCGTACGGCTGAGATTGCTTTACCCCGTATATAAATAAGGGTGTTAGCGCCGCAGTGAAATTTTCCCCGCTCTCAATCTTCGTCTTCCACCTTGCGCTCGTCTTTGCCTTCTCTGTGCTCAAGCTCTCGCTGCGAAAAATGGCCGGTGGAAAGAAACGCGGCGTTGGAACCTCCGCGTCTGGCGAGCCTTCCGCGCCACTCGCCTCTCGCGCCGGCGACTGGCGCACCCCCAACACCACTGCCAAGAGCATCAAGGAGATGCAACAGGAGGGTCTGCTACCGGCGGAGGCGGAGAAGCGCGTCCGTCTGGGGAAGAGGGAAGAGGTACCAAACCCCCACTCGAACGAGCGCGTGGTCTTCGTGGACCACGTGACTCGAGGTCTCTCCTTCCCTCTTCACCCTTTCTTCATTGGGCTGCTGTGTGCATACGGCATACAGCTCCATGATCTTCCCCCGAACGCGGTGCAGCACATCTCGTGCTTCATCGCGCTGTGCGAATGCTATCTTGGCATTCGCCCGCACTGGGCGCTCTGGAAGGCGCTGTTCAAGATCCGGATCTTCCGCGAGAGATCGCGGGTGGAGTCCGAGCCCGGCGAGCCACTTCGCACGGGTGGCTTCGGGATCCAAGCGCGCCAGGAGAATGCCTACTTCCATATGCACTTCATCGACTCCGCCCAAGGCTGGCGGAAGAAGTGGTTCTACGTCGCCGACAACAACTCGAGTGGGCTTGTAGAATTCCACCCATTCGCAGTTCTGGCGAAGCGCAAATCTTGGAGCCATAAGATGTCAGCCGAAGAAGTCGAGACAGTTAAACCTCTACTCGAAAGGGTAGGGGCTCTTCGAGATCAAGCCTCGGGAGTAGTGCTCAATGGACTTCATCTGGCAAGCCTCTTCTTGAAGCGCAGGATTCAGCCTTTGCAGCAGAGGCCTTCCACTATGTGGGAGTACCAAGGCGTAGAAGATCCCAGCCGAGTGAGCCGCGAAGAGCTTTTGAATGTGGAATTCGAGAAAAAGATCGCGGCCATCACTCGACTGAAGGCCGGGGAGCAATTCCCTGATTGCTCAGTCGAGGCTTATTCTGCTTCAAACCCTCCTCCTGCTGCGGTTAGTCTTCTGTCTTCAATTTGCTTTTATTTTTAGAATTTTTGTAGTCGATAAGATCTTTATCGTCTTCTTATCCTTGTAGAGCCTAGCTGTAGCAAATTGCTACCCGCCCGTTGTTGGCGAAGATGCCTCGTGTCTTCAATCAAGCCACCAGGACGGCGCGGTTGGCACCAGCGTGGCCAACGCTTCCTCGAGTTCTGAGCATGACTCCTCAGATGATGTCGAAGACTCGAGTGGCGTCCCGCGAAAGCGCCGTCGGGTGAACGAAGACGAAGTTACCTCCAAGGACAAGTCTTTGGAGGCGTCACCTGGCCCAACTCCAATTTCTGCGACTCCGCTTCAATCTCTTCCTCCTCAGACTCCATTCACAAACGCCTGGAATGCGGATGACTTGGATGAAGACGACGAGGATGACGAGTAAGTTTTTTCCCATATTTTAATTCGATTGAACTCTGTTTATCAGTGCTGACGTTTCTTTGTTCTTTACTGCAGTTTGCAGGCAATCAGCCCGCGTAGATTCGCCGCGACTGTTCCTCCCGAAAAGAGGAACAAAGCGAAGGACGCGGATGAGACTCCTACTGCGGGTACTGTCCAGAACTCTCCCAGGGCAGCGCCTGATGCTGCGACTGCGGAGCGGGATATCCCCAGCTTCGCTGCTAGAACCTCGATCTCGAAGGAGGCGACGGACAGCTCGGCGGATCCCCTCTCCCGCGCCTCCGGACAGGTAAACCTCTATCTCTTTGGCTTTTTCAAACAAATTTTATCGGGTGCACGACAGTGCTCCCGATGGGAGTAGCCCCCGAGGCTGTAGTCGATTGTAAATAATCGGGTACAGGCTCAAAACCTCTTTCTGTTCTCCTTCTATATTTTGTCTTCTTCGGGTGCACGGCAGTGCTCCCGATGGGAGTAGCCCCCGAGGCTGTAGTCGATTGTAAATAATCGGGTACAGGCTCAAACCTCTTTTCTTCTAACTCTTTATCTTCATGCTTTCGCAGTCGCTCGTCGATTCCCTTACGGCGATCGGTCGCCGCGTCGTTCTGGCCGAAACAGATTGCGAGTCACTTCGATCAGAAGTTAGCCGACTCCAATCTGAAGGCGACCTCCTTAAAGGTAAATTTCGTTATCTTCTTGGCTTTCGTGTATCATCCATTCTTGATTTCTGATTAATATCCCCTGTGCAGCTCGAGCCGAATTCGCAGAGTCTGAAAAGACCGAACTTTCAGAGCGGGTAACTGCCCGGGAAGCTGAACTGGCGACTACCCGGCAAGAGCTGGAAGCTTCCCGCAAGCAATCGGAGGAACTCCATACGAAGCTTGCGGAGTCGCGGAAGGCCGTGAAGGAGTTGCAGGAGGCCGGCAGTAAGGCTGACAATGACACTGTCGCGTTCCTTCGTCCTCTCGCCAAGCGCTTTGCGGGTAAGTATCTTGGGTTTTTGAACTTTTCATTCTGCTGATTTTTGCTAAGCATTATTTTCTCTGTCTGTAGATCTTCTGAATGTTCCTCTGGAGATTCCTGGGATTCAGCGGGTGGACGTGCTGACCGACACTCTCGCGCAGCTCAGGAGGCATTCTGAGGGAATATTTTCCCTGATTGATAATGCTTCCAAAGCTTTGGCACGAGTGCATGGCCGTCTTGTCGCCAGCGGTACTCCTGCGCCTGCGCTGAGCGAGTTGTCGAAGGTCTTCTCGGAAGGCGATCTCCTGGAAGCCTTTGCGGTTGCTCAATCAGAAGCTGGCGCAAAGACTGCGATTCAGTTCGCTCTGGCGAACGGAGTCGAAGGTCTGGAGGAGGCCTATTCGTCCATGCCGGTCGACCCTTCCACGGGCAAGAAGGTACGGCTATCTCGTTTTTCTGAGCAAGCCACTGTTCTTGCTCGGAAATTATCTGAGATGTTTGCTCGGAAGAAGGGAGGGTCGACCGCTGCTAGCGGCAGCACCAACGCGGCTTCGTAGACTTTTTGTTTTCCTTTTGTTTCTGTCGCTTGGATGTAATGAATTTTGGGATATATTCCCGTACCTTTGCTGGTCTTTTAATCGAAGCGCTTTTGCATTTAAAATTTATCCTTGTCGTTTGTACTTTGCCTCCCGATGGGAGTAGCCCCCGAGCGATTAGTCAGATGTGCGACTGGAAACAACTCGAGTAGGGCTTCTCACTTCTTTCCTTGTACTTCTTCCAGGCAATTGCGTCTGCTGCTGAATCTTCGAGTGGACGTGGTAGTCCAGCAAATCCACTTGTGGCTGCCGTGGGCACTCTCGCTGGCCTTCGTGATAAGGTTCAGGAGGGGGAGCGTAGGCTGAAAGTGCTGCGCGGGGTAGCTGATGTGGCGATATCCAAGCAGAAATTGGCGGCTGAGCGCGAGCAATTTCTGATTGGCGAACTGTCTTCGATTGCAAAGGAGTTACTATGTGAGTAGTGTAGCCCCCATGCTATTTTCCTCCTCTGTGTTTCGTAGCTTACTAAGTGCGTTTGCTTCTTAGTTGTGAGACCAGATGACAGGGAAGAAAAGCAGTGGGTAGAAAACCACATCCATCAAGAAGCTAACAGCACAAAGCCTCATGCGAGTAATTTCTGGTCTGATCGCAGTCGAGGGTTTGTGATGGCTAGCTTGAAGTTTCGAGTCCTCCAGGCGAAAGTTCTCATGAGTTCTTTCCATGAGGTCCTGGTTGCGGTGAATGCTGCTTTTTATCCACTTGAGAGGGGCCCCGAAGATTGGAGCTATCTTCTCAGGTTATTCGGACGAGAAGGAGAGGTTCGCGCGTGCGTTCGCAATCAGATGACATGCGGCGCGGTTGTGGCTCTCTCGTTTGTCCGAATATGGCATCCTGAGATAGACTTGAACTCCGTAGCCCGGCTTCCGGATTATGCAATCGAAGATATTGCGCCGTACTATGATGCTGTTCGTCCTGCGGCCGAAAAGATTATCCGAATGACATCCGAAGAGGTAGATAGGATCTTAGCGACTAGGAATGCTCAGCATTTCGACTGACTTTATTGGATGTGAATATCCTGTAAGTTTGTCTGTAGTTTGTAAAAACTGTAGTAAGGTGTGCAACCTTGTAATTGATAATTCTTTTCTGTGATGCTTAGTTTTAGGTGTAGCCCCCGTGTATTTTATGGGGTGTGTGCCTGTAACCTTGGAAGCTGTCGAGTAAATATGATGAGAGAATCATGTATTTATTGCTATGACTGAGAAGTCATGTGTTCGAGCTACAAAATTGGCTAGTATAGCCTTATTGTTGCAAAATAAATAAACCTAGGGGTAGAATTTGCGTAGTTGCGCGATATTCCATGGATTGGAATAGATGCCTCCAGTTTCTGGATTCTTCAGTCGATAGGATCCTCCTGGGATTACTTCATGTACGATGAAGGGTCCTTCCCAAGGTGGCTCGAGCTTGTGCCCTTCCTTCTGTTTTAGCCGCAACACCAAATCGCCAACCACGAATGATCTGTGGCGTATGCGGCGGCTGTGATAATTGCGCAGTGATTGTTGGTAGACTGCAGATCTTGCGAGTGCAATGTCCCGAATTTCGTCGAGCGCGTCCATATCTTCTGCAAGTGCTTTGTTGGATGTTTCTTCACTGTAGGCAACAACTCGTGGGGCGCTGAATCGAACCTCTTCGGGGAGGACGGCTTCTGCCCCATATACCATGAAAAATGGTGTGTATTGCGTTGATCGATTGGGGGTTGTGCGGAGGCTCCAAAGTACGGAGGGTAACTCCTCTGCCCAATGTCCTGCAGCGGGATGTAGCCGATCGAGCAATCTCTTTTTGATCCCAGCTGAAACTAAGCCGTTGGATCTTTCGACTTGACCGTTTGTTTGCGGATGGGCGACCGAAGCAAACTTCAGATTAATTCCTTTCTCTTCGCAGAACTGTTGAGTCTCCTTTGCAGTGAAGTTCGTACCATTGTCTGTAATGATGTCATGTGGTACCCCGAATCTGCATATTATGGAGTCGAGGAACTTGATTGCGCATTGGGCGCTACCCGAGGTCACTGGCATAGCCTCGATCCATTTGGTAAATTTGTCGACTGCGACCAGCAAATGTGTGTACCCTCCTGGAGTAGATTTGCGCAGTGGGCCAACCATGTCAAGACCCCATTGGGAAAAGGGCCAGGCGATGGGTATCATGTGCAACTCTGTAGCGGGCGCGTGCGGCTTGGGTGAAAATCGCTGGCAAGCGCCACATCTGTCGACCAGGTTTTTTGCATCGTTGGCTGCCGTTAGCCAGTAGAACCCTGCTCGAAAGGCTTTTCCCAGTATTGCTCTCCAACTAGCATGATGTCCGCAGTCACCCTGGTGTATATCCCGGAGTAACTCTTTACCGTCTTCGGGTGCGATGCACCGCTGAAGGATTCCCGAGATGCTTTGCTTGTACAATTCTCCGTTGATTACCCGGAAGGATTTGCTACGCCTGATTAGCTGTCGAGCCTCGCGCGGATCGGCTGGGAGCTGTTTATTGAGCAGGTAGTCGAGATATTTCTGCGTCCAGACTGGCTCGACCAGAAAAACCTGTCGTGATATATTATGAATAAGCTCGATAAGCGCGACCTGCGGGCTGACCTGAGTTTCTGGCGCTGCCGGTGTTTCTGCAGCTTTCTTCAATTTGACCGATCGCTTGACCATCCGTTCGAAGTATATTCCTGGCGGTATGGGTGTATTCGTGGAACCCATGTTTGCCAATCTATCCGCCTCTTCGTTGCTGGATCTTGCGATATGCTTCAACTCGCATCCTTTGAAGCTTCCTTCGAGTATATTATACATGTCGCGGTACGCGATCATGTTTTCAGCAACGGCATCGCATTCTTTCATTGTTTGTTGCACTATGAGGTTGGAATCGCCATAAATCATCAACCGGGTAGCTCCACAAGCAATCGCCATCTTCATTCCGTGCAACAGCGCTTCATATTCTGCGTCGTTGTTCGATGCTGGGTCGTCAGGTGGAAAGTCTAGTCGCAGGACATATTGCAGTTTGTCTCCACGAGGCGAGATAAGAATGATTCCAGCTCCTGCTCCTTCGTTTCTTTTGGACCCGTCAAAGTACATGATCCAATTGCTTGTGTACTCGGGTGGCCCGGGTGTTTGTAGCTCTGTCCATTCGCTGATAAATTCCACGAGAACTTGAGATTTGACTGCATTGCGTCCTGCGTAGGTGATATCCCAAGCACCCAACTCGATGCTCCACTTCGCTATTCTTCCGGATGCCATAGGGTTGTTCATGATTGTCCCGAGTGACGCATCGTTAACCACTGTAATGGCGTGTTCCTGGAAGTAGTGTTTGAGTTTTCGGGCTGTGAGGACAACTCCATACGCAAGCTTCTGGTAATGAGGATATCGCTGCTTGCACGGCGAGAGCACTTCGCTGATGTAATAGATTGGGCGCTGGACTCCGTATGCCTTGCCATCTTCAGGTCGTTCGACTACGATTGCAGTGCTGATGACCTGGTTTGTAGCGGCTAAATAGAGAAAAAGTGGCTCCCTTTCTTGTGGTGTTGCGAGGATGCGCCTGCTTTGCAACGACCGTTTCAAATCTGCGAATGCTTGCTTAGCTTCGGGGGTCCACTCGAATTTATCCGTCTTCTTCAGTAGTTTGTAGAATGGCAACGCTTGCTCTCCCAATCGCGCGATGAACCTGCTTAGGGCGGCCAATCGCCCTGCGAGCTGCTGGACTCCGCGTAGATTGGTGGGCTCCTTCATGGTGAGGATGGCTTGTATTTTCTCCGGATTGGCTTCAATGCCTCTGGCGGATACCAGGTATCCTAGGAGTTTTCCTGCGGGGACGCCGAAAACGCATTTTGTTGGATTGAGCTTGATCCGATATGCATTTAGGGCGTCGAATGTTTCTTTAATATCTTCGAGGAGTGTGTCCTCTACTCGAGTTTTGATGACGATGTCGTCGACATATACTTGTACGTTCTTGCCGATGAGATTGGCAAGGCATCTCTGCATGCAACGTTGATATGTTGCGCCTGCGTTCTTCAGCCCGAAGGGCATTGTCGTATAGCAGTATACACCGTGTGGTGTGATGAATGCCGTCTTCTCTTCGTCTTCCTTTTTCATTCGGATCTGGTTGTATCCCGAGTAGGCGTCCAGGAAAGAGAGACGTTGGCAACCTGCTGTGGAGTCCACGATCTGGTCGATTCGTGGCAGAGGAAAGTTGTCCTTGGGGCAGTGTTTGTTCAGTGATGTGTAATCGATGCACACCCGAAGGATATCCGTGTTCTTCTTGGGGACCAGCACCGGATTTGCTAACCAGGTGGATATTTTGATCTCCCTAATGAAATTTGCGGCTAGCAGCCTATTTACTTCTTCTCCTAGCGCCTTTTGCTTGGGTTCTGAAAATCGTCGAGTCGTCTGTTTGATGGGCTTCGCATTAGGAAGGACTTCGAGTGAGTGCTCGGCAAACTCCCTGGGTATACCTGGCATATCTGAGGGTTGCCAGGCGAAAATTTCCCAGTACTCACGGAGGAGTTTGACGAGCGCGCTTTCCTATGCTGGCGAGAGGGTTGTGGAAACCATCGTGGTTTTGGCGGAATCCGTCGGGTGCACTTGATGCTTGCGAGTATCGCTGTTGGCGCTGAATTCCAGTTCAGGCGCGTTTTTCTTTGTGAGTGGCATGACGGAGTGATCCGTGGTTTTTGCCAGCTCTTGTAGTTCTTCTTGCATCCCGAAAGATTTCGCGATCTCGTTAAATTCTATGTCGCACTTGTCTGATTTCTGGAAGTCTCCGTCAATGGTGATCACACCGTATTCGCCGGGTAACTTGAGCTTCAAGTATGCGTAGTGTGGTACGGCCATGAATCTGGCGAACGCTGTTCGACCAAGAATGGCGTGGTACTGCGAGGGCCAGTCGACGACTTCGAAGTCCAGAAATTCCCTTCTGTAGTTGCGTGGGGAGCCCAGCACAACTTCGAGGTTGATTGTTCCGAGTGGACGTACTGCCTTGCCCGGAACTATCCCGTGGAAGGATGTTTCTGATTCCGTTAGGCCGTCCAGGTTTTTGTTCATTCGACGGAGTGTATCCGCGTAGATGATGTTGATGCCGCTGCCGCCGTCCATGAATACGCGGGCCAGGTCATAATTGCCAATTTGAGCTTGAATGACAAGGGCGGCGTGTCCTGGTCGATAGACTCGTGGCGGGTGGTCTTCCTTCGAGAACGTGATTGGCTGTTCGGCCATCTTCAGGTACTCGGGCTTCGTTGGTGGCGTCTGCACTGCCATGCATATTTGTCTCGAGTTAGTTTTTTGAGTTCTGCGAGAGGGGCATACCTTCTGTATCATCCCAAGGAGTTGTCCGTGCGGAGTCGGGTATGTATTTGCTCCCGTGTTTTGCTGTTGTGGTGCTGGCAATGCGGCGAGTGCCATGTTTGGGTTGGTTGGTGGAGGTGGTGGCGGTGTTAGCTGGAATTGTTGTCCACCTCCTGGTAGCGGTG